>CM076575.1:1902077965-1902648799 GCA_034641835.2 Pinus albicaulis | reverse complement strand
AAAGTTCGTAACTATTCATATTACTGATCAGTTACCTGTTACATATGCTGTAGTATAAATACTACTGATCTGTGCGAAACATATAACATTACAAAATATCAGTCAGATTATCAAAAAGATAACTGTAGAAACAGTCACAGTCCAATAATAAACCTGACATATACAGTGTATAAAAATGGTCCCCAAGTAAGATCGGTGCAGACTT
This sequence comes from Pinus albicaulis, assembly GCA_034641835.2. Lineage (NCBI taxonomy): Eukaryota > Viridiplantae > Streptophyta > Pinopsida > Pinales > Pinaceae > Pinus > Pinus albicaulis. Next base: position 1,902,648,594 of record CM076575.1, on the reverse strand, counting down.
ACTAATCTATAGACCCAGTATATATGGAAATGTATAGATGCCGAATAAATATATAAGGGGAGGTGAAACAAAATCTCCCTGCAAGTAGCTGTAAATAACTAAACATCAATCTCAGGCTGGGCCTCCTCGATAAAAGGCCGATGGTAATATCTGTAGATCTGTCCCTCTGAGTGCTCTGTGATGTGCCAGGTACCCCAAGTCAGCTCCGTTGCTTCTTTGGACAGTTGATCCGCCATTTTGTTCCGAGACCTGTAAATATGAGTCACAGTGATTGAGTCAAAGAGTGTTCTGAGATGGTGCACCTCATGCAGCAGTGCAGACAGTGTGTGCGAGTGGCAATGTGATATGTTGTTGAACCAATTTGTCACAAGTAGTGAATCACCAAATATCTGAAGGGAGTCACAGAGAATGTCTCGAGCAAAAGTGAGAAGAAGTCTGAGGCTCTGCAATTCGGCGAAGTTGTTGGTACCAGGTCCGAGCCCCATTCTTATGCTGTAGAAGTGCTGATCTGTCAAATAAAGTATGGCTCCCCCCCCACATCCATGAGCGTTTGCCGCTCCATCAAAGTAAGCCCAAGCCCGGCTATAATCGATAGTTTCAGGTGTCTCATGTGAATGCTTGCCGCTGCTGCTGTCATCAGGTATAAGCTTATATGTGGCGAGAGAGGCAGCAGAAATCCTTTGGCAATCAAAAGGTTTATCATTAAATATCATATTGTTACGCCCAATCCATAATTCCCAAGTAACAATGAGGGGGAGATTGCGTAGTTTAGTATTCTGAGCAGAGTGCTGCCACCAGAGAGACCAGGCTTCTGTTAGTGAGTTACCCTGCCAATTAATACTGCAGCCCATGTCAGTAGTGATGCTAGACCAAATGTTCTGTATGATTCGGCAGTGCAAGAAAAGATGGAGAGCATCCTCCCTGTCGTTTAGGCAGTAGCAGCATCTGGAGGCCCCGTGGAAAGATCTTCTGTGGAGGTAAACCGTGGTAGGGATGCAATCTTTGAGCAAGCACCAGAACAGGAGCCTGTGTTTATGCGGGGCTTTCAATCTCCAAATGTTTTACCACCACCAATCCTTTATGGGGGGTTCCCTGTGTTTAATTAATTCAAGGTAGCCAAGCTTTGGTGTATAATGTCCATCCTTTGATACAGCCCATATCAAATTGTCTGGTATGTCAGTGATGCGGATGTTTGATGCTTTTAGTGCCCAGATAAATTTGCCCCAGATACGAGTACCCTCCTGCGGGATCTCCAAATCACCCGCCTGTAGCCAGGCTTGTTGTCGCCAAGAGGTATTTTCCCAGTCCACGATCTGTGCCAGGAAGATGACATTTCTGTGGGTAAGGTGCTGAATAATGAACTCCGGTAGTTTATGATATACCCCACTCCCTGACCAAGAGTCAGTCCCTATACGCACTTGAGTGCCCGAACCTATCTGCCACGAAAGACCACTCTGGAGAATGGGGGCCGCCCTTGTGATAGCCTTCCATATGATCGATGCCCCCGAATGCAGAGTGATGTTGCCCCTGATCCAATCCAGAGGACTGTGGGGCGAGATATATTTGGCAACCATGACCTCCTTCCAAAGACTCTGACCTGTAATAATGTGCCAGCCCATCTTAGCTGCAAGGGCGCGAGAGAAAAGGTGGAGATCCTTTATCCCCCAACCACCCCACTTTTTGGGTAAGTTGATTCGGTCCCAAGCAATCCAAGCAAAAGTGGATGTCTTCCCTTGGTTGCGCCAAAGAAAATTTCTGCAGATGATTTTTATCCGATTGGTGATGCCAATCGGAATCCAGGCCAGGGTCATCCAATAAACCGGAATTGCTTCCAGAACAGACTTGATGAGTATGAGTCTACCAGCCCTAGAAAGCCATCGGTGATACCAGACGTTGATTCTGCGCTCAATTTTAGCCAAGATCCAGTTCCAATCTTGAATATGGTAATCATTTGGTTTAATGATATCCCCCAAATACTTGAGGCCGCTGTTGATGTCGATACAGACAAAATCGAAGAGATTTCTAGAGGTGTCTTGTTCCTGTTGTGAGCACCCAGTCATGATGATAGATGATTTTGTGCTATTCGGTGCCATACCGGTAGCCCTGCAAAACCATTTCAGGAGCAGATCAAAATGAACAGAGTCTTGTCTAGTGCCATTTAGGAAAATAAGAACATCATCAACAAATAAGAGGTGGGTGAGATATAAATTGTCCACAATCTGGAGCCCTTGTATATGTCCACGATCTTTTGCATTATTGATAAGGACGGATAGGCCCTCCATGACTAGGACAAAAAGGAGGGGCGAAAGGGGACAGCCCTGGCGGAGTCCCCTTCCCGCATGGAAAAAATTTGTAGCAGTACCATTGATTAATATGCTGAAAGTGGCGTGACAAACACAACCCATGATCCAGTTGATTAAGGTAAGAGGAAAACCCGCATGGATCAGCATTAGGTGTAGGTAACTCCAGTCAACTTGGTCAAAGGCCTTAGTGAGATCAATCTTGAGGATGGTCGATTTGAGCCGGAGAGATTTAATGGAGTGTAGGGCCTCCTGGGCTGTACCAATAGCCTCATGAATTTGCCTATGGTTCAGGAAAGCAAATTGTTCCTTTTCAATGTGCTCTGATAGGTAAGGTTTGATGCGGTTGGCTATAATTTTGGAAATGATCTTGTAAATAACATTGCACAGCGAAATGGGCCTGAAATCATTAAAGCTGTTTGGTTTGTCTGACTTGGGAATAAGAGCTATAAAAGTGGTATTAAATCCATCATAGATCCTTCCCCTCTGCCTGCTGTCTTCAATCACTGCCAGGAGGTCTGCAGATATGAGATCGAAGAAATGGATGAAAAACTCAACGGGCCAACCATCTGGGCCCGGGCTCTTGTCGCGCTTGAACCATTTCAGAACACCCTCCAGTTCACCCATGGTGACCGGGGAGTTGAGATCTTCCTGCTGCTCCTGTTCTACGAAGATTTTAAAATTTTGAGTAATGCGCAGGATATCAGGTAGATTTATATTTGGAGATGCCCTATACAGGTTGGAGAAATGTCTGGTACCCTGCTCCGATAACTGTGCATGTGTTTTTGCAATGGTGCCATTTCGATCTGATAGTTCCCAAATGGTGTTTGCCGCCTTGCGGCCATTTGCATGCTGCTGAAAGAATTTTGTGTTCTCGTCACCAGCCTGAATCCATATAGCCCGGCTTTTAAGCCTCCAATCTTCCTCAAGTTGTTTCAACAGTTTGGCTTTTTCAGCTTCAAGAGAAAAAATGTGAGCTCTGGCCTCCTCGTTGCGATAACCCAACAGATCCTCATTGTTGAGTAATCTAATTTTATCCTCAATACTATGTAGGGCATCCCTTTCCCTTTTCTTTTTGTTCCAGACCCAAGAAATGGTGAGGTTCTTTATGCGCTTAAGGTTTTCATTGAAAGACCTGCCCGGGTCTATATTCATCGGAGGTCGGAAATGCTCCCAGTTTTGATTTACCAACTGGTTAAAGTCCGGATCTCTCAACCATCTGGAGTTAAACTTGAAAGGTGGCCGAGCTCTCTCAGGACCGCAAACAAACTCCAGATAAATGGGCGAGTGGTCGGATCTACCTCCAGATCCAACCCAATGCCGCGCTCGAGCCAGAATCGGGAGAAGATCTTGTTTAATGAGAAATCTGTCAAGGCGCCGGGCCAGTGCAGCGTTACCAGTCCTTCTATTCCTCCAGGTAGGTAACAACTTGGTAGTCTGAATGTCTATCAGGTGAGAGGTACCGAGCTCAGAGTTGAAAAACTCTGCCAATGGGTCCGGGGTTGCCTGGGGGCCCCAAGATTCTGCAATACCCAAAGAGAAGTTAAGGTCACCACCTAAAATGAGGTGAGGGGCAGACATAAGAGAGCAGGACAAAAGGGAGCGCCAGAAGTGTTCTCTGTCGGAACAAGGTCCATAAACATTTACCAAGGTAAATTCCATCTCAGAACAACCAAAAAGTACATTCATAGCCAGTACACCCGGCCGGCCCCAGCTGTTCGTCATCCTGGTAGTTTTGTTGTTGATACCAAGGGCGCAACCCCCCGATCTACCACGGGCATCAAGAGTAATGAAAGACCACTCAGGAAGAATGGTTGATAAGGTGGCCGACACCTCAAGACCTACCCCTAGCGTTTCTTGCAAGAAGAGTATGTCGATGGGCCTGTGGGTGAGCATCTCTCGGAGGGCCAATCTCTTTTCGGGGGTCTAAATGCATCGGAGGTCGGAAATGCTCCCAGTTATGATTTACCAACTGGTTAAAGTCCGGATCTCTCAACCATCTGGAGTTAAACTTGAAAGGTGACCGAGCTTTCTCAGGACCGCAGACAAACTCCAGATAAATGGGCGAGTGGTCAGATCTACCTCCAGATCCAACCCATTGCCACGCTCGAGCCAGAATTGGGAGAAGATCATGTTTAATGAGGAATCTGTCCAGGCGCCGGGCCAGAGCAGCGTTACCAGTCCTTCTATTCCGCCAGGTAGGTAACAACTTGGTAGTCTGAATGTCTATCAGGTGATAGGTACCGAGCTCAGAGTTGAAAAACTCTGCCAAAGGGTCCGGGGTTGCCTGGGGGCCCCAAGATTCTGCAATACCCAATGAGAAGTTTAGGTCACCACCTAAAATGAGGTGAGGGGCAGACATAAGAGAGCAGGACAAAAGGGAGCGCCAGAAGTGTTCTCTGTCGGAACAAGGTCCATAAACATTGACCAAGGTGAATTCCATCTCAGAGCAACCAAAAAGTACATTCATAGCCAGTACACCCGACCGGCCCCAGCAGTTTGTCATCCTGGTAGTTTTGTCTTTTGCTTCAATCATCTGTGTTATTTCTTTAGTTATTTTTTATATGATAATGAGCTATGTGATTGCTAATGGAATCTAAATGGCTTATGGGATAGTATATTCAGTGAAATTACTAAGTAAGAACATGCTCCAAAATTAACATGGTTTCAGAGCCAGATAAGGTCAATCCCAAGCAAGAGAAGGAATGCAACCACAAGGAATGTAATCAAGTTTCCATCAAGCAAGGGATTGTTATAATTCTAGTTTGGGAATATGTCAGAGTTGGTCTCAATATCTCATAGGGGCTTCAAATCAAATTTTCAAACCATTATTGCAGAGTCCTCCTTCAACATTTAATGGAAACAACCAACAAGGAGGAGAGCAGAGTCATTATTGTTTTGGGCAGTGTCTCTCATGCTAGATTAGACCACAGGTTAAGAGGTAAGTATTTATGGTTTTCTGTACTTTTTTGTGTAAGGGTTTGCCTCTGTTTACAAGGTTGCTGGAAGGTGCTGCTATAGTAGTATGAGGAGAAGGATTTGAGAGGGGAGAGAGGCCTAGAAGGGACCTCCAGCCCTATCCGCAATGATCTCAAGAGACAGTGCATGTAAATGAGGGTGGTTCCTTGTCCTAGAAGGAGATTCTCATTCTGTTCTAGGCCACATAGAAGGGATTGCTTATGCAACAGCTCGAAAAATTCTATTTTGAGGCCTAGATTAGGCTGCAGTCATCCTAAGGTACAGTTCAGTTAAGATCAAGTATATATTGGTATATATGAATACCTTGATGTAGAAAACACATAAATTGTAGGAGGCTTGAGGAGGAGCCTTAAAGCCCTCTAGCTATACTTTGAATGTCTAGCATAACAGCATAACGGGAAGCATAGTTGGTCATGAAAGCACAATGATTTGAAGCAGGGTTCAACAATCTTACTTTTAAAGGAAGTCTCTCAGATCCTTGCTCTTGATACTGCACCTATGAAATAATTGGACGTTCGTTATATAGCTATGGTCTTGGTATGATTTTCCTATAGTTTCATATGGCATATGCTTCAGTATGATTCTTTACATTATGACATTTTGTCTTGATTCAATCATATATATGTTTCTCATATTACTCTACATTGGTATGGCTTCCCATATTGGAAATAATGGGTATCAGCCCATTCCTATATACTCTCAAATTTGTGTATGGATGTCACTGGGCAACAATTCCAATATGGTATTGCTATTACAACAGTATAAGCTTGACCTCGATTTCATCAGATGTATATGACTGATGTTACAGTACATGAATATATGGAAGTGCATCCATCCGTTCAGATATGGAATCTCTTCTCTATTCGTATGGTATATTCCCACTATCTATATTCATTGAGTTTTGCATTGTATACAGAACAATAATATTACCCGATATATGGTGTCAGGAATCCTATTCGAGAATGTTGTTGCAACGGAGTAGCTGCAATATCGTCCATCTATAATATCAATGCTCTCAATCACTTTGGGTTGTATTGATTGTGTTCATAGTCATGTTCCTTCAATAGTGTCATCATTCATATATACAGTCACAATTTGATATTCTTTGCATCAAGCTTATTGATCCTTGTTCAATTTCGAGAAGAATCATTTTTTCACTTTGAAGACCTATAGTAGCATCATTAAAGGAAGAAATTCTGTAGGTATATGAAGACCAAACCTCCCTTGTGACAGAAATCACTACAAGAATTCAGGTTGAACATTGGACATTCCATTAGCATAAGTCAAGGATGCATCAAGTATTCAGTCTTTAATGACAAGCATCAAAACCTGGAGGGAAGAAGGCAGTTCTTCTTCAGCAGTTTAAAGTGCATTAAATATTTGCCACATTCTTTTGCAATAATAATGAACATTGGAATAAATTCAGTATATCAGATGTAGTATTTGTGGCTGAGAAGAAACTTGGGATAATTTGAAATTTCCTTGGTCTATCTAGATATTAAGATCAGGCTAGAAGCCAGTATCCATGGCATAAGCAGACTTGGAAATCATTCCAAGACTAAATTCAGAGTAATTCCCTTGGTATCTTTAATTTCGGTAATTATTTTAGTAATAAGGTTCTATTGATATACTGCTATTGAGATCTATGATTTGAATAGGTAGAGCATGTGAGAGAGTTCACCTATGTATTTTTGAGGTTTGGTATTCTAACGTGTCATCTTAAAAATAAGGAGTAGATTGATAAAAGGCTGAAGCAAGAATTAAGAGGGAGCTATATTGATGACTTTGGCACATGGACCAAAGGAATAGTGACTGGAAAAGTAGCATGCTGTAGATAGCTCTATGACTATAATTTTGGCAAGGTCACTTTCCTTATATATTTAGAGGGAGTTATGGACAAGCCATGATGATTGGATTGTAAGGATGCAACTACTTCTGATTGATGACACTCTCATTTGTCAACGTAAGAGGGATTTAACTTTCGAAGTCAAGATTTAAGACCTAGCCTTGATGCACTATTCCCTAAACTTAAGGATTGATGGTAAAATGTTCTGCATATATATATCTTGTGGGATACCTGATCACCACCTAATTAGACATATGTCTCGCTATGAAATTTCTCAAGTCAATTTATGGGTGAGCCCCATATTTTGGACAACTACTTATTCATATATCTTAGTGATTCTACATCCTGATGTACACTACTGAAATCTAAGGTTTCATGAATATTTTGATGATAACTCGGTTGACAATATGATGGATGGAAATAGCGAATCTAAGTTTTATATACTCCAGCACTACTGCAGTCGAATGTATAAATTTAAGAAACCTCTTCAGTTTTCATTGTTGTATATTGCATAATAGGATTCAGAGAATCAAATGTTTCACATAATACCACTTTATATGGTACAACAAAGGACATTCCTATTTTATGTCATGTTTGAGTGATCTCACATTGAGCAGGATGCCTGATGGACACTTTTATTTCTAGAAATACAAGCTTAGGCTTGTGATCTCCTTGCATAAGAGGGAGTAAGATCAGTTAAATATTTTCTTCATCAAGATAAGAAAGAAGCAGGGGATTTCTACATGATGCCAAGATCTCTGTTGGAATTTTTCTACCACTTTTTATTTATTTTTAAGGATCCAGATAAGGAGAAAGAACCCTTGAATTTCAAAGGACTAATGAAAAAACAAACAAAGACTAACAATGACAATTATTTCGTGAACAATTGATTGACACTTAAAATAACTAGTGGCATAGCTTCATAACTTGATTCTTTCCCGATGACAAGTATTTGTGTGATCTATGAATTCAAATTGAGATCAATCACATACATGCTGGGAATTAGAAATAAAACCTACGAAAACCACACAAAATCTAAATTGTAAAGATAAACCAAAAATCTAGATGTGTGAATTTTTATACTAAGGTTTGTTTGGTGGCCTCCTGTCTAGCTGCAATGATCAAATAAAATGTACATTGTGGAATCAGGGAAGATCATGTTGATTATGGTAGCCAAAGAAAACTTTATCAAACAAGTAACTTGTCAAAGAAATTTTGTGGGGGCAGTATGCAACAACCCTTTTGGTGTATATACACAATCATCATAGCCAAAGCAGGAGGCCAATATGGAGACCCTTTATTTGTATTTACAACAGAAAAATAGATGTAAAAGTTGGCCCATAAGATGCATAACAGGAAATGCAAGTCTCCAATGTAAGAAAATCCTCAAAATGAGGTGCTGCAACAATGTATTAAGACTGGAAAAAGCCTTGCAACATTATTTTATTGGTCTGCAACAACTATAGATTACACTTTAGATCTAGAGCAGATATGTGCATAACAGGTCCATACACTATATCATCTCCTCTTCAGAATCCTGTTAGGGTTTTCAGCATTACACCATGTACAAGTTGTAGATCTGAGATCTAAGTCTGTAGATCTACAGAAATCTTCAGATCCAAAAAGTGGATCTGATTTGAAATGAAAAATATAATGATCACCTTTAAGAGATCTCCAAAGTGAAGGGAAAACCCCCAACACTTGAAAACCAACTCTCCAAATGGTGTGCCCAAACACCCTGCAACTGCACCTACAGGAATAACATAGATTTGGAAGTAAAACTGCATTGTAGGGATGAAGCTCAAGTCATCCAATACTCTCCTCCAAACAGATTAGAAGCCTCCTTCATTGAAAATGAGAACTAAAATGGCCTCGATATGAAAATATCTAGCCTCCACTTGATGTACCTTGCAAAGACAACCAAACCCTCAACAAGATCTGTGTCCTTGTTGAAAGAAGAAGCTTGGCCTTCAGCGAGATAGTGGACAATACAATGCAAACTCTTCCAAGAGCTACTCAATGGGAAGAGGTGGGATTCCTAACCAGGAACACCTAATGCTAAACAACATTAATTCTCATATAAACAGTAAGAGAATGATATATGCCTAAACAGACAATATATTCATAAATATAATAATCATCAACAACCTTCTAATATTTCCATCCTCTTCCTTTTATAAGTGAAGAGCTTGCAAACCCTAAATCACTTCTAATTAGATCACTTTTTCACACAAGGAATCTTCATCTAAAACTGCGTTGTGCCTCACTGATGGCCACTCTTCCATGACAACATTGTAGATTTGGTCAAGGTTGACCCAGTCAAAGTGTCGAGCCCCTTTCACACCTAAGGGTACTTGATCTAGCAGCCAAGATTTATCCTTTTCACATTTTACATTGATTTTTTCATTATTTAGGAGTATTATGGACCTCCTTTGTACTTTTATTCTTTAAAAAAACTGATAAAACAGAAATGAATATTCCAATTAGTTCATGAATAATTGGGAATATTACATTCCTCCCCTCCTAAATGTTTCTTTTCCTCAAGCGATTGACAAGGTGAGTGCTGCAACTCTTCTCCTCCTCCATTAGTGACACCAACATGTGATAATATTCATCGATAAGCTAAGTGTTCACCAATCCAACCCTCCATGAATTTCTCCTCCAAAGTTCTCATGAGATGTAAATAATCCATCTGATAAGGAGACAATAGCTCAAATGAAAAAAGCATGGTTTTCCCAATGTTCTCCCTGAAACATGTAGCATAATATACATGGAGAGTCTCCATCCCATAGGGCACATACATACCTCCCATCCACCCTCCATACATTCCCATAAAACTTACAAGTATATCATCCATGTATGGGATCAAAACTACATATATACAAACAATAATTTGTGCATATGGAGGTGGGTCATAGTCCTACATGTGGAACCAACGCAGTGCATCTCCTGACTGCCTTTGATCGTGACGTGGTAAGTGGTTTCCCCACCAATTACTTGCTTCCCATGTCATCTCACCATGGCTGAAATTGTGAGATATATTTGGTTCTTTAGGAATGCACCCATCAAGAAACATAATCTCCCTTTGTCCTCCAAGGGAGTGGCCATGTTTAGAAAATTTTGTGGCCCAAAGTTGGCCATGAAGCTTATAAGGTAAAATACTCCTCCTTGGAGTCATGGCCTGCTTATACATGGTGAAAGAATGAAAACAATAATAAAATGAAACATCTTTTACATGAGCATATTTTTCACCAAATTTTTTCCCCAAACAAATGGAGTGGTGCATAGATTTGTCCCCTTACTCAAAAATAGAAAGAGATGGCTAAGTTAACTCCTCCATAGAGTTATGTTGTTGCCCTATATCCACATGGTACATGCATATTTAAAAATGTTGATGTAGTTATCCTCCAAAGCCTTTTCAAGTATAGCTCCTCATGATGATGTTGTAGAACCTCATGGAAGATGTGTGGCTGAAACAAAACTCTTCATAGGCCCTTTGTAGCAATTTCTCCTTTAGCTTAGAGGCTCTAGAAAAGAAGATCCTACCATGATAATAGATTACTCATTCTTGTACTGAATAGCCCTCTTCATGTAGTTGGTCATCAAGTATCATGCATGTATATAGATTCTTGGAGTAATCCACCAGCAACTAGGATTTCCAATATGGATCAATCTCCCATAGTGACAGTGCTGATGATCTATCAACTGAAATCTATGTAATATGGCTGCTCTCCCCCTTAATGTCTCCCATGCCAAAGGTATATGTTGGAAGGTCATTCCTTCGATGCATCTCCTCCCACAACACAGAATCTGAAATGAGAGTGGGTAATGATGATATTAGGAGAAGATCTCCCTCCTCCTTGAGCCTACCCAAGATTCCCAGCATTGTATCATTGTCTTCCAATGCTCCCATCCCTCCTGGATCTATGCTTGGAGCATCATGTTGTGATACATCAGCCACAAAATCTGAATCAGGTGGCCTCCCAGGTTTTTTGCCACTAGATAATAGTATCCCATGCAACAATCTCATGAGCATGATAGATGGGGTTGTAAGTTCCTTGCTTCCACTACACAAATCCATCCCTGTTTTCTATGTGGAATTCATATGTGAGGGATATGTATGCATGCCCTTGATCATTTGAGTTTCACCACTCTTCTTCTCCACCCATTCCATTTGCAAATCCTCCCAATCAGTGGTGACTTTTTCCAATGTAATCAACCATTGAACACCCAAAATCACATTGGTGTCAGGTATTTCAACCACAAAGAAGTGATCAATCAATCTATATGTCCCCATGGTGACTGATAAGGATGCTACATAATGCATGCATTGCATTGTTCTATCTCCTGGGACAAAAATAGAGAATCCCTCAAAAGCGTCAGTGGGTATTGCCCTTCTTTGCACTAGTTGGGCATCAATGAAATTGTGGGTAGCCCCATTATCAATCAAAACAAAAACCCTATGATTTAAGATGGAACCTTGAAATCTTAAAGTCAAGTACTTAGGTACTCCTCTCAAAGATGCAATAGCCCCTCCAATAGGAGAAAATGCTCCATTCCCATCTCCTGATAGTGTTGGATCTCCTCGTATAGTGTTAGCACTGTGACCTCTTCTTGGTTCATCTTCTTCATCCTCCTCATCATCTAAGAAGACCTCTATGTAGTGTGATGTTCCTGCAATACATCTATGTCCAGGTGCCCATGATTCTTCGCAAGTGAAGCAGAGCTTCCTTCTTCTTAGATCTCCCCGGACATCATCATCAAGAGGTTTCTTGTATTAGCTCTCCTTATAAGGAGGAGCCTTTTCTTCCTTTCCCTTTGAAGAAAAAGAGGGCTCATGCTGAAAAGTTTCCTTTTCTTTTGGCATGGCATCTTGAAGGTCTTTAGCCCTTTCAATAACATCATGTAGGGTAGTGGGCTTGGTAGATTTAACCAACCCATGAAGAGGTTCATCTAAACCATCAATGAACATGTACACCTTTCTTTCTACAGACAAATCAGGAACCATAACAAAAAGTCTTAAAAATTCAAAGATGTGAGTTTTTGTATTACCTGATTGTTTCAACTTTGCTAGGCTATGAATGGTGCCTTTATATCTCTTCTATGAAATCTTTCCACTAGCCTTCTAGTGAAATCTGAATACGAAGTCACATTATCATGACCAAATGTATACAAGCCATGGAACCACCAGTCATGTGCTTCGCCTTCAAGGTGCAGCGCTGCAATCTCAATAGCCTCCATCTTTGGAACCTTGTTTAGCTGAAAGTAGATGTCAAGATTTTCTACCCAAGATTTGGTAGAACACTTAGATGACCCATCAAAATTGGGTAAAAATAATATGCCCATAGTGTGGTTTTGATCATGATTATGAATGAATCCACCACCTCTATCATGATGCCTTGGTCTTCTATTTTCCTTTATGTGACAAACCTCTTCAAAAATCAAGTGATATTAGAATCTCTAATTTTGAGACTCATATTATTCAAAATAGTCTTCAAGGGATTCATGCTCTTGAAACCCTTCATTTCCCAAAAATGTAGGCATCGTAGAGTGTTGGGAAACTTGTTGCTAATGCGCTGGTTGATCATTCCAGTGATGAGACAGGTAGAGCTTTCTCCAAGATGAAATCCTTTAGGGGATTCCTTGATTTTGTCCATTCTCATCTCTTTGATCTCTCTAGAAAGATATTGCATGGCTCTAAGAAGGATCTTAGGAAAATCCTTACCTTCACCTTCACCTCCAGATAAAGGGGCTTTATTCTTTTCTTCATTATCATTTGTGTAATCAAACCTCTTTTGTATTCTCTTTAGATACCTCTTCTCTCGGTCAGTAATAGGCTCTTCTTCTTCAGAAGACATATTGGCTCCTTAGAAAGCACAAGCTGTGCCAAGATGATGCTCTGATACCACCATAATATTCCCAAATGGGGAATGCAGTAATAGAATGCAGAATGATAGAAAAATAACGCAAATCATCATAGACAAACTAGGAGGCCAATATGGAGACCCTTCATTTGTATTTACAGTAGCAAAATAGATGTAAACGATGGCCCATAAGATGCATAATAGAAAAGACAAGTCTCCAATGTAAGAAAATCCTCAAAATGAGGTGCTGAAACCATGTATTAAGACTATAAATTGCCTTACATCGTTATTTTATTGGTCTGCGATAGCTGTAGATTAGACTTTAGATCTATAGTAGATAAGTGCAATAAAAGTTAGATCTATAACAGATCCATATACTCTATAGGCTCCTCTTCAGAATCCCCTTGGGGTTTTCAGCATTACACCACGTACAAGTTGTAGATATGAGGTCTAAGTCTATAGATCTACAAAAATCTTTAGATCTCAAAAGTGGATCTGATTTGATATGAACAATAGAATAATCACCTCTAAGAGATCTCCAAAGTAAAGGATAGATCCCCAACACTTGAAAACCAACTCTCCAAATGGTGTGCCTAAACACCCTACAACTTCACCTACAGGAATAATGCAAATATAAGTAAAACTATGTTGTAGGGATAAAAATGTGGTTGGCCACATGCCAAGATCAGCAAAATGAATCTCAAGTCATCCAATACTCTCCTCCCAATGGATTAGAAGCATCCTCCACTGAAAAGGAGCGTTGAAATGGCCTAGATATGAAAATATCTAGCCTCCACTTGTTGCAGCTTGCAAAGACAACCAAACCCTCAACGAAATCTTCGTTTTAGTTGAAAGAAGTGGGAAGAGGTGGCATTCCCGAGAGCTACTCAATGGGAAGAGGTGGGATTCCCGACCAGGAACACCCAATGCTAAACAACATTAATTATAAGCTAAACAACAAGAGAATGATACATGTATAAACAAAAAATATATTTAGAAATATAATAATCATTAACAACCTTCTAATGCTGCCATCCTCTTCCTTCTATAAGTTAAGAGATTGCAAACCCTAAATCACTTCCAATGAGATCACTTCTTTCACACAAGGCATCTCCATCTAAATTGCATTGTGACTCATTGATGGCCACTCCTCCATGACAGCATTTTATATTTGGTCAAGGTTGACCCAGTCAAAATGACCAGCCCCTTTCACACCTAAGGGTGCTTGATTTATCCAGGTCAACCTATACGTTTGAGCTAAGTCGACTAGAAAAATATTTCATATATCTTCATTCCTACGGAGTTAGAGGGAGTCAAATATAATATTGGAAATCTATGAAAATAATATTTTCAACTATATATCTTATCATCCCATTGATCTAGGTCTTTAAAGTAAAAAGGACTTCAGAATTAGGGTATCTAAAATGGAGATCAAAAGCCCAAAATCAATATTTTTGATAATCTCCATCTTGTAATTTTTATCATAGATATTTGTGGGCTCCCCCTATGTTTGACATAAATGGAAACAATAATTCAAATAATATCTCACTTTTTCATTGAAGACAACCCTTAGTCAAAATTTCAAAAATATTTTAGCACTCCCTCTATCTATAATAGTCTTCGTGTGTCCAATTCTTCCTCTATATGCAACCTATACCCCTTTGATATAAATGGAAAATGGGTGATCCCCCTGACCTTTTTCTTCCATATACTGATACTATTAAGTGGGTATCATGCCAAGCTTCTATCTATGATATTCAAATGCTTCTCTGGGAAGACATTTGGTAAAAGCATTTGCAACATGTTCCTTGGTCGAAATGTACTCTACATTGAAACTTTGTTCAACTACTTATTCTGTCAGGAAGTTGTATTTAATGGGCATGTGATTCATATTTTAGTTCATAACATGATTCTTTGACATTTTGATTTCACTTGTGTTGTTGTATTTGATTCAGATTGGCTTATCGTGTTCGACATTGATGCCCTTTAGTGTTTACTTGATTTATAGAATGTGTGTGCAACATGATGCTACTACAATATATTTATATTCAATTATGGATAGAGATATTGAAGTTTGTTTCTTTCTCAACCATGATAATGGATGATTTATTATAAAAACTTCTCCTCCAATTATACTTTTAACAATGTTACCAAGTTATAGCAAAAAATCCAAGATGACTTGATCACTCCATAAATAACATTTTCATCCACCTTTAAAAACCCAAGAGTATTCCACATCTTCTCTTGCACACCTCAAATATATTCTCTTGGATGATATTCAAATTATCTCATATATCCTTTATTTATAGAGTTTATATGTTTACTTATAGGGCCAAATTTCAAAACTAGATAGGCAAATCACACAAAATATTTCATATTTCCCCATTCCTATGGAGTTAGAGGGAGTGCAATATACTTTTAAAAAGGCCCCATAATATTATATTCAGCCACATATATTTTTCCCCCATTTTATCTAGGTATTTATATTGAAAATATCTTCAAATATAGGGTATGATAACTAGGCATCAAAATCCAAAATACGATATTTTCAATAATCTCCATCTTGTAATGTTTATCATGGACATATGTAGTATCCCACTATATTTGAAATAAACAAAAAAATTATTTAAAATAACCTCCCACTTTTTCATCGATGACAACCCTTATTCAATTCTTCAACAATAATTTAGTACTCCCTATGTCAAAGATTCTTTTTGTGTGTGCAATTCTTCCTCTATCTACAACTTATTCCCCTTTAACGTAAATTACAATGGATCTTCCCTTTATTTTTTTTCTTCCATTTACTCATGACATAAGGGGGGTATCACTCCAAGCCTTTATCTAATATATTCAAATATTCCTCTGGGAAGAAGTTTTGTAAAAATATTTACAACATGTTCCTTGGTCACAATGTATTATAGATCGACACTATGCTCAACTACTCGTTCTCTTAGGAAGTTGTATCTGATGGGAATATGCACCATATTTTAGTGCATAACATGATTATTTGAAACGTTTATTTCACTTTTGTTATTCTAGTTGACTAATATTAGGTAATCATATTTTTTTTTTGGATTTGATGCAATGGTGGACCAAATACCTTTATTATTTGGTAGCCTTGTTGCGACCTGCAAGAGATCTCGCAATAAAATTGTTAGAATGAAATACAAAAACAAACATAAAATGTAGCTAAAAATAATATACAAAACACAAACTTATGAATAATATGAAAGAAATAAACATAAGAGAGTGGGAAGAAAAACCCTCTTTATTAGATTATGTAAAGAGATACAATACTCATCCTAGAGACATTAAAGGGAGTATGGTGAAAAATTTTGCTTTAAAAATTTCATAAAGAAGGGTGCATCTCCTCTATCCTATGCAAGAAAATTCTCTCCTCAAAGAAGCCATATGAATGCTCGCAAAGATGAAATCCATATATATGCAAAGCTTACTACCTTAGAAATTTTGGAAACATAACTTTGGAAAAACTTCTTTTTTCTTCTTAGCTCTCATTTTTTTGGTATATATAGGCCCAATTCCAATCCTTGTCTCCCCATAACTTATTTATAAGAATACGATTAGTAGGGGACAAGAAGAGTCCTTTGGGGGCTCCTTAATTCAAATCCAAGAGTAGAATGGTTCAAGACTATGCCATTAAGGATTTTCTTTTTAATAGAAGTTGTCTCATTCAATGTGAAGTGGTCACCGAAGCTACTGAGTTGTCACTTTGTGAATCAGTGGATATCAAAGAAAAGATGACAGTGATTTGTGTAAAAACTACTATATCACCTTTCTGCGGTAATGAAACCAAAATTTGGGTGCAGGCTAAAATTTTGGAGGGTGTTGTAACAGTGACTAAAACACATGTCCATGCTTCGATGTTGAAAACACACTAATTTTGAGAGTGGGTGGGTGATTTAATACAATAAATTTTTTAATTATATAAACATTCATGGACAATAATAAAAATATCACATCAGAATAACATGGAAAAAAATATTTATGTGGAAGTATTTCAAGAGAAAACCACAAAAATTAATTTTATAACTATTTATAGGAAGAAACATACAATTACAAATATTTGTAGACATCAACTAATTGGAGACATCAATCACCAGTACTATAATTTTTTGTTGGAACTAACCTGCTTGAGACATTAATCCCCACTGGTGCAAATATTCACAAGATGGAACCTACTAGAGACCCCATTCTGAACTTCTTAAAATATTCAAAGGAATCAACCTATTAGAGACACCAATCTCCATTGTTAAAGTCGCTCATAGGCACCAACCTACATCATTGAGTGTGCTTACTTCCACCACCATCAAATTCATTTACTACTTCTAGCTTCACTAATTTTGTGTCTCCCAAAACTTATTGTTTTCATCCTCATCCTAAGAATGAAGTTCTACAACACGTTGTGTATGCCATTTTGCAAAAAAAATTCTAACTACAAGTTAAAAGAGATATTCCATGTTGACATATTTCAAACAAATTTCAAGATCATTAAAAAATCCTAACTTCTACAAAAAATATCTCCAAATTTAGATGAACCAAAGTATAGAATTTATATCACAAGTACATAGAGATATTTCCTTGTTCTCCTTATTATTTCACAATATGAAACATCTTATAAAAAAAATTATAGTGGAAATTCCAAACTGACTTGTTTGAAGCATATTTAAAGAGCATTGAAGAACCCAAAATATCTTAGAGCATATATTTGAAAGTATACTAAAACAATGATCAAATATTTTACCACAAGTACATAAATATCTCACCTTTATCCATTTAGAATTTCATAGTCTGGAATATCCTAGAAGAAAATTTATAGCAAAATTTCCAAGATGACTCGTTCACTCCATAAATCACATTTTCCTACACCTTTAAAACCCCAAGAGTATTACCCATATTCTCTCGCACATCTAAAATATATTTTCTCTTAGATTATGTTCTAATGAACTAACATATCCTTTATTTATAGAATTTATAAAATCACTCATAGGACCAACTTGTAAAACAATCCAGGTCAACCTACACTTTCGAGCTCTGTCGACTAGAAAAATATTTCATATATCTTGATCCCTATGGAGTTAGAGGAGTGCAATATAATATTTAAAAGGTATAAAAATAATATTTTCAACCATATATCTTATGATCCCATTTGATCTATTTCTTTAAAGTAAAAAGTCCTTCAAAAGTAGGGTATCCAAAATGGAGATCAAAAGCCCAAAATCAATATTTTTTATAATCTCTATCTTGTCATTTTTATCATAGATATTTGTGGTCTCCCCCTATATTTGACATAAATGGAAACAATATTTCGATTAATATTCCACTCTTTCATTGAAGACACCCCTTAGTCAAATTTTCAACAATATTTTAGCACTCCCTCTATTTATAACATTTTTTGTGTGTGCAATTCTTCCTCTATTATATGCGACTTCTCCCCCTTTGACATAAATGGAAAAGGGATGATCCCCCTGACCTTTTGATTCCATTTACTAATACTATCAGGTGGGTATCATTCCAAGCTTCTATCTATGATATTCAAATGCTTCTATGGGAAGAATTTTGGTAAAAACATTTGCAACATGTTCCTTGGTCGCAATGTACTCAAGATTGAAACTTTGTTCAACTAATTATTCTATCAGGAACTTGTTGTATTTAATGGGAATATGATTCATATTATAGTGCATAACATGATTCTTTGAAATTTTGATTTCACTTATGTTGTTGTATTCGTTTTCCACATTGATGTCCTTTAGTGTCTACTTCATTTAGAGAATGTGTGTGCAACATGATGCTACTAAAATATATTTATGTTCAATTATGGATAGATATATTGAAGTTTATTTCTTTCTCAACCATGATAATGGATGATTTCTTATAAAAAATTCTCTTCCAATTATACTTTTAACAATGTTACCAAGTTATAGCAAAAAATCCATTATGACTTGATCACTCCATAAATAACATTTTCCTCCACCTTTAAAAACCCAAGAGTACTCCCCATATTCTCTTGCACACCTCAAATATCTTCTCTTGTATAAAATTCAAGTGATCTCATATATCCTTTATTTATAGAATTTATATGTTTACTTATAGGGCCAAATTTAAAAACTAGTTAGGCCAATCATACAAAATATTTCATATTTCCCCATTCCTATGGAGTTAGAGGAAGTGCAATATATTATTGAAAAGGCCACATAATAGTATATTCAACCACATATATTTTTCCCCCATTTTATCTAGGTATTTATATTGAAAATAACTTCAAAGATAGGGTATCATAACTAGGCATCAAAATACAAAATTCAATATTTTCAATAATATCCATCTTGTGATGTTTATCATGGACATATGTAGTATCCCACTATATTTGAAATAAATGAAAAAAATATTTCAAATAACCTCCCACTTTTTCATTGATCACAACCCTTATTCAATTCTTCAACAATAATTTAGTACACCCTATGTCGAATATTCTCTTTCTGTGTGCAATTCTTCCTCTATCTACAACTTCTTCCCCTTTAACATAAATTACAAAGGGATTTTTTTTCTTCCATTTACTCATGACATGAGGGGGGTTTCATTCCACGCCTCTATCTATGATATTAAAATGTTTCTCTCAGAAGAATTTTGGTTAAAATATTTGCAACATGTTTCGTGGTCACAATGAATTATAGATCGGCACTATGCTTAGCTACATGTTCTCTTAGGAAGCTGTATTTGATGGGAATATGCATCATATTTTAGTGCATAACATAATTATTGGAAATGTTGATTTCACTTGTGTTATTGTAGTTGACTAGGATTAGGTAATCATATTTTTAGTTTTGGATTCTATGCAATGGTGGACCAAATCCCTTTATTCTATGGTAGCCTTGTTGCTACCTAGAAGAGAGCCCAAAAATAATGGTTAGAATGAAACAAAAACTTATGAAGAATATGAAATAAATAAGCATAAGAGAGTGGGAAGAAAAATCATCCTTATTATATGATGTAAAGAGATACAATACTCATCCTAGAGACATTAAAGGGAGTATGGTGAGAAATGGTGCTCTAAAAATTTCCTAAATAAAGGTCCATCTCATCTATATCCTATGCAAGAAAATTCTCTCCTCAAAGAAGCCATACAAAAGCTCTCAATGATGAAATCCATATATATGCAAAGCTTACTACCTTAGAAATTTTGGAAACATAACTTTGGAAAAAAAAAAATTTCTTCTTAGCTCTCATTTTTTTGATATATATAGGCCCAATTCCAATCCTTGGCTCCCCCTAACTCATTTATGAGAATAGGATTGGTGGGAGACATGAAGAGTCCTTTGGGGGCTCCTTAATTCAAATCCAAGAGTAGAATGGTTGAATACTATGCCATCAAGTTTTCCTTTGAGTAGAAGTTGTCTCATTCAAAGTGAAGTGGTCACCCAAGCTACTGAGTTGTCACTTTGTTAATCAATCAATATCAAGGAAAAGACGACACTGATTTGTGTAAAAACTATTATAGCGCCTTTGTGCGGTTTGATTTTTTAAATGAACATTAAGGACACTTGGTTTTTGTTGCTACATAAGTTTTTCCATTTTCACTAGTACACTAATTAGTATACATCTCATTTTTTGATGTTGCGGATATCTTGATGCATATGATTCAGTGCTCTTTTTCTTACTGCTAACAATTTCCCCCTTATTTTTGAGGTTAGGAGAAAATGTATAGCTGAAATTCATCACGTTTTCTATGTCTTATGGTACTTGGGAGAGAGATAATTTCTTATTCAGATGGAGTTGAGTGGATCCTTCAAATGAGATGATAAAATGTAGCACTAATAAAGGGTATATACAAAAATATCTATATCATGCAAGCATGTCCCATGCTAATGACCATTACTTTGACTCAAATGATTACAAATTCACACGATGAATTCTGTCAAAATACGTTGAAGAGATCATCTGTTGTATACGGAAGTAGATCATTTCTTTACTCATGGGGGTGTCTCTTAGAAACTGATGTTGTATGTGCCCCCATGCATGAGGCATTTTTGAAGAGAAATGTAACTCGTGAAGGAGGTGCCAAATTGATGCATGGGTCTTTGACCAAATGAGAGAATTACAACTATGAGTAGAGATAGTGTCGCTATTGGTGTTTAATGATGAAGAAATGGCTAGGCCTTGAGTCAAGGGACTAGATACTGGAGGTTGAACCTGATCGAGTGGCCACTTTAAAAGGAGCATAGGCAAGAGAAGAAAAATTTGGGGAAGTCGCAAGAAGAGGTGAAGATGGTGATAGCACTAATGGGGATTGAATCGACCAAGAATGGGGGGAATTTTTTAGTGTCATGTGGGAGAAGCTGGGCTCATCAATCCCTATAGAAGAAAAAGTAGCGAAATGTATTGAATCCATGCATGTTATCTAAAATTAATCATTATGAAAGGGCACTAATAAATCTTTTCCCTTCCTAAGAAATGACGTCAAGAGTTATGTCAAAGAAGATGACTCACACAGTGGTTGTGAAGGAGAGGGGAGAGAATGATTGATATATATATATATATATATATATATATATATATATATATATCTGTGTGTATTTTTGCAAGGTCATCTTTCAAGGATGACGAATTCGTTTTTCTTACTCAAACATTCCATTTCAAGTAACGAGAAGGAGGCCACTCCAAATATGTTCATTTTGGTGACGAAACACCAATCATTTTAACCATCTAGTGTTTGGTTGCAGTTTTATTTATGTTCGTACTAAATAACCTCTACTTTTTTGCATCGAGCATGTCATTTGAGTATACATCTATCAATTGGCAATGAAATTCAACTGTATAAATTACTACATGATTTGTGCCACCATGTATTTATTGAAAGAGGTGTTTGACATTTTCCAAAGGAAACACCAATTGATCGTATGAGCACGGATTCCTAAAAGCATTAATCATGTTGTAATGGATGATCAAGTGAATAAGTAAGGCGAGAATGTTTTTTTCTCAGGGGTATATTAGTGCACATGCAAAACCACATGGTTGCAATTATGAGGTGGGATCATTTTGTTATGTCTTCAGGTTGATCAAGTGTAAAATTTCAAGCTTTCTTTTAAATTCATCGCCATAAGTGTCCATGTGCTTCACTTGCATGAACGATTAACAAATATTAAGCATCATGCACTAAGTCAATGATTGGGTCACTACTTTTTCATTTTTTCTATTTGAAATCACTTTATTTTCAGCATGAACATTTAACAAATACTAAGCATCATGCACTAAGTCAATGATTGAGTCTCTACTTTTTCATCTTTTCTATTCAAAGTAACTTTATTCTCATCCACAAATAAGATGTAAATATAGAAAGCCAATCATTGGGTTAGTGCATAGTGCTTAGTATTTATTGTGTTAACTAAACATTCTACATTTTGGACATTTTAGCCCAAATATTGCAAAATGTTTTTGGGAAAATTTTAATTTTTGTTGTTTAAAATGGGTTTTTGAATACATATATGGTTGTATATATTTATTTATAATATGCTTTTATCAGATATTTAAGCTACGTGTAATAACAAATGTGGAGATATCAAATAGAAATTAGAAGAGCAAACATATTGCAGAGATTACACACAAATAATTTGTATGTTACTACTTCTAAACCAAAATACATCAGACATATAGTGCATATGAGATCCAAAAACTAATCTACAACCAATATAAAATAGTAAAAGTATAAATTATGAAATAAGAGAATATTATGGAGAAAATTTCTCAACAAACTCCAACAACCAATAAACACAAATTTCCAATATACTATTGTAAGCTTTAATTCTAAATACCTCTCTTAACACTTACATTACAAACTTTTAAAATGAAAAAAATAAATTAAATCACAAATTACAGTTCACATATATAAGTAGCATCTGTCTGATATAATCTCCGTACCCGATAGTAAATTTAAATCGCATTGTCCCTACATTCCTTAATTTATAAATCTCTAATTCCTTAAGGAGCTAGATATAGATTATTGATGATCACGATGCACCCATCTGTGATTTGTTAGGGTTCCAATTTTGGATGAGCCGATCGGTAATTTCATTGGAATCAAGCGTTTGCATTTTTTTATCATCCATATGCTCATAACGTTTTAATTAAGTCATAGCCCCATCCTTGTTCAATTATATGTCATTGCATGACTTGGCTGGCTTGATAGATTTTTCTCTATTAATTTAGAGGAAAATCTCCACATCATAAATATTTTACCATATATATATATTTGATGAATGGAAAAATATGTATGTGTGTTGAATGGAAAAGTCGTTGTGTAGTTTATGTGAATGGTTGAAATTCAAACTGAGCACAAAACCCAAAGTTATATTCATGCATAGCCAAGCTTGAAGCTGAAGAAAATGAGGAATAATTATTATATATTAAAAAAATGTATCATATTGAGATATTATACAATAAAGAATGTATAGTAGATGGCATAAGGAATCAGATCTTTTTGTCCCAATACTGCTCCTAGAGTTGTATTAGAGGCATCTGTTGAAATATGAAAAGGTAACTTCCAGTTAGGTCCCCTTAAAATAGGTGCTTCAGAAATTTTTGTTTTCAAGGTCTCAAGGGCTAACTTAGATGGCATAAGGAATCAGATCTTTTTGTCCCAATACTGCTCCTAGAGTTGTATTAGAGGCATCTGT
Organism: Pinus albicaulis; assembly: GCA_034641835.2. Lineage (NCBI taxonomy): Eukaryota > Viridiplantae > Streptophyta > Pinopsida > Pinales > Pinaceae > Pinus > Pinus albicaulis. The sequence continues at coordinate 1,902,624,917 of CM076575.1, read as the reverse complement.
TGAAATATGAAAAGGTAACTTCCAGTTAGGTCCCCTTAAAATAGGTGCTTCAGAAATTTTTGTTTTCAAGGTCTCAAGGGCTAACTGGCAATCAGAATTCCATTTGAATTCACAATCTTTGGTAAGTAATTTGAAGAGTGGAGATGCTATTTTGGTGAAGTTTTCTATAAATCTTCGATAATATCCTGTAAATCCTAGAAAACTCCTAACATATTTTTGACAACTTGGAATAGATAAGTTAGATATGACTTCAACTTTTGACTCATCAACTCTAATCCCATCCCCTGAAATGTGATGTCTTAAAACAATTCCTTCAGTAAACATCATAAAACACTTCTCATGACTAAGTGAAAGATTTTCTTCTTTACATATTTTTAAAACTTTTTCCAAGTTTGCTAAGGCTTATTCAAATGTGTTTCCATAAACTGTGAAATCATCCATATATACCTCTACACAATCATGTATTAGATCCGAAAAGATTCCTAATACTGCCCTTTGAAATGTTGCAGGTGCATTGCATAATCCAAATGGCAATACTCGGTAAGCATAAGTACCCCAAGGACAGGTAAATGTGGTTTTGTCTTGGTCCTCAAGTGCTACTTGAATTTGATTATAACCACTAAACCCATCTAGAAATGAGAAGTACTTTTTGCCAGCTAAGGTATCTAACACTTGATCTATGAAAGGTAGGGGAAATGATCTTTAAGAGTAGCTTTGTTTAATTCTCGGTAGTCAATACATACCTTCCATTTACCATTTTTCTTTGGCACAATTACCAAAGGAGAAACCCACTGACTATCTGAAATAGGATAGATAAAGTTGACATTCAACAATTTCTGCAATTCTTCTTTAACAATCTCCCTAAGATTTGGATTCATCCTTCTTTGAGGTTGTCTAATTGGTTTACAATTTTCCTCTATGTAGATGTGATGAGTGCAAGTCTTGGGGCTTATCCCTTTCATATTAGTGTACTCCCATGCATATGTAGAAGAATGTCTCTGTAAGATCTTGACTAGCTCTTCTTGTAGAGATTTTTCTAGGTTCTTGTTTATGTTCAAAGTTTTGCCTGGAAATATCTCAATTATAGAGCTGCCAAATTTATCCATAGAATAAAGAGACATCTGTCTTGATGACAAAAACTCAATTTTGGATTCTTCTTGAATTTTTTCATGTTTGTATTCCGAATAGGATTCAAAGTTTTCTAAAGTATTCAGAATTTGACTATCTTCACTAATTTCTGAAATTGTGAAGAGAGGTTGTAAGTCTTCTTCATCCTCTGTCCATTGAGTATCATCTAAATCTGTAATTGTCCTTGCTGGAGGATACAAAGTGAATTTCTTAGTTGAACTACCATCAGAGATGTACATATCACCGGATCTACAATTAATGAAAGCATCAGATGTAGCTAACCAAGGTCTTCCTAATATAATAGGATGCCCTCCTAGATTATTCTTAGGAGTCAGGATCATGAAATTCACAGGGTACTCCCAAGAATCTAGGGACACTGGAATGTCTTCTATTACCCCATCAGGTTTGATCATAGATCTGTATGCTAATTGTAATAATGTGGGTGTAAAAATAAGATTAGGAAGTTACAGTTTATCCATGATTTGTCTACTCATGATATTGATTGCTACTCCTAAATCAATGAGTGTGTTTTGGATCTCAATTCCATTGATGTGAATTTTAACAACTAGATTTCCTAGGTCTAGATACTTTGGAATAGCAATCTTACCCATCATAATGTCTGCTATTTTTCCTACCAGTTGAATTTTCTTTGTCTCTCTTATTATTTTTCTTGTTTTCTTCATGCTCAACTCCTTTATTGTCTTTACTAAAATTGGAATTTCCTTGATAGCTTGTAATAATGGAATCTTAATGCAAACATTTCTTAGCTCATCTAGGAAATCATAATTAGGCACCATAATTTGTTTTTATACACCCCTATCAATTTGTAATATTTCTAGAAAGGGAGGTGTAGAAGTGGATGTTGATGGCTGCTCTAATACAGGAGTTGAAATGATTGGTTCTTTTGGTTTTAATTTTTCAATGTTTGGGTCCTGAAAAGATGTTTCTTCTTCAAGACTTTTATTTTCCCGTAGAGAATCTTCCTCAGAGTTGTCTTGTTCTTGTATGATCACATAAGGTTTCCTCTTTTCAATTATTCTTCCAAACCTAAGTTGAACATCACTAAGGTCTAGAGGAGTGATTAAATAAATTGGAAACTGTTGTCCTTCTATCATGTATGTATTCTGAGGATTTTTATTGTTGGGGTTTGGTATGGGTTGAGCAGGCAACTGATTTGATTTATGAGGAAATGGTAATGGAAGTGGTTGATTTTGATGTTGTGGGTTCTGAGGATTCTGTTGAGGATTTTGTTGAGGAATTTGAGGAGAAAAATGTTGGTATGGTGGATAGGATGGTGGATACTGATAGTACTGAGAGTATCTTCCATAGGGATTTGTGCTCCTTGTGCCCAAGCTTGAGATTGATTTTGAAATTGGGGCCAAGGTTGCTGCCAAGAATTCCAATTTGGTGGAGGTTGGTTATACATTTGATCATGGAATCCTTGTGTTTGAGGTCCTTTCCAAGGCCTTCTAGAGACAAAATTGAGAGATTTTGTGGAATTTGTAGGAGTTTCCTCTTGAAAGACAGCTTTAAGACCAAGAAGTGAAGGACAACTCTTGGTCTCATGTTTTTCTGAACAAATTACACAAGTCTCTACAACTTTTTCATCCAAAGGACATTCTCTCAAGGCGTGCTTCCTTCTACATTTGGGACAAAAGATTGCTAAGGCATCAGATTCAGCTTTTTGCTTGTTTTGTAACTTAAGGGTGTCTATTTGTTCACTAAGACTCCCTAAGATTTCAGATTTTAATTCATCAAGAATATGCCCTATCTCTTCCCTACTCACTGTCCCAGAAGCAGACTTAATTGCCCTTGCAAGAGCAGGGTCTCTTGGACCTTTTACAGTTTTGGATTTCCCTCTTGAAAGGTTGATACATAACTCAGATATTTCAGGTAATGTGAGCTGGGATATATCCCCTTTTCCCATCATGTTAATGATATCCAACCATTCATCCCTAATTTTCTTCAACAAGAGAGCTTTTAAGGTGTCTTGGTCTAAGTTCTTCATTTTTGCTCTTTTGGTGTTGTAATGAAATATCTCCAACAAATCTTCCAGGTTTTCATCTTCTTTTCGTAACATCTTAAACAATTCCTCCTTATGATTGATTGGCATACAATAATCCAAATACCTCTCTAGAAATGCTTGTTTCATGTCTTCCCATGTACTAATAGAACTATTGATCAAACTCATAAATCACTTCAATGATTCTCCTTTCAATGTTGAAGGAAATATTTTAAGTTTTTGAGCATCTTGTAAGTAGTCATAAGTTCTACATAGGACTTCAAATTCAAATAGGAAGGTTTCAGGATCTTCAGTTTTAAGTCCATAGAAGTTTGGAAGGACAGAGGGTGAAATGTTTTTCATATTTGTATTAGTTTCTTCATATACTATAGGAAACCCAAAAGAGTTTCCCATTTCTCTTCTACCTCTTCCTCTACTTCCTTCTCCTTTTGCACCTCTACCTCCTTCTCCTCTACCTCTACCTCTACCCCCTCCAAATAATGTGTGTTCTCCATTAAAGACTCCTCCTCCCCCTTCTTCTGCCATAGTTGATTCTTCTGTGGAAGTGGAAAAATTTGTATCTCTAGCAAGGGTCCTTGAATATTCTCCTAAGACAGGTTCATTGGATGAAGTGGAAGGTCTTTCTAATGGAATATCTGATCTTAAGTCTTCTGGAAGTCTAGGATTAGTAAAGCATGGAATGTGGGTCTGAGTTGGAGGTGTACTGGCTCTTGGTCTAGGTGAAACAAGTGGTGTTATAGGAATCAAACTTTTTCTTCTTATGAATCTACCCCTTGAGTCTCTCTCTCTACGCATATCATTGTTTTTGGAAGTTAAGAAACAAGGCTACCTAGTTACACTTCCCCAGCAACGGCGCCAAAATGCTTGTGCTCAACCTAGTATTCTTAAATTGAGTTCATTAATTGTCAACCAGGGTTGGTAAACTACTGAAGTGTGGAGCACTATATGTGCCTAGGTATTTGTTTCTCACTACGTTGTTTTTAGTGTTTTATGATGTTTTTGGTTTTATGGTTTTATGTTTGAAAAGGGAAAGAACTAAGTGCTGGTGAAAAGAAGCTATTGGTTATTTAAGACAGAACAAAGCCTAAACTATGGATGACAAACAACAAATGCAAAGCTTGATAATGACTTCATTGCAAGAAAATAAATCACAACATGAGCTTGAACTTATCCAATTCATTCATTAAAGGTGCGTTGGAAGAGCTTGAGAAATGGACAAGTTAAGTGTAAATGAAGTTCTCCTAAATAAATAATCAACTCACAATATTAAAAAATGATTATTTGTAACACAGTAAGGTTTCTATTCTAGATTAACCTATGATGCTGAAGTTACCCTAAACTGCAACTTGACTTATCACTTCTAGGCCTTATTCATAAGTTTTGAGATTTTCTAAAATAATGCTTGGGAAAAAGGCTATAGGTGAATTTGAAAAAGATTTGCAGAATGATCAAATCCTTAAACTGATATTACTGACCCCTGTTCATGTGATGATGTATCAATATAAATTCAGAACAAAAGTAAGTTGTAAATAATGAAGGCCGAGAGACTAATTTTGACAACTAGCACTACTTGAAACACAATGGATAACACTAGGCTTGAAAGTGGTCTATCAATTTTAAAATGCAGTGACTACACTTAAACTAGAATGCCATTAATCTTTTCTTGAAACAAAAATGAACTGAGACTGAACTAGAGTGCTTCTAATCTACTTGAAGTACACTGAACAGAGTTAAACTAAAATGCCATTATCAAACTGGAAATGTAGTGACAGAGCTGAACTAAATGCAACAACCTTTGAAGTGCTATAACTAAATTAACATGCAACTAGTCTATGGAATTCTACAGCCCATCTCGTTCAATAGGAATGATATTTTGGAAGAGTTTGTAAAACAAGTCTGGCTGTATTATTCAATGTAATTGAACATAAACATAAGATTGAAAGCAAATACAACTAGAATCTAAGACACCACAGCTGTTTCTTATTCATTGTTAATGATGTTTTGGAAGAGTTTGTAAGAGTAAGACCGGCTGTGACACTTAGTGTAAACAAGCATAAATCATAAAATTCGAAAGGAAATGCAACTAAAATCTACAACACCACAGCTATGCCTTATTCATCGTGATGATATTTTGGAAGATTTTATAAGAGTAAGTCTAGCTGTGATGATTAATGTAAACAAGCATGAAACATAAACTTCAGAAACCTTCTTAAGCTAAAAATGAAAACGAGACTAAAATACTTATCTAAACCATATACACAAGGCTGCTCAGGTAGCAGGGGCCCTCTACCATCGGAGTAGCATGAAATCTACTTCAAGATTGACTCAACGCTTTCAAGGAAGTGCTGCTTCTTTCATTAAAGAGAAATTACTTCAAAAACGAAGTGTTTTCGAACTTCTGAAATCTAGCAATCAACCACAAAATCTAACCTTGTCCCTCGGTTTCCCGAGCCATATTTGTAACAAGTTTACATAACTGTCTTGAGATAACCTAGGGATAATTTTCTTTCCAAATAAAAACCAAACTAGGACTTTGATGGTGGTCACGTAATATAATTAAGGACATCTGGACTGTCCTTGTCCTATTAGGAGTCTCTCTCCTAGTTTGAGTTCCCACGTACATAACCGCCTACAGAATTCCATTCAAACTTCGTGGAGAGAAAAAAATGATGAGGGAATGATGTGGAATACGACCATATGTGTTTTCCTCTAAGATGACACCTGGAACCTGCGTAGACATGAAGACAGCTGCAGAATCGGCAACTAGCTACAAAATGTCTTCATTCTGTAGCTAGATCTAGTTCAAAAAGTACTACAATGACAAAATCATAAAAACATAGCAAGTTAGTCATGATATATATTCTTAAAGCAATTTTAACCAATTCTACTGATCATTTGAGCCTGTGATTAATAATGGACAAAAAAAATGGAGTGGAATGTGGTGGAAGAAAGAACATCTTTGGAGCTCAACACCTACCATAATAATAGATTACTCCTTCTTGGACTGAATAGCCCACTTCATGTAGTTGGTCATCAAGTATCATGCATGTATATAGATTCTTGGAGTAACCCACCAGCAGTTGGGATTTCCACTATGGATCAATCTCCCATAGTGACAGCGTTGATGATCTATCAACATAAATCTTTGTAATATGGATGCTCTCCTCCTTAACATCTCCCATGCCAAAGGTATATATTGGAAGGTCATTCCTTCCATGCATCTCCTCCCACAACGCGGAATCTGAAATGAGAGTGGGTAATGATGATATTTGGAGAAGATCTCCCTCCTCCTTGAGCCTGCCCAAGATTCCCAGCGTTGTATCATTGTCTTCTAATGCTCCCATCCCTCCTGGATCTATGCTTGGAGCATCATGTTGTGATACATCTCCCACAAAATCTGAATCAGGTGGCCTCCCAGGTTGTTTGCCACTAGATAATAGTATCCCATGCAACAATCTCATGAGCATGATAGATGGGGTTGTAAGGTCCTTGCTTCCACTACGTAAATCCATCTTTATTTTATGTGTGGAATTCATATGTGAGGGATATGTATGCATGCCATTTATCATTTTAGTTTCACCACTCTTCTTATCCACCCATTCCGTTTGCAAATCCTCCCAATCAGTGGTGACTTTTCCCAATGTAATCAATCATTGAACACCCAAAATCACATTGGTGTCAGGTATTTCAACCACAAATAAGTGATCAATCAATCTATATGTCCCCATGGTGACGGATAAGGATGGTACATAATGAATGCATTGCATTTTTCTATCTCTTGGGACAAAAATAGAGAATCCCTTAAAAGCGTCAGTGGGTATTGCCCTCCTTTTCACTAGTTGGGCATTAATGAAATTGTGGGTAGCCCCACTATCAATCAAAATAGAAAACCTCTGATTCAAGATGGAACCTTGAACTCTTAAGGTCAAGTACTTAGGTTCTCCACTCAAAGATGAAATAGCCCCTCCAATAGGAGAAAATGCTCCATTCCCATCTCCTGATGGTGTTGGATCTCCTCATACAGTGTCAGCATTGTGACCTCTTCTTGGTTCATTTTCTTCCTCCTCCTCATCATTTAAGAAGACCTCTATGTAATGTGATTTTCCCACAGTACATCTATGTATAGGTGCCCATGATTCTTGGCAAGTGAAGCAAAGCTTCCTTCTTCTTAGATCTCCTTGGAGATCATCATCAATAGGTTTCTTCTATTAGCTCTCCTTATAAGGAGCAACCTTTTCTTCCTTTCCCTTTGAAGAAAAAGAGGGCTCATGCTAAAAAGTTTCCTTTGCTTTTGGCAAGGCATCTTGAAGGTCTCTAGCCCTTTCAATAACATCATGTAGGGTAGTGGTCTTGGTATATTTAACCAACCCATGAAGAGGTTCATATAAACCATCAACGAACATGTACACCCTTCTTGCTACAGACAAATCAGGAACCATAACATAAAGTCTTAAAAATTCAAAGATGTAAGTTTCTATATTACCTAATTGTTTCAACTTTGCTAGGCTATGAATGTTGCCTCTGAATCTCTTCTATCAAATCTTTCCACCAACCTTCGAGTGAAATTTGAATACAAAGTCACATTGGCATGACCAAATGTAGACAAGCCATGGAACCACCAGTCATGTGCTTCGCCTTCAAGGTGCAGCGCTGCAATCTCAATAGCCTCCATCTCTGGAACCTTGTTCAATTGAAAGTAGATGTCAATTTTTTCTACCCAAGATTTGGTAGAACACTTGGATGACCCATCAAAATTGGGTAAAAATATCTACCCATAGTGTGGTTTCGATCATGATTATGAAAGAATCCACCACCTCTATCATGATGCCTTGGTATTCTATTTTCCTTTCTGTGACAAACCTCTTCAAAACTCAAGTGATCTTTAAATCTCTAATTTTGAGACTCATATTCTTCAAAATAGTCTTCAACGGATTCATGCTCTTGAAACCCTTCGTTTCCCGCAGCTAAAAATGTAGGCATGGTAGAGTGTTGGGAAACTTGTGGCTAATGCACTGGTTGATAATTCCAGTGATGAGACATGGCAGAGCCTTCTCCAAGATGAAATCCTTTAGGGGATTCCTTGATTCTTTCCATTATCATCTCTTTTATCTCTCTAGAAATATATTGCATGGCTCTAAGAAGAATCTTAGGAAAATCCTTACATTCACCTTCACCTCCAGATAAAGGGGCTTTACCCTTGTCTTCATTATCATTTGTGTAATCAAACCTCTTTTGTCTTCTCTTTAGATACCTCTTCTCTCGGTCAGTAAGAGGCCCTTCTTCTTCAGAAGACATATTGGCTCCTTAGAAAGCACAGGTTGTGCCAAGATGATGCTTTGATACCACTGTAATATTCCCAAATGGGGAATGCAGTAATAGAATGCAGAATGATAGAAAAATAATGAAAATCATCATAGAAAAAGTAGGAGGCCAATATGGATACCCTTCATTTGTATTTATAGTAGCAAAATAGATGTAAACGATGGCCCATAAGATGCATAACAGGAAATGCAAGTCTCTAATGTAAGAAAATCCTCAAAATGAGGTGTTGCAACCATGTACTAAGACTGGAAATTGCCTTACATCATTATTTTATTGGTCTAAAACAGATGTAGATTACACTTTAGATCTAGAGTAGATAAGTGCATGAAAATTCAGATCTATAACAGGTCCATACACTATATAGGCTCCTTTTTAGAATCCCCTTGGGGTATTCAACATTACACCATGTACAAGTTGTAGATATGAGGTTTAAGTCTATAGATCTACAGAAATATTTAGATCTCAAAAGTGGATCTAATCTGATATGAACAACAGAATGATCACCTCCAAGAGATCTCCAAAGTGAAGGGTAGATCCCCAACACTTGAAAACCAACTCTCCAAATGGTGTGCCCAAACACCCTGCAACTGCACCTACAGGAATAACGCAAATATGGAAGTAAAACTATCTTGTAGGGATCAAAATATGGCTGGCCACATGCCAAGATCAACAAAATGAAGCTCAAGTCATCCAATACTCTCCTCCCAATGGATTAGAAGCATCCTCCACTAAAAAGGAGAATTGAAATGGCCTAGATCCGAAAAGATATAGCCTCCACTTGCTGTAGCTTGCAAAGACAACCAAACCCTGAATGGAATCTGCGTTGTAGTTGAAAGAAGTGGGAAGAGGTGGGATTCTTGACCAGGAACACCCAATGCTAAACAACATTAATTCTAAGCTAAACAACAAGAGAATGATATATGTCTAAACAACCAATATATTCAGAAATATAATAATCATGAACAACCTTCTAATGCTGCCATCCTCTTCCTTTTATAAGTTAAGAGATTGCAAACCCTAAATCACTTCCAATGAGATCACTTCTTTCACACAAGGCATCTCCATCTAAAACTGCATTGTGACTCATTGATGGCCACTTCTCCATGACAGCGTTTTAGATTTGGTCAAGGTTGACCCGGTCAAAATGACCAGCCCCTTTCACACCTAAGGGTGCTTGATTTAACAACCAAGATTTAGCCTTTTCACATTTGGCATTGATTTATTCATTATTTAGGAGTATTATGGACCTCCTTTGTACTTTTATTCTTTAAACAAAGTGATAAAACAAAAACGAATATTCCAATTAGTTCATGACTAATTGGGAATATTAGATTGTAAAACAATCCAGGTCAGCCTATACTTTTGAGCTAAGTCGACTAGAAAAATATTTCATATATCTTCATTCCTATGGAGGTAGAGGGACTGAAATATAATATTGGAAATGTATGAAAATAATATTTTCAACCATATATCTTATGATCCCATTGATCTAGGTCTTTAAAGTAAAAAGGACTTCAGAATTAGGGTATCCAAAATGGAGATCAAAAGCCCAAAATCAATATCTTTGATAATCTCCATCTTGTCATTTTTATCATAGATATTTGTGGTCTCCCCCTATGTTTGACATAAATGGAAAAAATATTTCAAATAATATCTCACTTTTTCATTGAAGACAACCCTTAGTCAAATTTTCAAAAATATTTTAGCACTCCCTCTATCTATAACATTCTTCGTGTGTGCAATTCTTCCTTTATATGCAACTTCTACCCCTTTGATATAAATGGAAAAGGGATGATCCCCCTGACCTTTTTCTTCCATATATTGATACTATTAAGTGGGTATCATCCCAAGCTTGTATCTATGATATTCAAATGCTTCTCTAGGAAGACATTTGGTAAAAGCATTTGCAACATGTTCCTTGGTCACAATGTGTTAGCCATCAGTATTTTTTGCATGTTAGTGATGACTATATCTTCAGCTGAGTTTTCTAGAAACTGATTTCCTTATGTCAATATGTCATCCAGAAAACCCTCCCCAAAACTTTTTTCATCTTTCTACTTATTCAGTCCACCCCTGGCAGCATCAAAAACTTCATATCACATATCCTGCCTAGCTTCAGCTTTATTAACCTGCCCATCAGCCTTAAAAGGTAAATCCACATCTGTTTCAATATTCTCCCCTATGTTAGGAAGTGGCGTTTAGGACATTTCACCTTTGGCAATCATCAAAAAGCCAAAAAAGCCCCCTTCTGCAGCAGACCTACCATGACTGATCCCTTAATTTGCAAATAAAGTTGACAAACAGCCTTAAGTCACGCCACTCATATTCCCTAGGTCTCAGCACTGCATGAAGCCCATTCTCAAGCTGACTAGTAGGTTTTTCACTGTGTTCTATGGTTCTTCAAAGACAGGAAATATGCTTCATCTCATGGAGTAAATGTTTGAGTTCACTGTTAGAAGAACAGCTGCTTCTAAAAGGTATTGTGAGCCTGAGATGAAGCTGCAAAACAAAAGTCACTCGTCAGGACCCCACAAGCTCTTTCCATCATAAAATAACAGTAAGAAAGGGTTGCCACTGTCTCAGCAAATGGTAAATTGTCAAGGCCCAGAACCTCCTTCATTACAAGCAGAGGGTTAGGGCGCCTCCTTCATGCATAAGCAGAGGGCGCAGGCCAGTGTTTGACTCAGAAGTTTGCAGAAGTCCAGGTTTGCCCTTAATGAAACAATGAAACAATATCTTCAGGTTTCATGAATGTAATTGCTGGTCATAGCAGGAATGTACTGAAAACATGATCAATTCAAAGAAAAAGGGAGTTTGGCCTGATAAAGAAGCTCATCTCAAACTTGCAAACCATATGGATTATTGAACTCTAGGAGGACCTGTCATCAGTAAACCTTCCAAAGCATAAGGACCCTGTCTATCCACAAGATCAAATAGAACAGATGATAATCAGTGCCATTACACAAGCAGGAGAAAGTGCTTGGTTTTTCAAGGAAACACTGACCTTCATAGTCACAAAGTTTGCTTGTTAAAATAATCCATGATGAGATGAACAAGCCAAGTGTCTAATTCACCCTTAGGAAAATGCAGGGAGACAATATTACTCTGGCTAGGGTTTCTTCTAAAAACACAGTGAGGCTTGCAAGTGAAGATGCTGAGATTGGTGTTGTTCAAATGGTTTACTTACCACCACATTTGCCCGATGAAGAGCCTCCTCCATACATGAGTAGAGGGCCAAAACTACTGCAGGTTGCTGAAGCTGATTAATGCAAGAAAGCAGTAGAAGGGTACCAAAAGGAATAAAATTCATTTCAAAGATGAATGCTGGCGCTGGTGATGCAAAGGTTTGTTACTCCTGTTTCAAAGAACTGTCTGTCTGGCTATACCTACAGTGGAAAGGAGTAGGTATCGAAACATATTGTATGCTTTGAATGACAAAGGAGCAGTTAACTTAAAAAGGTTTAAAGACCTTTCATGTTTACCTATCCAGAAATCAAGGGAAATCCTTCCGAGCAAACAAAGGAGTTTATGGTGAAAGGATGCAACCTAAAAGTGTATTTACAGTCCAGAGAAAAACTTGTGAAACACCTAGAAGCAGAAATTTATCATTGGGAAAGTAAAACAATGACCAAGGTTGAGTCATAAAATGCATGATGACAGGTATGAAATGTTACGAATAGACAAAGAGACAATTTTGAGCATAGGTGTGCCACTGATACCAAAAAGAGGACTGTTTCCTTGAGGAAAGGTCAAAACAACAAAACAATGTCTTATATCAAAGGTCCAAAGAGGCGCCTTTCAAGAAAGGGTGTTTTCTACTTCTCAAATATTTTTGGTACATTATGAAATAGTCCTTCTTTGCTAGCAATCACCAAGAGAGGGAGGCAGTGCAACATAGTCCAGCCATGAAATGGTGCTATTAACAAAAAGGGGTCTAATATATTGATCAGAACAGAATAAAGACTGTGTGCCCAGAAACCCTGTTTTCATATTTTACAAGTTGTCTTTTTCAAATAAGGAGGCGAATGGGTATATGATCCTATGATTAGGCAGAAAGGAATTTGTTTTTAATGAACTATCATTGTTTATATTCCCTAAAACAGACACAATGGTCATCATCCTAAAGGACAGTTTCAGCACAAATATACAGTACAGCAAAAGCAGTGACAGGGATGTGGCACAATGAGTTTTGAAGCAGAGAATCATGTTATAAAAAGAGACAGCTAGTAGAAGACACTTACAGACCAGAAGGAAACCTGCAAATCACCTAAGGACCAAGATTGTTAAACTGATGGTAAAGGCACCAATGGTCTCCTGTAAGTGGTAAGGCAGCTTTCAAGCACCTTTGACAGTTTTTAGATGACCTTTTCTTTGTTGACATTGTCACCTAAAATGCCAAAAAGAGGGACAAAGTCGAGGTTTTAAAATATCTCTCTTATGAGAACAGGTATGTGACTCCACGAATAGGCAAGGCAAATGTGATGAACCATCGCTGTTTAGAAAATAACTTGATGCAAACACTTTTTGTATCATGTAGTGAATTGCCACTGTTTGAACGAAAAGCTTCATTATGTTCGAAATAGCCATAAGGTCTTCATCTTTTGAATATAGCCGTTGAAGGAGTGTCGAAGAAATGAGATAAAGCAATAGTAAGTCACTTGTGAAATCAAAAAAAAAAACAAATTGCCACAGCTCCCAAGCATCACAACGAACTTTTCAAACAAATTAAGGTTTTCTGCACTGTTTTAGGGCGGCGCGACGGGCCTGGCAAGTGGCGCGACGTGCCTGGGCAGCGAAATACACAGGGCTTCAACGTCGGCGCGACGTGCCTGTAGGCGGGCGCGACGTGCCTGTAGGTGGCCGCCCGACCGCACGACAACTCCACCCGACACTTTTCTCCGGCGCGACGGGTTTTGCTCCAAAGGTTGCCGCGCCAGTTTTGAAGGGTTCCATTGCATTTTTAGCTCCCTACAAGGGATTTCTTCTCAAAAGCTCACAAGGTACTCTATCTCCTACCTTGAAAAACTCGAAAAATCAAGTTTAAAGCCTGTAGACCTCGGTTTGAAGCTATACATAGTTAAAAGGGCAAAGTTTGTTGATAAGAAGCTGGAGGCAGGATTGTTGATGATTAGGCACGGTCGTTGATAATCAAGTTCAAACATTTGAAGCCAGAAATACACAGTACACTGAGGAACAAAGATTATTGATGGTTAGATTTTGACATTAAGGGCAGAAGCACCAAAGTGATGTTGAGTTTTTCAAAACTTCACAAGTGAAAATGGCCACTGTCTAAAGGGCAGAATGCTTGGTGTTTGCATTTGATGTCAAAACAGAAGTGTAGATATTATGGTGAACCTTTTAAACTCGCAAAGCAGGGAGTTTATTTCCTAAAAACCACTGTTGCATTGTTTTTGTCTAACTAAGCCTGCCTTTTCATTGCACTACATTATGTCACTCTGAAGCTTCGGACAGAGTTTTCTAAAGGTGAAACAAGGTATTTTGTTGATGATTGGGCATTTACTGATGATCAAGTAAACATCAAAGCCAGGAATATAGATGTGTTGGTAGACTTTTAAACTCACAGAGCAGAGAGTTTGTTTCCTAAAAACCACTGTTCCACTTACTTTCTCACCCAAAATATAGTCTGCTTGTTTATTACACTATATTGTCATTCTGAAGATTGTGGGACAGAGTTTTATGAAGGTGAAACAGGGTATTTTGTTGATGATTGGGCATTTGTTGATGATCAAGTTTACATTGAGGCCAGATGAACAAAGATGATGATTGATTTCTTAAATTGCATGAGTGGAAGGTGTTTTCCTTAACACTGTGGGCTAATTTGTCACCTAGCCAAAAGGTCTCCTCCCTCTTCCACTGTGTGGTCTCTACAGAAATCTGCTAACAGAGGTAATTTTCAAGATAAATGATCCGAAGAACAGGGTTATTATTTTTGAAGTTTGGTATTGAAGACACAAATACAGGTAAAAGATGGCCTCTAACAAAATCACAAGAAGGGGGATTATTCAAGACTGTGCACAGAAGATCTACAAAGCAGTTTCTCACACATAGTGCCATTGATAAGAAGGTTACATAGCTGAAGTGTATCCAGATTTGAAGAACTATTGTTAATAAGTGTAAAGGGGGTTTATTCAAGGAAGCCTTGTTGCATTCTATTCAAAACCATAGTGACCATATCTATCCAAACAGTCTGGTGGCCTGTTTCAAACCAGCCGAGCATTTCTCATATAGTGAAGGCAATTTGCCTTTTCCAAAGCTTGTTTCAAAGTCAGGATGCCTCCAAAACGAGATCACAAAGGCGGACAACATAAGAGATATGAGCCTATCTCCATAGAAGAAATCAATGCTCATCCCTCAGTACTTTTCAATTTCCATGAAGTAGGATGTCTTGATTTCTGTCAGAGGATAGAGGAAGTCAAGAGTTTCTCACCACTTACACATTTGTGCGCTTTGAGATTCAAGAACAAACACTTCCAGCTTGCAGGTCTTGACTTCAAAATCTCCCCAAGGTATGTATCCAAGGCTACTAAGATCCCGTATCATGGTGAAAAGTGGTTTAAACAAGCGCATCTTGATTTGGAGGACTATAAACCTTTCATCAAGCCGGAACATAGGGAGACCATCACTGCTATTTTTCCTTTCTCCTGTCTTCTTGACAGTTATGCTCCACTGATGAAGGCCATAATGAGATACTTCACTTGTGAAGGGAGGTTTAGCCAAATCTTTGCCTATCATGTTCGCTTGTTGATGCATTTTACCAGGAGCAGACAATTAAACCTCCCATACTTTTTGTCCAAGAGCATAGAGAAAATGGCAGCTACTGTCCAAAAGAAAGCTCCACTTCAGCAAATCCCTTCTCTCTTTCATCATTCCTTGATCAAAATCATCTTCTTACACCAGCTGGAGAAGAAAGAAGTTTCATGGGATTTATTCATTAGCCATGCCGATTTCGCCACTGTCCCTCCTGTTCATGTGTCTCCTACTCAGCCTGTCCATCGCCCAGTGCCTTTATCTAGTAGGCCTACCCTTAAAAAACTCAAGATGATCACTGGGCAGCCAAGTACACAAGGAGAAGGAGAGGGCAGTGAGACACAGGGAGAAAAGGAGGATGATGAGCAGCAGCAGCCAAATTTAGAGGGACAGCAGCAGTTGGATATCATTGGACAGCAGTTAGAGGTTGATGAACATCATCAAATTCAGGAAGAGGAACAGCAGCAGACAGAGGTTGAAGAGCAGCAGGTTGAACAAGCAATTGAAACATCTTTTGAACCACAAGCTGGACAGGATGTTGAGGAGGGACAGCAAGCTGAAGCTGCCTCCTTGATGGTGACCAAAACTGTCCCTAAGAAGAGAAAATTGCCCAAAAAGACAACTCCTAGCTTGCCAAGGAGAAAGAGCACTAGATTGGCCTTCAAAGGCAAGAGTACAGTTGAAGGAAGTGCCAAACATGGAGGTAAATCAGCTGTCATCCCTATCCCAAGCGATGACAGTGACAATGAGGCACGCATCCTTGAAAACCTCCTCATTCACAAAGAAGGGCAAATTGAGGTGTTACAGGAAGATCTCCAAAGGGCAAGGAATTTCAATCATTTCTTGGAGGTTGAGAACAAACAAATGAAGTTTCATACAGCCATTCATGAGGCAAGGGCCATCAAGTACAAAAAGGAGGCAGAAAGGGCGCAAGTAAGAATTGAAGAGCTTATTGGCGAATTTGATGGTGAAGAGGAGGAGGACCAGCCTAAGCAAAAAAGGCCTAGAACCATTGGGCTTAGGAGAGCCTTGGAGAAACAGAAGGCTGAAGAACAAGCTCAATTCGAAGCTTTTCCTCTCACTACCCTCCTTGAGCGAGAAATTGAGGAAAACAAGGAAGCTTGGCTTGAGAGGGCTAACCGCAGTTGGAGACAAAGCTTGAGAAGGCAAACAGGGATCTTGAGCTACAAAGGAAGAGAACTCTTCACTTTCAGAAGCTAAACCAATTCGCTAGGCGCAAATTGAAGGTGGCACAAGAAAAATTGAAGAAATTGAAGGAGAGGCGCCTAGCACGGAAAGAAGCAAAAAGCATATCAGCCCTCGATATTTTAGCTTCAGCTTCAGAACATGTCTCTATGGACCCTTGAGGGTCACACATGCCAATTTTGGGCCTGTTTCGAAAACTTTTTGTTTTTTGGCATTTTTGGGGTTTTCGCCAAAAACTCATAAATGCGCCATTTCAGTTTGAAGAGTCGTCAAAGGAGAAGGGTGATACCAATGGATTCCATAATTTCATGAGCAGCTCTCCAGCGATTTTCAGGGCATTTGAAGATCATTCGCCCCTCCAAATTGGCGAAAAACAGCCTCATTTTGCACATTCTGCCCGCCCTATCAGCAGCCTGCTATTTTCGGGGTTTTTGCACACAGGTACAGTTTTGAGAGACTTTCAGAGATCAGATTGAGATGATTCCACTTGCATTGGAAATCAGACACAGAGAGCTTTCCAACAAGCCATCATGAGCCCCATTTCGACATCGGGAAGGCTTCCATTTGCATCCAGCAAGTCAGGGGACCTTTTTCAGGCATAAATATGAAGTATTTTTGCAATTTTTGAACTCCAAAAATCTGCTTTTCCCAAATGTGCGTTAGGCTATTTTTATCATGGGAAAATCATGTAAAGTCAATATAATTTCCTTTTTTAGCAGTTTTTTAGATATTTTATTAGATATTTTGTGCCTTGGGCTTTGCAAATCCTCAAGGACAAGTTTAGATATTTTGACTTGGCCAATGGGATAGCTAGTTGCTCCATGAGGTTTTCCTCCTTCTAGCCTATTTATCCCATGGTTCTCATTGTAAATCGGAGGCTGAACTTGAGAGAAGAATTAATGCATTGGTCATATGAGCTTTGAAGAATACACTTGAGTTATGATGTTTGGATTGCCTCTTGGATGCTTTTGAGGAATGTTGAAGGCTCGTTGATGGATTCCTTGACATGGTAGAATGGTATAGTGCTTCTTAATGTTGTTTTGTCTTCTAGTTTTCACTCATATTTCATTTTTCTTGCTGCTATAGATCAGTAAAGATTGATTTTGAGACATGCCCATGGAGGCACCTCAAAATCCCTGAATCTTCATAGCTTGATGTTTTCTTCTCCCTTAGTTATGCTAAAGAATTCTTAGCTGCTCTTTAGTAATCTAAGGTATTGCTGCTAAGTTTTATTCATCAGTTCCATGTATGTTGAGTAGGATGTATGGTTTGCCCTACCTACCTATCAGCTGCCCATAGTTCTGTCCATAAAACTTTCTCTTTGACTGATTTGTTGATCATTTTGTTGAACCAAGGAGGCCTAGTCCCGATCTAGCCCTTTGCCTAAAACTATGAAAACTCATTTGTCCAAGTGCCCAATGACTTAGAGACTATGTTTAGGCGTTCCGGCATAGTTTATGAGTTGTTAGTTTGTCTCATGTGTTTTCCCCAAAGTCTGATAGCCTTTTCCCAAAGTTAGAGGGTCATATACCTCTATGTATGGCTTGAATGTTTGATTTCTATGTATTGATTAGCTTATAGTTATTCCTAGCATGATTAATGGCTCGCTATTACATGTTTATGTCTGCTATTAACTAGTTTGCACTTGAAATCCCTTGTCTTTCACCAACTTATTGTCCATTTAATCCATTTTTCCCAGAGATCCCTTCTACTGTGAATCAAATCGGCCCTACAGCATCTTTACATCATTACTTCATAGCTTCCTTGATCTGTTTGACCCCATAGCCCAATTTATCTACATCTTGTCATCCAGTTTATGTATTTGATCAGTTTCATCCCTCACAAACTTAAAAACTAAAAAACCAAAAAACACACTTCATAACTAGCCTAATATCATAATATCGCAAGTAAACACACCGACATCTTCTACACATACAGAGAGAGCCCTCTCTGAGTCCAGGAAGGCTAGGTCCTTGGGCTCCAAAGCTTGGTTTGATGTTACATCGTCATTTGGCTAGCCAATCGGCCAAATCACGGGACCCTAACACAATGTACTCTACATTGAAACTTTGTTCAACTACTTATTCTGTCATGAAGTTGTATTTAATGGGAATTTGATTCATATTTAGTGCATAACATGATTCTTTGAAATTTTGATTTCACTTGTGTTGTTGTATTTGATTTAGATTGGCTTATCATGTTCCACATTTATGCCCTTTAGTGTCTACTTGATTTATAGAATGTGTGTGCAACATGATGCTACTACAATATATTTATATTCAATTATGGATAGAGATATTGAAGTCTGTTTCTTTCTCAACCACGATAATGGATGATTTATTATAAAAACTTCTCTTCCAGTTATACTTTTAACAATGTTAGCAAGTTATGGCAAAAAATTGAAGATGACTTGATCACTCCATAAATAACATTTTCATCCACCTTAAAAAACCCAAGAGTATTCCCCATCTTCTCTTGCACACCTCAAATATTTTCTCTTGGATGATATTCAAATGATCTCATATATCCTTTATTTATAGAGTTATATGTTTTCTTATAAGGCCAAATTTGAAAACTAGATAGGCAAATCATACAAAATATTTCATATTTCCCCATTCCTATGGAGTTAGAGGGAGTGAAATATACTATTAAAAAGGCCTCATAATATTATATTCAACCACATATATTTTTCCCCCATTTTATCTAGGTATTTATATTGAAAATATCTTCAAAGATAGGGTATCAGAACTAGACATCAAAATCCAAAATACAATATTTTCAATAATCTCCATCTTGTAATGTTTATCATGGACATATGTAGTATCCCACTATATTTGAAATAAATGAAAACAATATTTAAAATAACCTCCCACTTTTTCATTGATGACAACCCTTATTCGATTCTTCAACAATAATTTAGTACTCCCTATGTCGAAGATTCTCTTTGTGTGTGCAATTCTTCCTCTACCTACAACTTCTTCCCCTTTAACGTAAATTACAAAGGGATCTTCCCTTTATTTTTTTTCTTCCATTTACTCATGACATAAGGGGGGTATCATTCCAAGCCTCCATCCATTATATTCATATATTCCTCTGGGAAGAAGTTTTGTAAAAATATTTACAACATGTTCCTTGGTCACAATGTATTATAGATCGACACTATGCTCAACTACTTGTTCTCTTAGGAAGTTGTATTTGATGGGAATATGCATCATATTTTAGTTCATAACATGATTATTTGAAACGTTGATTTCACTTTTGTTATTTTAGTTGACTAATATTAGGTAATCATATTTTTTGTTTTGGATTTGATGCAATGGTCGACCAAATCCATTTATTATTTGGTAGCCTTGTTGCTACCTGCAAGAGATCCCACAATAAAATTGTTAGAATGAAATACAAAAACAAACACAAAATGCAACTAAAAATAATATACAAAACACAAACTTATGAATAATATGAAAGAAATAAACATAAGAGAGTGGGAAGCAAAACCCTCTTTATTAGATTATGTAAAGAGATAGAATACTCATCCTAGAGACATTAAAGGGAGTATGGTGAGCAATTTTGCTCTAAAAATTTCCTAAAGGAAGGTCCATCTCCTCTATCCTATGCAAGAAAATTCTCTCCTCAAAGAAGCCATATGAAAGCTCTCAAAGATGAAATCCATATATGTGCAAACCTTACTACCTTAGAAATTTTGGAAATGTAATTTTGGAAAAACTTCTTTTTCTTCTTAGCTCTCATTTTGTTGGTATATATAGGCCCAATTCCAATCCTTGGCTCCCCATAACTTACTTATGAGAATACGATTGGTAGGAGACAAGAAGAGTCCTTTGGGGGCTCCTTAATTCAAATCCAAGAGTAGAATGGTTCAAGACTATGCCATTAAGGATTTTCCTTTCAATAGAAGTTGTCTCATTCAATGTGAAGTGGTCACCCAAGCTACTGAGTTGTCACTTTGTGAATCAATGGATATCAAAGAAAATACGACAGTGATTTGTGTAAAAACTGTTATACCGCCTTTCTGCGGTAATGAAACCAAAATTAGGGTGCAGGCTAAAATTTTGGAGGGTGTTGTAGCAATGACTAAAACACATGTCCATGCTTCGATGTTGAAAACACACTAATTTTGAGAGTGGGCAGGTGATTTAATACAATAATTTTTTTAATTATATAAACATTCATGTACAATAATAAAAATATCACATAAGCATAACATGGAATAAAATATTTATGTGGAAGTATTTCAAGAGAAAACCACAGAAATTAATTTTATAACTATTTATAGGAAGCAACATACAATTACAAATATTTGTAGACATCAACTAATTGGAGACATCAATCCCCAATACTATAATTTTTTGTAGGAACTAACCTGCTCGAGACGTTAATCCCCACTAGTGCAAATATTCACAAGCGGGAACCTACTACAGACCCCATTTTGAACTTCTTCAAATATTCATAGGAATCAACCTATTAGAGACACCAATCTCCATTGTTACAGTTGCTCATAGGAACCAACCTACATCATTGAGTGTGCTTACTTCGACCACCATCAAATGCATTTACTACTTCTAGCTTCACTAATTTTGTGTCTCCCAAAACTTATTGTTTTCATCCTCATCCCAACAACTAACTTCTACAACATGTTGTGTATGCCATTTTGCAAAAAAATTTCTAAGTACAAGTTAAAACAAATATTCCATGTTGACATATTTCAAACAAATTTCAAGATCATTGAAAAAATCCTAACTTCTACAAAAAATATCTCCAAATTTAGATGAACCAAAGTATAGAATTTATATCACAAGTACATAGAGATATTTCCTTGTTCTCCTTATTATTTCACAATATGAAACATCTTATAAAAAAAATTATAGTGGAAATTCCAAACTGACTTGTTTGAAGCATATTTAAAGAGCATTGAAGAACCCAAAATATCTGAGAGCATATATCTAAAAGAATACTAAAACAATGTTCAAATATATTACTACAAGTACATAAATATCTCACCTTTATCCATTTATAATTTCATAGTCTGGAATATCCCAGAAGAAAATTTATAGCAAAATTTCCAAGATGACTCGTTAACTCCATAAATCAAATTTTCCTACACCTTTAAAACCCCAAGAATATTTCCCATATTCTCTTGCACATTTAAAATATATTTTCTCTTAGATTATGTTCTAATGAACTAATATATCCTTTATTTATAGCATTTATAAAATCACTTATAGGACCAACTTGTAAAACAATCTAGGTCAACCTATACTTTCGAGCTCTATCGACTAGAAAAATATTTCATATATCTTGATCCCTATGGAGTTAGAGGGAGTGCAATATAATATTGTAAAGGTATAAAAATAATATTTTCAACCATATATCTTATGATCCCATTTGATCTATGTCTTTAAATTAAAAAGGCCTTCAAAAGTAGGTATCCAAAATGGAGATCAAAAGCCCAAAATCAATATTTTTTATAATCTCTATCTTGTCATTTTTATTATAGATATTTGTGGTCTCCCCCTATATTTGACATAAATGGAAACAATATTTCAAATAATATCCCACTTTGTCATTGAAGACAACCCTTAGTCAAACTTTCCACAATATTTTAGTACTCCCTCTATCTATAACATTCTTTGTGTGTGCAATTCTTCCTCTATTATATGCAACTTCTCCCCCTTTGACATAAATGGAAAAGGGATGATCCCCCTGACCTTTTGCTTCCATTTACTGATACTATCAAGTGGGTATCATTCCAAGCTTCTATCTATGATATTCAAATGCTTCTATGGGAAGAAGTTTGGTAAAAACATTTGCAACATGTTCCTTGGTCGCAATGTACTCTAGATTGAAACTTTGTTAAACTACTTATTCTATCAGGAAGTTGTATTTAATGGGAATATGATTCATATTATAGTGCATAACATGATTCTTTGAAATTTTGATTTCACTTATGTTGTTGTATTCATTTTCCACATTGATGTCCTTTAGTGTCTACTTCATTTAGAGAATGTGTGTGCAACATGATGCTGCTAAAATATATTTATATTCAATTATGGATAGATATATTGATGTTTATTTCTTTCTCAACCATGATAATGGATGATTTCTTATAAAAAATTCTCTTCCAATTATACTTTTAACAATGTTACCAAGTTATAGCAAAAAATCCATTATGACTTGATCACTCCATAAATAACATTTTCCTCCACCTTTAAAAACCCAAAAGTATTCCCCATCTTCTCTTGCACACCTCAAATATATTCTCTTGCATGACATTCAAATGATCTCATATATCCTTTATTTATAGAATTTATATGTTTACTTATAGGGCCAAATTTGAAAACTAGTTAGGCCAAGCATACAAAATATTTCATATTTCCCCATTCCTATGGAGTTAGAGGAAGTGCAATATATTACTGAAAAGGACACATAATAGTATATTCAACCACATATATTTTTCCCCCATTTATCTAGGTATTTATATTGAAAATAACTTCAAAGATAGGGTATCATAACTAGGCATCAAAATACAAAATTCAATATTTTCAATAGTATCCATATTGTAATGTTTATCATGGACATATGTAGTATCCCACTATATTTGAAATATATGAAAAAAATATTTCAAATAACCTCCCACTTTTTCATTGATCTCAACCCTTATTCAATTCTTCAACAATAATTTAGTACTCCCTATGTCGAATATTCTCTTTCTGTGTGCAATTCTTCCTCTATCTACAACTTGTTCCTCTTTAACATAAATTACGAAGGGATTTTTTTTCTTCCATTTACTCATGACATGAGGGGGGTTTCATTCCAAGCCTCTATCTTTGATATTAAAATTTTTCTCTCGGAAGAAGTTTGGTTAAATTATTTGCAACATGTTTCATGGTCACAATGAATTATAGGTCGACACTATGCTCAGCTACACGTTCTTTTAGGAAGTTGTATTTGATGGGAATATGAATTATATTTTAGTGCATAACATAATTATTTGAAAAGTTGATTTCACTTGTGTTATTGTAGTTGACTAGGATTAGGTAATCATATTTTTAGTTTTGGATTTTATGCAATAGTGGACCAAATCCCTTTATTCTATGGTAGCCTTGTTGCTACCTGCAAGAGAGCCCAAAATAAAATGGTTAGAATGAAACAAAAACTTATGAAGAATCTGAAATAAATAAGCATAAGAGAGTGGGAAGAAAAACCCTCCTTATTAGATGATGTAAAGAGATACAATACTCATCCTAGAGACATTAAAGGGATTATGGTGAGAAATGGTGCTCTAAAAATTTCCTAAAGAAAGGTCCATCTCCTCTACATCCTATGCAAGAAAATTCTCTCCTCAAAGAAGTCATACGAAAGCTCTCAATGATGAAATCCATATATATGCAAAGCTTACTACCTTAGAAATTTTGGAAACATAACTTTGGAAAAACTTTGTTTTCTTCTTAGCTCTCATTTTGTTGGTATATATAGGCCCAATTCCAATCCTTGGCTCCCCCTAACTCATTTATGAGAATAGGATTGGTGGGAGACAAGAAGAGTCCTTTGGGGGCTCCTTAATTCAAATCCAAGAGTAGAATGGCTCAAGACTATGCCATCAAGTTTTCCTTTCAGTAGAAGTTGTCTCTTTCAAAGTGAAGTGGTCACCCGAGCTACTGAGTTGTCACTTTGTGAATCAATGGATATCAAGGAAAAGACAACACTGATTTGTGTAAAAACTACTATAGTGTCTTTGTGCGGTTTGATTTTTTAAATGAACCTTAAGGACACTTGGTTTTTGTTGCTACATGATTTTTTCCATTTTCACTAGTACACTAAGTATACATGTCATTTTTTGATGTTGCGGATATCTTGATGCATACGATTCAGTGCTCTTTTTCTTAGTGCTAACAATTTCCCCCTGATTTTTGAGGTTAGGAGAAAACGTATAGCTGAAATTCGTCACATTTTCTATGTCTTATGGTACTTGGGAGAGAGATAATTTCTTATTCAGACAGAGTTGAGTGGATCCTTCAAATGAGATGATAAAATGTAGCACTGATAAAGGGTATATACAAAAAGATCTATATCATGCAAGCATGTCCCATGCTAATGACCATTACTTTGACTCAAATGATTACAAATTCAAACGATGAATTATGTCAAAATATGTTGAAGAGATCATCTGTTGTATATGGAAGTAGATCATTGCTTTACTCATGGGGGTGTCTCTTAGAAATGGATGTTGTATGTGCCCCCGTGCATGAGGCATTTTTGAAGAGAAATGTAACTCGCGAAGGAGGTGCCAACTTGATGCATGGGTCTTTGACCAAATGAGAGAATTGCAACTATTAGTAGAGATAGTGTCGCTATTGGCGTTTAATGATGAAGAAATGGCTAAAAATTTCTCAACAAACTCCAACAACCAATAAACACAAATTTCCAACATACTATAGTAAGCTTTAATTCTAAGTACCTCTGTTAACACTTACATTACAGATTTTTTAAAATAACAAAAATAAATTAAATCACAAATTACAGTTCACATATAAGTAGCATGTATCGTAGCCGATGGTAAATTTAAATCGCATTGTCTCTCCATTCCTTAATTTATAAATCTCTAATTCCTTAAGGAGCTAGATATAGATTATTGATGATCACGATGCACCCATCTGTGATTTGTTAGGGTTCCAATTTTGGATGAGCCGATCGGTAATTTCATTGGAATCAAGCGTTTGCATTTTTTTATCATCCATATGCTCATAACGTTTTAATTAAGTCATAGCCCCATCCTTGTTCAATTATATGTCATTGTAAATGTCATAGCTGGATTGATAGATTGTGTAATAAATAGTCATTCACAATTATTGCTCTATTAATTTAGAGGAAAATCTCCACATCATAAATATTTTACCATATATATATGTGATGAATGGAAAAATATATATGTGTGTTGAATGGAAAAGTCGTTGAGTAGTTTATGTGAATGGTCGAAATTCAAACTGAGCACAAAACCCTAAGTAATATTCATGTATAGCCAAGCTTGAAGCTGAAGCAAATAAGGAATAATTATTATATATTAAAAAAATGTATCATATTGAGATATTATACAATAAAGAATGCCCAAAAAATATGGGGTTTATCCACACTCTAAGCCTACAAAAGAATATGAAACAGAAAAAAGAATATCGTGCTCAGCAGCCATAGCACAAAATGGCTCAAACGATAACCAGCAGCAGCCATAGCTCGAAATAGAATGGCTCAAACGATAACCAGCAGCAGCCCTAACTCCTTGAAGAATATTGAATGACTATTAAACACGCATGGGGGTAGGCTTAAAGAAGGAAGGCAGCTCCTCCAACCAGAGCGGCCCCAAAGATGGCCATCTTCCCTAACCTGGCGGTAGAGACAGCCCCGCTGCTAGCGTTCGGTGGCGAAGCGGTGTCTGGGCCTTGAGCCGAGGGGCCAGAAGCTACACTTTGAGAAGTGGGAGAGGAGGCTGAGCTTGGCGGGGTGGCCACTATTGAAGGAGGAGAGACGGGAGAAGAAACAGTTGGGGAAGTCGCAGGAGCAGAGACGGGAGAAGAAACAGTTGGAGAAGTCGCAGGAGGAGGCGAAGCCGGTCATGGCGCTGCAGGGGATTGAACCGGCGACGCCTTGGGAGCTGCTGCAATAGGGGACGGTGCTGGTGCCCGTGCGGGAGAAGCTGAGCTTATCAATCCGAACACGAAAAGGAAGCAGAAAAGCGTATTGAATCCAGCCATATTTTTAAAAGTAGCTGTTCTGAAAGGATACTTGTGCACGGAAAGTGGATGGAGTCGATCTATTCGCTTCCTCAGAAATGAAGTGATACTAGTGCAAATTTGTGAGTCGCTTCCTCAGAAATGAAGATAACTGAAGAGGTATGTCGAAGAAGATAACTGAGAGAGAGAGAGTGGTTGTGAAATAGAGGGGAGAGCATGATATATATAAGTATTGCGTCGAGGTCGGCTTCCGGGAATGAGGGGTTTTTCTTAGTCAAACACGTTACTTCAAAACCTCTTCATTTCGGGGTATGTCCAAGAAGATAACTGAGAGAGAGAGAGTGGTTGTGAAATAGAGAGGAGAGCATTTTTATCCGCGTTGTTGGAACCGACCATTTCATCTGCGCGTACATCTGTCCATTGACGTGTAAATTAAGATGTGCTTCGTGCCACACGTCTTTGTTGAAAGTGACGTTAGACTTTTTCCAAAAGCAACGCGGGGTTCAAGGAAGCAACCATCGTGTTACAATAGACGATCGGGTAAACGGCCATGGAGAGAATGTTTCTTGCTCTGGGGAATACTGATGCACATGCAAAATGGCATGGTCCCACTAATGAGGTGGGAACATCTTGGTAGATCTTGAAATTTATCAGCTTTACAATTCCAACCTTTCGTTTGAAGTCTAAGTATCCACACCTTTAAAGTTCCAACAACATGAAAGGTTGTGGAATACATTTAAATTCCTCGGGCTGATTTTTTTTGTTTATTACCTCGAGAATTTTAATACAAATTTTATAAAGCTATAATTTTCTCATAATTAATAGGAATATTGACTAAATTGATTTTATTTTATTTTTAAATTTATTTACAAATGAGTTTGATTAAATTAGAGTTTAAAATTTGAAGAAAGATTTGCATTTTTAGAGATTTGATCACTCTTAGTGTTTGAAAAATTCATAATTAAAATGGATCTAGGCCGGTTTATGTTTTTATAAATATATATATATATATATATATATATATATACATATAAGAATACTATAGGCAAAATCATAGATTGTCCAAAAAAATGATCCTTTATGTTTCCTCTTCTTAATGTGTTTGCACATATTATTTTTCATGCTCTTTTCCATACGTTTCTGTAAACATCATCGAATTTCATCATTGAAGTAAAGATCATGGATTAGGCCTCAAGTAAAGATCATTACCATGAATCATTGTCCCACCGAGTGACATGATTGAGTTCCTAATTAACTGCCTTAACATCCATAATGCATTCCTACTACATGAATGACTAACTAACCAATCCTCGTTTCTGAATAGCGGGGAACCCTTTTTATAAACATACTTTTCCATTATTTAATATTATAATATTATATTATAGTATTATAATATAACATTTTGATCTACATTCCTTTTCCTCACTGTGGAGTCATGGCCCCCCTTATCCTTTTGTGTAGGTCTGTCTGCAGCCATTATGTGTTTATTAATTTTAATAAATTAAACATGTTCCCCAAATCAAACATTTTAGCCTCATAGCATAAAATGTACATATCTGTGGGTACAATAACCCCAACACATAGACACACATACACATAGGTGTACCACCCCAAAAACAACTCTTGGATTACCAACTTAAATAATTATGCCACGACTCACCAACCTAATAATCATGGTCCTTAGATCCATTACATAGGCACACCAACCTTAATGATATTCATAACTTGGCCCACTAGCCTAACATGTAGAAACACATAGAGGAGTACGAGCCTCGTGAGTCTTAGGCTCACCAACCAACACATATTATATATTGATATTACATTAATCATTTGGGGGTGGAACTAGGGATGTTACATTCCCCTCCCCCTTATAATAACATCATCCCCAATGTTGTCTTCAACAATACACACATACTACCAAGTCATCAGTATTCATTATATTTGTAACTTAGTTCTCTTTATCTCCCATAGTATTCCTTCTATTGCCTTGATTTTCATGCACGATATTATTTTCATAGTATACACCTACAAAATTCAACAAAAAAACACACATGTTATACACATGTCTATACAACAAGTATTGTATTTTTAAGAATTTCAATTCATAATTGAAGAACATGTATTCATAAAAAAAGGAGAAGGAAACCAAATACTTATTTTTATAAGTACTTTTCTTACTCCTAGTGCCCTCAACTCGATAAGGAAAAAAACCCTAGCAGCCTCTAGCTTACAAACTCATGTTGCCAATTAGCCCTTGTCTAAGTGGTGCACCCATTCTTTGCTCCTAGTAGTCCCTTGGGTCTCATTCCACCACGTTTGAGATGAATTATGATTAGAAATGGATGTTCTGAGATTCAACGGCTCCAAGAGTCCCTGTTTCTCTGCTAAGGCCTCTAGGTACCCCGAAATCTCTCAACAAATTCTTCTTTCCTTCTTTCTTCCTATGTTCTCTATGATGTTGATGGTCTTAGGCAATTCAATCATCAGTGAAACAACAACCATGATTAGTCCTCATGTCAGACACATCACCTATACCGTAACATATCACTTCCATTATGCATGCACGTCATACTCATGATCCAAGCAAATTTAAATTGTATACATACACATTGCATATTTTCCAATATGCATACTGATGGGTTCCATTAATGGGTATATTTTCAACTTCATTATGATACCCTACAGCCCTTAAAAATATAATTTTCTCACATAAATTCACATTTTTTGTCATAATATGCTTAGTAAGAAGATTAAAAGGTGGTTTTCATATTGTGTGGCCTAATGTGATTAAATTGCAAGAAAAAGAAGCATTTTTGAGGCATTTACTATGCAGGGCCTTGATGGAGACAACCAAGAGAGAATCTAGGGGGATTGTCCACCTGCTTAACTATCTAACGAACCTCAGGTTCACATGATTCTCACTCAAGGCTCGAATTCACTATCATTTGAGGGACTCCAAGTCCATGTGAAGATTAAGGAGAACCAAATCCATAATTCTCGGGATCTTGGAGGGAATCACTCATATTTTCAAGGGAGATTCCATCAACTACCTTTTTGTATAAATAAACCAACTGAAAGGCTTAATAGGTTTCGAGTTTTTGATTCAGCTAAGAATAGCTAGTGAGCCTAGTGCTTCAAATTTTTATTCTTAACTTTCATATGATGTATGAGACTATTATTTCCTATTAATATGAAGTTTACCATTGATATGCATCTGAGTTATTTTTATACGGATGAAAACCTTGGGTTTGGGCCCAACCCACAGGCTTTAGTCCCTATTCAATTATAAGTAAGCTATAAAGAATTGTGATTGTAGGCTTACCTATTACCTATATTGTGGGAAGAGTGATTGGAAAGATTCACAATATAACTCCAAAATTATTTGTTTATGATTTCGTGGAAATGGGTAGATGTAAGTTGTGATCCTTTTGCATGCTTAGTCTCTAAAAATTAGGATTTAGCTGACTAATCATAATAGTGTTGTGAAATAGAATATATTTTAGTCAAATTCAACTCAACGTTTCCATGATAGTCTATCTCGGTGTGTTATTGGTTATGTGATGCATGTATTTGGCTAGTTGCAGGGTTATGGTGATCTACATGGGTGGGCACATCTTTCCATCGCCATGTGGACCTTTTCATGTTATTCCTTGTACCTCAAACTACTCCCAAACCTGTTTTCACAATCATTCTATTAAGGCAAATAGAAGACATTGTGGGAATCAACCTTGGTGGAAGATAGACCTCTAAGAGGTCCTATCTTAGCTAGGGGACTCCTCCACCCTTAATTCACTTCCTCCACTCGTTATCCATATTATCCTACCCTCAAGACACCATTTCTATCATTAAAATATTCTCAGAACCCCTCCTGTAGCAAAACAGGGCCTCTTGTAGCAATACATGACCTCTTGTAGTAGCACTGATAGCAGCCTTGTAGCAGTGTTATTTTTAATCAGTTTTTCTTCCCACTTCGAACATAACCTAGTTAAGTTGAATAATGTCCCCCAAATTGTGATTTGATGGTTAAGGAAGAATTCAAGACCACTCTAACCTCCTCTTGTCCCCATTGCAACCAACAAACAGTAAAACAAATTTAGAATTAGAGTTTTTATTTATAAGCATGTTAATTTTTAGATTCCTTATTTTCAAGAAAATGTAAAGTATATCAAAGATACATGAAGGTAGGTTACTGATTTGATTCAATGTGAAAACTAGAGTAGCTTTACTTCTACAAGTATCATGCAATGTCAATTAGCTCTTTAAAGAATTCCATTTTCACTTTCATAATTAGAATTAGGTTCAATTATGCTTTCATGAGAATTTTTCACTATAATTGGTTGGAGGAATGGTCTTCTAACACCTTGATCTGATTTCATCACTAAGGGTGACATGGGTAGAACATAACATACTATCAGGCATAATTTTAAGGATGAAAATTTATCCTAAAGTTTAGAAATGTTGGCGAATCTCATTATTCCATAATATGCAATCTGAAAAATGTTTGGAGATATTTTTGTAAAAATATTCAAATTTATAATAAGTTTATATAGTCTCTATATAATTTTTTTGTGATTCTTAGGGTAAAATAATTTCAAACTATAAAATTTGGGCGAATCATTTTTAGAAAAAAATTGAAATTAGCGAATCTATTTTTTGAAAAGGTATAGAAAATTATCCCACCTGCAAATATTAGCCCCCAAAATTTTCCCTTCCTACTGTGCATCTAGCACTATGACCTCTATGTTTTTAAGAACCCCGGGTTGATAATTTGAGTTAAGAAGCCCTTAGGAGATGCAACACTCTTGGTGAAATACTAAGGTGCATCACATACTACTGCATACATAACATATGGCATTTCATAACTGATCCAGGTAGATATTGGTGGCCACCTTCCTATTCCACTTGGGGCCCCACCATTGTCTCTTTCAGTTTTTCAGTTTTGGCACAACTTACTATTTTTAGTAGTTTTTTGGGTCGTGAACTTCCAGAGCCATTTTGAGGCCCTAAACGATGTTTTTTGGGAATCGCACCTCTATCAAATATCATTCTGTTCTAGAATGATATTTGTGGCGAAAGTTGTAGTCCTCAGATAGATCTTTCTAATGATGTATCATGTGCATCAAACAGAGATAGTATGCCAAAGTTACGTCCCTGGGAAGTTGAAACACCAATTTACCCAAACGGGGCCCATATTTTGCCTCCCCCCTTAGGAAGCAATGGTCCCCATTGCGTTGAGTTTCTCCATGATATGAGGAGAATTCTACTGAACTTGGTCCCTGGTGAACCACTTGCCTTGGTGCAGGAGTTGGCCAGCTTTGACAACCCGAGATAGTTGGATATTTTGTTGGCGAGTGCTCTTTATTTTCATGTCCATGATACAATATGTGGTGGCTTGTTCCATGCAGTCTGGGTTTAACTCTGTTGATGTGAGTTGTTCTGCAATGTCTGAGGTGTCCAATAGAGGTGGGATGTAAGGACGAAGGTGATCCACATTGAAGATTGGGTGCAGACCAAGGAATGGTGGAATATTGAGCTTGAAGGCATTGTTCCCTATAGCCTTGGTGATGGTGTACGACCCGTATCAGAGCGGGCGAAGCTTGCAGTGGGGTCCAGTGAGGCACTCCTTCTGCAAATGTAGCCATACTTTTTCTCCCACTTGGAAGTTGTGTGGCACCCGGTGTTGATCATGGCGTTGCTTGTACTTGGCATTGGCTCTATCCAATATATCATGAACCTGTTGGTGGATGTGTTGAATGCGTTCGATGAAGCTACTTGCTTTTTCAACTTTAGACTGGACATGAGCTGAATCAGCCTGAGAAGCTGCAAATGGTATGGCTACGTCAATAGGACATAGTGGCTGGAATCCCAAGCCCACCTGAAAGGGGCTATGGCCGATTGAACTGTGGAGAGACCGATTATAACTATGTTACATATGGGAGGCTCTCGTCCTATGTGCGTGGATGCTTTGAATTGTACATGCGCGAAATGTGTACAACCATTCTATTGACGACCTCTGTCTAGCCATATTTTTGGGGATGGAAAGCTGTGGACTTGGTGAGCTTGGTATCCAACATTGACCAGAGGCTGGACCAAAATGTGCTGAGGAACCTGCTATCCCCATCTGATATGATAGACTGTGGGATCCCAAAGTCCACCCACACTCGTTCAAAGAAGAGTTTAGTAGTGGCTTCTGCTGTGATATTCTTCTTGCAGGCCGCCATGATGGCCATCTTCGAGAATCTGTCGATGACCATGAAAACACAGTCATTTCCATGCTTAGTAGAAGGCAGGCCCGACATGTAATCCATGGAGATGGATTCCCAAGGTTTACTAGGGGTAGGTAGAAAAGTATATAGGCCTTGCTTCTTGATGGTCGGTTTAGTAATGGCACAAGCAGTGCAGGATCTGATGTGATTCTCAACATCCTTTCGAAGGTTCGGCCAATAGAAATACTTCTTTAGGATTTCTACTGTTTTCTCGACCCCGAAATGCCCAGCGACTCGACTGTAGTGTGCTTCCCATATCATCTTGGCACGCTCGCTTGAAGGAACTCAAAGGTGTCCCAAGTGACATAAAAGTGCATCTTGGAGGTGAAAATTGGGAACTTGCGTACCCCCCAAGAGTGCCTTGTAAGTGTGGCCGAATTCTAGGTCACTCTCATAGAGAAGCGACCAATCAGCAATCTCATGCCCACAAGAGTTGAGCACGGTGGTGAGTGCCATGATCGGTGTTAGGCTGAGGCAGTCTGCAACATTATTGGTGCTACCCTTTTTGTACTTGATGTTCAAATGAAACTATTGCAGATATGTGGACCACTTCTGATGGCGATCATTCTACACCTTCCCTTGTGTCTGTATGAACTACAGGGGCCAGTGGTCGGTGTGGATTATTGTTTCCTTCCCCAAAATGTAATGCTTCCATTGTCGACAAGCTTGCACAATGGAATACATTTCATTGTCATAAGTGGGATACTTGCGAACTGTGTCAGTCAATGGCTCACTGTGATATGCCACTAGATGTCCCTGTTGAGTAAGAACTGCCCCAATAGCATAGTCAGAGGCATCTGTCTCGATCTCAAATGGTTGTTGCAAGTCTGGTAAAGTGAGAACTGGGGCAGAACAGAGGCGATTTTTCAATTCTGTGAACGCCTTCTGTTGAGGTTCCGACCAAAATAATTTTGCTCTCGCTCCTCCCTTGGTGACTTTACTCAAGGGCCAAGTGATATGAGAGAATCCCAACACGAACCTCCAGTAGAAATTAGCAAGACCCAGAAAGCTACGAAGCTCTGTTATAGTAGTTGGGGTTGGCCAATCCCGAATGACTTGGATCTTGGCTGGATCCACATGCACCGCCCTTTCATCAATAATGTATCCCAGATATTGAACCTGGGTCATGCCAAAAGTTCACTTCTCCATATTGGCACACAACTTGTGTTGCCGCATTTTTTGGAGGACTTGTCGGATGTGGTGAAGGTGCTCATCCCAAGTCTGGTTGAAGATCAGAATGTCATCTAAGTACACCACTACAAATGAGTTGGTTAATGGCCACAAGATTTCATCCATCATCCTCATGAAGGTTGCGGGAGCATTCATCAACCTGAAATGCATGACCAGCCATTCGAAAAGGCCTTCCTTGGCTTTGAAGGCAGTCTTCCACACATCGGAGGGTTCAATTGGTACCTAGTGATTCCCCGACTTCAAGTCAATCTTGCTGAAATATTTTTCACCTTTGACTTGGTCCAGGAGGTCATATATCCATGGGATCGAGTACTTATTCTAGACAGTGATCTTGTTCAGTGCCTGATAGTCAATACAGAGTCTCCACATCCCATCCTTCTTCTGTACCAACACAATCGGCCTCCCACAAGGCGATGAACTTGGTCGGATGTGACCCTTCTGCAGCAGCTCCTGAATCTGCCTCTTGATTTCATCATTCTCCAGAACAGAGCACCGATAGATTGGTCTGTTGGGTAGCGGCGCACCTAGGGTCAGATCAATTGGGTGCTTGACCTGACAATGCAGAGGAATCCCTGTGGGTGAGGTGAAAATGTCCCCGTACTCCTCCACAACCTTATCCATTTGTTGTTGTCGTGCAGAGGAGCCTTGTCTGGAGGTCATGGCCATAGTCTTCTTCTTTCCCTGGGGGTGGATCATCAAGAAAAATAATTTCCTGGTTTGGGAAATGAGCTTACTACATTGTTTTGCAGTAACCAAAGAGATAGTGGCAGGAGGTGGTACCTCTGGTATCCTGTACAAATTATTTCCCAAAGTAACAATAATAGCACGAGGCTGAGACTCATACACAGCATGACGCTTCCACAAGTATGGTTGTCCTAATAATACATCAGAAACATTAATAGGAGCAACGTCACATAATACCTCATCCGTGAAGGGCTTGATGCTATAGGGAAGGCGACACTGCTAGCTGACGCAGAGATCTCGTCCTTGGTGAAGCCACCCAATGGTGTATGGATGTGGGTGAGATGTGGTCGGCAAGCACAACTGCTTCACAGCGTCTGCCGAAATGAGGTTCTTTTGGGTCCCATTGTTGATAATGAACTGTACCGGGGAGCCCTTTACCCACATCTGGGATTGGAAGAGACGTTCCTCCTCCTCCGGATCTTCTGGTTCCTCCTTCTGGATCTTTGTAGTGGAAACAGTGGCATTGGGCTCCACATCAATAATCTGTTTCCCTTTTTCATTCCCCTTGTCAGGTTCTGATTCAGAGTTAGAGCATGCATCTGACTTAGAAGCCCGCATCTCGGCCACCAGCGACTGCTTGGCTCGACACTCACTTGTGTTGTGAGTGGAGCTCTTATGGAACTCACACCACTTTCCTGTGTCCTTCTTTGGCTTTGCGGTGTTGTTCTTTGCTTGTGGCTTCGACAGGTTGTCTTGAGTCACCATGCCTTGGCTCTGTCCTTTTTTTTTCAGTTTGGGAGCACCTTTCCCTTGCTTTTGATTCGCAGATCCAAAGTCTCACTTCTTCTGTTTGAATTTCTGCTCAATCTTGGCAGCATACCGGTATGCTGTACCAAGCGAGGAGATGTCGAGGAAATACATTTCCTCCTGAATGTATCCGTTCAGACAACTGCGATACTTTAGCACCAGATGCTTCTCTAAATCTTTGATACCCAACTTGGTGCACAGGGTATGGAACAGATTCGTCAGCTCATGCACATCTTAATCCCTTTGTTTCCGCAGCGTGGTCCATTGTATGTACTGGTCCTCATAGCTCCCCACGGGATAGTATTGTTCCTTGACGGCGTCTCGGAAAGAATTCCAAGTGGGTATGGCTGAGAACAGAGAGGGTTCTGTCTCGTCCCTTTTCTCACAATGGGTTTCCCACCAGTCCTTGACATGGGGGGTAGCTTTGAGGAGTGCAAAAATAATCTTCTCCCTGTCGGAAAAGTCATGAACCGAGAAATATCCTTCTAATAGATTCAACCATCTATCTACGACATCCGCATCTATTTGACCCTAAAATATGGGAATGTCAAAATTTACTTGTACCTTAAAAGGAGTCGCACCTCCAGAGTGGCTGCTGGATGCAGATGCGCCACCGATGGGCAGCCGTTGAAGGATTTGGGCAAAGTTATCCATCATCGCATTCCTTTGTTTTTCGAGGGCCTCCTCGAACAATATTTTGATAGGATGTCCTGCTCCCTCATATTTATTTTTTTCCCCCATGGGCATCCGTCGAGGTTTGCAAGGCTGATCTTGCAAAGGTTCCACCAGATCGAGCCCTAACTCCTTATACCCTAACCTCGTTGGGGACATGCAAAGAAGGATCGAGAAAAAGAAAACCGCTCTGATACCACTGATCCGGATTTATGCAAGAATGCAATAGAATAAACACATAACCATAAATATAGAGATACAACAGAATTAACTCTTTATTTCGTTAATATCAAAGAACTGAAATTTGCTTACAGACAGAATGGAAATAAAACTAGCTAGGGCATTGGTAGCTATCTCTGAGGAGAGATGTGGCGGCTACAGGCCTTTGAACTGAGTTACAATGAGGCTCGAGGGCCTATTTATTATTTAGAAAGAAATATGAACACTAAACATCCAAAAACCTAACCCTAGGAGATGAAGCACCAAAACTATGGCCCCCGTTTGGGTAAATTGGTGTTTCAACTTCCCAGGGACATAACTTTGGCATACTATCTCCGTCTGATGCACATGATACATCATTAGAAAGATATATCCGAGGACTACAAGTTTCACCATAAATATCATTTTGAAATAGAATGATATTCGCTAAAGGCGCGATGCCCAAAAAACATCGTTTAGGGCCTCAAAACGACTTCGGAAGTTCACGACCCGAAAAACTGCTAAAAATAGTAAGTTGTGCCAAAACTGAAAAACTGAAAGAGACATTGTGGGGCCCCAAGTTGAATAGGCAGGTGGCCACCAATATCCACCTGGATCAATAAAAATCGAGAAGAGAAGGTTTTAAGAGGTTCTGATATTCATTCCCTTGTCTATTATGAATTTAATAATATGGTTGTCTTATTTCTCAGGTTTTCCCATAATAAAACATGTGAATTAATTAATTTCCATTGTTATGAACCTATTATTATTAATGTAGATGGTAGTGCTCTAATCATTGGGCACAAAATTATTTATAAAGATGAACATTTAAATCGTATATGTGTTGGTATACATCAAATGTTACTGTTGGAATCAATGATTCTCATACCTTTCACAAACTCACACAATAATAACCTTTGCTTCATTCCTATCAAACAAATTTCATATGTGAACATTCACTTCCAACACAATAGCATCACAATGATTACTCCATTGAAATGAAGGTTTTAAGGAGGAATATCACCATCTTTCCAAATAATTTGTAACCTTTTACCAAACCATCCTTTCAAGTAGGTCATACATTTATTGAAATGGATATATTGATATGACAACATGTAAAAATATGTTTTAATATGTAACAAGTTACCCATCCCTAAAGTTTCATGCTTATCATTATGAGGCATTCCCAAAAAAATGCACATCTGTATTCTCACTAGGTGAAGGTACCTTTATGAGCACTTTTCTCCACGTGAAAGGTAATATTTAGGGGATTTTTTGCTTAACCGAATTAGCACAGGAATCCTGATTCAAGAAAATATTGACATGGACAATAATTAAACTTGGATTTTGGCCTTACTTTCATACATATATAGGACAAGAGATTATTAATTCATTTTTTGGATTGATAGCATCTCATATATAAATAATAAGGTTCCTTGCATCTAAATTATTATTTAATCATTTATGCAAAATGACTTTGCTAACTTTCTCCATCCCATGCCAAAATGATGTATAAGATTACCATTTCCAAAATCCTCTGCTCAAATTGTTGTTGGAATTAATGCTCTATAATTTTTTGATGTATAACATGTGATCACATGTTTGTTAGAGTAAAAGCACAAAATACACCCATGAATTATCTCTGAGCAATGAATCCACGTGGATGTTGAGAATTATACTTCTTAAAAACCCTGTCATCACAGCTATTTCTTGATTTTTCTAAAAAATATTATGTTATTAAAAACAGAAATTGTGAAAAATATCCAAATAAGTATTCTAAAAGTTCCCATCTAATTGTACTCAATCTTTCACTCTTCCTCCAAATATGTGAATTGAATTCTAATGCATGGGGGAAACCTGCTAAAATATAGTTAGAAACCTGCAATATAAGGCATGATGCCCTCCTAGAATATTGATCTCTAGATGATCATCAAACATTGATACACCACAACTCCTGAGCAAGGTCTTGCTAGAATAAGGATTTTCAATGACATATAGAAAAGACAATCATGAACTATTGATATTGAATGGTAAACTATGTTATGTTTAGTTAATTATGTGTGTTTCCCATGTACCATTGATGTTGAACCATTCAAGTGCATTTATGAGAAATTATTGAGCTTAATACCAAAATATAGCATTCCTTTGGTATGTATTAGAATCAATTTTGCAATATTATAGTGAAAAACTATGGGTGAAGTATGAACCTGGATGCAAGACTTACAAGAAAATTGATTTATGACCTAGTCAACGTTAATTAAATTTCTTCTTGGTTGTTAGCAAAATTCTTCATCTACATTGTTGGAATCACTTTCAGTGCTTGAACCCTATTTCATCTGATATAGTGTTTGGTCTATAGTTAAAATTTATCATTCTTATTTTTTCAGTAGTTCTTTCACATACTTTGCATGCAATATCAAAAAAATTTCCTTATCCTACCGTACTTCCAAACATTAACAATACTGAACAAGAGACAAATTTATCATCTACATCAACAACAAGAATGAACTCCTTACTTTATATCTTGATGTTCCAGTTAGGATATGAAGCACTCCTTTGAAATCCAATTTTTTTAGAATGTCATCAATTTTCATGTACAAATCCTTCACCTCATAAAATGATTTTACCATCCTACAAATAAATTTTTCCTTATCCTTCACCCCAAATCATTATTAATATGTCATGTAAACCTTTCATTTAAGGTTTCAATTTGGGAATTCACTCTTCAACCTCAAACATTAGACACTGGCCCGACCTATGATGCCAAATCTAATGCTAGTATGCTTTAGCTTGTTATTAATTTTTCAATCAGATCAAGAGTGTGTTAGGTTCAAGGCTTCAAGGTGAAACTCTTATCCCCCATGTCATAATATGAATGGGGTTACTTCATCTTTACATATTTATCTTAAGAGTCTAGAGCATGGATATAGTTGAGGCTTTAAGAGGAAACACTCAACCCCCAAACCTATCCAAAGACACGACCACTCAATGTGCTACGCAAGAAAAACCCCAAATTTGTAAATAGGTGGACCAACAAAGCAGTTTTTAACACCATTCATCAGGCATATGGGTTTTCGAACAAGGAAACATCAATAGTCACTTTCCCATAATCTTGTACTTGGGTTAGAACATATAGCTCATGTTAACCCAAATACTTCATGTAAAGATACTCAAAGGTCAACTCAAATCTTATTTCAGGTCGTCGATGATCATTATGTCCACTTGAAGCTATATATGTGTGTTTTTGTGTGTGTGTGTTTACATACATGCCAAAACACCATTTATGTCCATCATTCACCGTTTAATTATGATTATACAAGCACTGCACAAGTTGGAAATATGAACAATACAACCTTCTAAATATATTCTAATAGTCTCATTTAATCACGGTGTATTGGGTATTTGAATCATTGTAGCTATGGGTATTCTTTCTGAGAGATAGTGGCACATATACATTATCTAGAATTCAAAGTTGCGTTCATCCTCGTGCCAAGTGAGTGGTTGGACTGTGTCCTATAAATTCTTCATACTTGCAGAGCTAAAACAAAACTATACCCATCTTCCCTTCAATCTGAAAAAAAAAAAATCTTCAAAATCCATTTTGGCTTCTTAGCTTCTTTTTATAGTTTTATCTTCTAGCCTAGATCAAACCTATCTCCTACATTGATCCCCAAGTTCAACACTATATCCAAAATAAAATACGTAAAATTTATATAGGGAAAGCCCACTAATATAGTACAATAATGCTCCCATTTCCATGAGGAATATATTCAGATTGCCTCTCAAACCAAAGCATTGATGTTTGTAACAATGTGCAGTGGTAAATGAACATAGGCACACGAATATACCATTATGGTAGTCTGCTAAAAGATCTCATATATTTCTTAAAACTCCTAAGACATATTATAACATTGGATTATTTGAGACAACGATTTAGGTGACATACTTTTTGTATGGAATTCCCAACCAAAAAAAAAGCTCCTA
The DNA here is from genome assembly GCA_034641835.2 of Pinus albicaulis. NCBI lineage: Eukaryota > Viridiplantae > Streptophyta > Pinopsida > Pinales > Pinaceae > Pinus > Pinus albicaulis. The sequence goes on along the minus strand of CM076575.1, from coordinate 1,902,584,928 downwards.
CATAGAAAGCCATTTATTCCTTTCGATTTCTAAAATACCACATCAAATCTATCAATATCAATATGATTTTAAGAGTGCTATAGCATATTGTCTTATCTGATTCTAATACGATATTTATCCTCATGAAATTTTTTATCCTATCTAGTACCCCCAAAAAATTATGGGTAATAGGGCCTTATGTTCAGTGAGGGGAGTATTCTTCTTCAAGAAAAGGGGCACACAAGCTGGAAATACAAGCTAAAAACCAACCGCTTCACTTATTTTTGAGCATGCCTAAAACATTTTGTTAACATATATTGCAATAGTAGTTGAAAATATGCATATATTATACCGAGATCGACCATGAAATACACCAAGATTTTATTACAAGAATTGAGAAAAATACACCCTGGAGACCATTGGAAATGATATTTTCTTCTGAAAATAGAACAAAAGGACCAAAAAAGAGTAGTAGTAAACACTTGATGATGATATCCAAAGGGATTTTCATAAAGAAATGGGAATTTCCCAACCTCAAGGGTGTACTTAGACCATCTACCAACTATGTCCCATTGTGTTTTTGAGAATCCTAGTGAGTAAGCCAGAGTGACTGAGAATCTAGCTCATTTTACTTACAAGGGGAGAATCAATTGTTTTTATTGGGATCTTATGAATTTTTTTTAAATCTTGATATGAACATCACCTTCCTACTTTGAGCATCCATTTTTTGGTCCTTTCCCATGAAACACCTTCAATTGAAAACCTTCTAGGTTCAATGGTACGCTGGTACTCACTTTCAAAAAATATCACATCAACAACAAAATAAACATATTTCAAGTACAATTAAATGTTCACTTCCTTGTCCAATTTTTTTTTTTCTAAACCTGCCAATAATGATATATATGCACTTAGACTATTCTTGACTAATTACTATGCTTTTGCTTGCACTAAGAAAACCAAAAAGAGTCACCTCATTTGGACTGAAACCTGCATGCCCTCATATAGAGCGCCCAATCTTACAAATTATTTAAAAGTAATTACAAAGGTGGTTTGAACCATATCCACATGTGTTATATTCATTTTCGAAAGAAAATTATTTTTAAGGCCTTTTAACCCTCATTATTTTGTACATATCCCACAATCAATATATTGCATGAATCAATATCAGGAATAAGAATTTATGTTCAAACAACTTGTGAGTGGTTCCCATGTTTCCTAACTTAACATAGTCAACAATCATAACATTCCTTCAAACTAGGTCTCCCTCGGGGATTTATTCAAACCCTTTTCGTGCACCCCTATGATGATTTCATGTTTGCAAACTCCTAAACATGTGAGATATGGAGACACTGACCACTTATCCAAAATAGAGTGAACATACAACACCTAGAGTGCACTTCACATCCATCGAAGGCTCTATTTTAGGAACATAATACATTTTTTCCCCCAAACATGAAAACCAACTGAATTTCTTCACCATTTTCACTTATGAGTGGTTCCTTAAACAAATATATGGAATCACCATTATCATGAGATAAACCAGGTATCTTCATGCCTCCTTCCATGAAATATATTTCATTCAACACCTTTGCTATAATTGAAATTCCGGAAAATAATCCAACCCCTTTGCTTCTACTAGTTTATGATTCAATTCCAGCTAATATATTCCTCCAAATATTTGAGAACTATGCATTCCAATTAATGAAGTCTTGTAGCTCGATACTTGTGCTTTAGAGTTGATCCAAAGTTCATTTTGGTGAATGAAAATTTCAGGTCAGAGAGAAGAACGTTGGAGAGTGATATGAAGCGAAAGAATGGATTTTAATATCTCCATGATCTATTCTAATAGTAATCATGTTTGGGAAGCCACATAATTAACTAACGAAAAAATTACATGACAGATTGTTTTCCCCACATGACTCACGTGCAAAAAAAAAACCAACGAAGGAAATATTGAGTGGCTCAATTCCATACCATCACATTTTTTCAAACTAATTGAGGGCCTATTTTCCATGGCCATGTATTGCATACGATGTGATCAGGGAAACTTTTAGGGGTTAATATTCATGGCGGAAGCTAGTGCACAATTTTCTCAAAAAAAATGACGATTTCATTTTCTTAAAATGAATACATACATTTTATAATATAAAATTATTTACCTTAAAAATCTCCAAAAATTATATAATCTATTATAAAATCATTATAAATGTAAATATTTCTATAAAAATATTTCAAACATTTTCTGATTTTCATTTTGGGATTATTAAGATTCACAGGATTCTAAACTTAGATAAAATTCCATCCTCAAAATTTTCCTTCGATGTGATTCATCATAGTCCATAAGAAATCCTTCATTGATGCATTTTGTCAAAATGCTTCCCATGTCTTCTCTACACACATCTCAATTTTTCATACATGTATACTAAATCACTTTCTAGAGATACATAAAATTCAATCCTCTCTTGGATATTTCATTGTTCATTGTGGATATTTTCATCTTGTTCAAGGGAAGCCAAATTAGCACACACTATGATGATGCAGATAAATTTCTTAGGTTTCATTTTACCCCAACATAGAACATTTGCAGAAAAAACTTCATGGTTTCTTCTTGCAACCAATTTTGCACATGCTCAATGGTCATGGTCATCTAGAAGAGCATTTGTCACATAGACATTTTGAGTATGCCGAACCATATTGCAAGTATACTACAAATTTTCTTTCATGAAATGTCAGTTAGCACTTGAATGAATGGCATTTTCACTTTCATAATTAGAATCAGGTTCAATTATGCTTTCATGAAAAAAAAAATCACTATAGTTAGTTGGAGAAATGGTCTCTAAACACCTTGATCTAATTTCATGATTGAGGGTGACATGAGTACAACCTAACCTAATGTGCATATAACATTATCACCTTGATGTTTTTATGAAACTCGGGTTGATAATTTGAGTTGAGAAGCCCCTGGGAGTTACAACACTTTTGGTGTAATAATAGGGTGCATAATGTTTTGGCGTCGTTGATGGGCAGGTGTCTAAGTAGGTGTTTTTTCTGCTTAAGCATTGTTTTTTTTCTATTTTTCATCAATATTATTGCTTTGAAAACGTGAAAAATTAAAAAGAGAAACTTTCTCTTTCACGCCTCATAGGAGTAGGGATAACGAAGGAAATGTTTTACCAAAAACCCCCACCCCCTCAAGCAGCCAAACTTCATTCTTATTCAGTGGCTCTCAACATCCCTCTTTGACTATAGGGGAGTTAAAACACCCTCTATGTGAGAAACCTACAAAATTTTAGGAATATATTGGGAAGAAGAAGAACCCACTTCACTTACCGAAACCATGGCTAAAAACAGGTACAATAGGGTCTCCCTATGAGAGAAGCAATGGAGAAACTAGGCCAGAAGAATATAAGCCAAAATTTACATTGCCTGACCTCTCAGGATCATGACACATTCATGTTTGAGTTTTTTTTTTTTTTTTAGTACCTATTACTATGCCTCTGATGAGAAAAAACTGAAGTTGTTTCCTTCTACCCTTAAAATGCAGCCTTACATAGGTTTAAGGGTATTCCTAGAGAAAACATCACTACCTAGGCATAATGCATTAAGCCTACAATGAAAAATATCAAGACTACTATAGGATCAAAGAAGCAAAGGAGGAAATATTTAGGATGAATCTTGGACCTAATGAATCCCTAGAGGACTATGAGGAAATATTTCAACTTAATTATAGGAGGGCCAACTGTACCTCGATCCTTAATCACTAAAGCTAGTTCTTCTCATAGGGATCAGGGAAGATGTGATGGAAACCCTCAACATGATATCTTGAGGAGATATCTACCAATTACCTTATGATGACATCAATATTGTATTCAAGAATCACTCTTGGGCTGCTAGGAAAAAGGGTAGGCCTAGCCAAATCTTGGTCAGTTCCTCTCCCTCCACAACATCCATCAAGCATGAGATAGAGAATATGTTGGAGAATTTCAAGAGTGAAATGTTGAATACCTTTTCCTTGAAAATGGATACTATCAAATCAAAAGAAATAAAGAGGAATAAAAAAGAGAACCAACTGTCTTTTTCCATAGATGTACTAAAACAAATCCTAGGAATGAAGGGCCACTGAATGCCATAAAATTATTCCTAGTTTGTGAAGAGACTCATGCAATAGAAAAATTTACCTCTCTTCGAGAACTAAAGTTTGTCTACTAGGGAGGAGTAGAGAGTGGGTCTGAGAACATTTGTGCTTCATTAACCAAACGAGACCCCCAAGACCTCGGGCATATCAACAAGGCATGGACGCTGCATATTATCCTCACTACAATCCAAATCAGAATGAAATTTTCCAACCGTGGTGCCCTTCCACTCATCCATCATGGTCCAAATGTCCTCCTTGGCCTTATGCTCCTCCATATCATTATCGGACTTTCAACCATCCATTTCACTCATATCCAAGTCAATGCACCCCCATATCCTGAAGGTTTGGTCCACAATGACTACCACACCCCATAAAAGTTTGAACTTCTGCAAGAATTGAAGGATTTGTGTGTCAAGATACCCCTTCTTGAGAACATTAGATATGTTCCCATATACAATAATATTATTATGGATTTTTTTTTTAAAAGGCATGGGATAAGAAGAAGAGATACACCCACCATCAATTTCATTGGAAAACAATCTGATATGATGCTTGGCAGGGTGATCTCCCCAAGCTACATAGGCCCTAGTAGCCCAGTAGTGGTGTGCACATTTATGGAATTATGGTTCCTAATACCTTGATTTAAGTTTTGGATTAATCAATGTGATGACTAGAGAAACCATGTTGAAGCTCAATCCCCAAGGGGCTTTGAGAAAGATCACCACATTGTTGCAGCTTGCAGATAGATCCATAATAGCTCCTGGTGGAATTATTAAGGATTTCATGGTATCCATTGACTCTTGGAAGTACCCTATTGATTTCGTAGTCCTCCAGCCCCAAAACTAATTTAATTTTTATCCTCTCATTTTAGGAAGACCTTGGTTATACACACAAATGCCTCAAACAAAGTTGTAGGGGCCGCCTTAGGTCATGTAAAAATAAAATTACCTTATGATATCTATTTCTTGCTTGTGGTGCAATATTTTAACAATTTAAGGCATTATATCACTAGATATCAAACTTTGGTTCACACTAATCATGCAACCATTATGTATTTAAAGAATAAACCTATTGCCAATTATAGTATAATTAGATGGTTGTTATTTTTGCAACAATTTGATTTGATTATTGTTGATAAACCAGGAAAAGATAATGTGGTTGTATATTTATTTTCAATACTAACCTTGCCTACAAGAAAGGAAGAAATGGTAGATGATCAAATTCCAGATGAACATCTATTTTCTGTCTTGGTGCTTTCTCCTTGGTTTGCTGATATAGCCAAATATTTGGTTGCTGGGAGGTTCCCTACTAACCTATCCTTGAAGGAGAAAAGAAATATTGTTAGAATGAGTGCCCCATTAACTTGGAATGGGGGAAATCATTTCAAATTGGGGATAAATCAGATCCGAAAAGGATGTGTGAGGGAAGAATAGGTATTTGACATCCTCTCAGCATGCCATGATGGACCCTATGGGGGCCACTTTATTATTAAGAGGACGAACTTCAAAGTTATACAATCAAGTTACTATTGGCACACTTTATACTAGGATGCAAGGAGGTACACCACTTGGTGTGATCAGTTCCAGAGGATGGGTAAGCGAACACCCAAGGATGAAATTCCATTACAACATCAAGTGACTCTAGAGCCATTTGAAAAGTTGGGCATCGATTTCACTAGACCTATTGATCCCCCATCAAGACATAAAATATATATCATTGTATGCATTGATTACTTGACCAAATGTTCTAAAACAAACACAGTAAAATAAAAAATGAACACCCCAATAGAAATCCACCTGTGAGACCAATGATTCAATTTGTGTTCAAAATTTTCAATAATCTATCTCCAGTTCGCGTTCTTATATTGGTTCGACTTGATATTGAAACCGGATTATACAAAGATAGAATCCAACGACCAAGCAATGATCCCAAATAGATGACATATCTATTCATTTTCACCCTCTTCCCAGTGATCAGACATCAGTTCAAATTTGCTCAAATTTGCTCAAATTTATAACGAGACATCAGTTCTTTATCCCCATGATCAATCTGTTGTCTCTGTAATCAGTAATACTCCTACTAGTTGCTTCTATGACAAGAAGAAAAAGCATGGGGAACAATGTGCATCCCTAGCGTAAACCTCTAAAATATTTGAAAAAATTAGAAGCGTATTCATTGTAATAATTACGTAAAAATTGGCAGAGTTCACACATGCCATGATCCAGTTGGAATTTTGAATAGTGAGACTTATTTTTTATATTATCAGTCTCAAAAATTCCTAGTCTACGTTTTCAAATGTCTTATTGATATCAATCTTCATGAGACAAGGTTTGTGCCTCTTCACCTTAATGGAATGTAGACATTCCAACGCAATGACCACCATGTCCTATATCTAAATGGGGGACAAACGATACAATTTAATGGCCTAAGATATCTAAGATACACAGATTTCATCGACTTGGTAGAAATGGTCATAATGGTCCGGCTCGTGAGATTCATCATGGGAATAATTAGGCGAGGGATCACCATGGACGTGGCAGCAGGACATTGAAATACATGAATGCAACGATGGAAAAAACCAAGGCCTATTAAGTGGAGTGTCCCCACACCACCCAAATCGACATCGACGTTGACACTTAGTGAAGTCACAATCACATTATTTCAATATTTTATTAAATGATAAATTAACGTGGAAGATTAAATCAGATCCGTCCATCTTCTAAAATGGAAAAGAATATTTTCCTTTTTTATTCATATGAAATGGTAGCTATGTATTTATTTAATGAAAAAATTATTAAATCCTAACCATATACTTGATAAAAATCAATTATGAAACCAATAAAAATATCTAAATGCATTTATAAACTATGTTTTTTTGGAAACCCACATTGTTTTTCCATAAAAAAAAATACATATTAAAAGGTAAAAAAAACAAACTAAGAGTGAACAGGCACTGTTTTCCATGACATTAGTTGATATATCCACATAAACCCAAATTTGATAATCATTCAATTAACAAGTTAATTATGAGCTTATAAAATAAAGAGAATGTGTTGGTTATATAGCAGGGAATTTGGACAACGTGATTGTTGTTATTAGCATTCTTTAAATATTAACCTGAACATTCTCCTTCCGGGGAAATCCAGCCAATAGTAAATTTAAATCACATTGTCCTTACATTCCTTAATTTATAAATCTCTAATTCCTTAAGGAGATAGATCTACATTATTGATGATCATGATGCACCCATCTATGGTTTGTTAAGGTTCCAATATTGGATGAACCGATCCGTAATTTCATTTTAATCCAGTGTTTTCATTTTTATCATTTAGATTCTCATAATGTTTTAATTAAGACATAGCCCCATCCTTGTTCAATTATATTTCATTGCATTGCACATTATGAAATGAACCTAACGTACTCTACATATAAAAGGGGAGAATCCGTTATTTTTGTCGGTTTTTTATGAAATTTCATTAACTCTTGATATGAACATCACCTTCTCACTTTGAGAATCCATTGTTTGGTCATTTCCCACAAAACACCTTCGATAGAAAACCTTGTAGGTTTTGTGGTATGTTGGTATTCACTGTAAAAAAATATCACTTCAACAACAAACTCTATAAATTTCAAGTACAATTAAATTTTCGCTTCCTTGTCCAAATTTTTATTATTTTTCTAGACCTGTAAATAATGATATATGCACTTAGAGTATTCTTGACCAACTACTATGAATTTTCCTGCACTAAGAAAACCAAAAAATGGCACCTCATTGGGACTAAAACCTGGATTCCCTCATCTAGAGCTACCAAGCTTACAAATGCCTTCAAAGTACTTACAAAGGTGGTATGATCCATATCCACATGTGTAATATGAATTTTCGAAAGAAAAGGAATTTTAAGGCTTTTTAACACTAATAATTTTGTTCATATCCCACAATAAATGTATTGCATGAAACATTATCTCGTGTAAGAATTTATTTTCAAACAACTTGTGTGTGGTTCCCATTTTTCCTCACTTACCATAGTCAACAATTGTAACATTCCATGAAGCTAGGTCTCCCTTAGTGATTTCTTCAAACACGTTTCGTGCATCCCTCTGATGACTTCATGTTTGAAAAATCATAAAAATGTGAGCTATGAAGACACTGACCAATTATCCAAAATAGAGGGACCATACAACACCTAGAGTGCACTTCACATCAAATGAAGGATCTATCTTAGGAACATCATACTTCTTTTTTTCCCAAACATGAAAACCAACTTATGAGTGGTTCCTTCAACAAATATATATCATTACCATGATAATGTACTAAACTAGGTATCTCCATGCACTAGTAAAAAATGGCTAATTAGTTACCAAAAAAATGTCTAAAATTTACATATAAACGACTATTTTTCGGTCGGCAACCAATAGTAGCTAATTTATAGTATCTTATAACGTGACCAACTTTTAGTCATTTTTAGCTTAGTCATTAATTGGTTGTCCCAATTTTTTCGTCTAGTAGTATATTTGGTCATTAATTTATTTATTGATTTGGTCATTAATTTAGTCATTGAATTGGTCATTGATTTAATCATTGATTTAGTCATTAATTGTGACAATTAATGACCAAATATACAATAAAATATATTATTAAATGATCACTCGAGAAAACAAATTAATGACCAAAGAAATATGACCAAAATGTTGGTCGTGTTATAAGATATTGTAAATTAGCTACTAATAGTCATATATATGCAAATTTCAGTCATCGTTTGAAACCAATTAATGACTAAAGAAATATGAATAAATTTTAGTCGTGTGATAAGATACTGTAAATTAGCTACTAATAGTCGTATATATGCAAAATTTAGTCGTCATTTGTAATCACAAATTTATCATTTGCAATAGTCATTTATTTTTTGTTGGTAGTTTAATATTCATTATATAAATGACTACTTTAGTAGTTTATATTCATTTCATTTAATTTCATTAACAATCGTCATAAGCAACTAATTTAGTCGTATATTCATTTTATTTGTGTTCATCATTAATAGACATAAATTGTCTATATAGTACTTTTAGATTGATTTTATGTGTTTATTATTAATTAACATAAATTAATTAGTATGATTTTACAACTAAATTTAAAAAAAAATGAAATATCATACAACGCACATGTTCATCTATTATGAAAACACAAAGTTACATATGTTAATTACAATATTAAGTAATATCAAGTGAAACTATAAATAATTGAAACAACAAATTATATTATATAAAATGTCAAGTATTACGTTATGAGTTTCGAACTTAATATTGGTTGGAGTACAATTTACACATGAAATATTGTTTCATCACTTCAAAACATTATCATTGTGTTGCCAAGACATTGCAAGTGAATTCACCAACTTTGAAGACTTGACCATTTGTCTCTATGTGTGTCTTATGCGGGATATTGGCTCTACAAGTACCACTATACCAGTTCTCTTCTCTCTCTCTCTTTAATTTGCATTTTGTCGCTCTGCTGTTATTGTTTCCTCTTTCTTCAATTCTTGCTTCTTACCATTAATACTGAGTTCATTTTCAGCAAAAAAAAAAAAAAACTGAGTACAATGCAAAGTATAAGACGCGATAGTTGATTAACTCTGGAATATAAACTAAAGTAGACTATAAAGGATTTATACGATATATACCTCAACATAAACTATACTGTTAATTTCATTTCTCACCATAAAAGCTAGAAACTCGAACAATTTTTCTTCAATTGGGAAATAGTGTCCACTATATGGCCAAATGACTTGTATAAACAAAGTAAATAAAATGTCACCATAGAATAAATTTTAACCTACTGTGTTCACAGTGTACAAATTTTTTTGATGAAATGTTATCTTCAACTAAAGTAATAAATGCAAATAGAAGCACACATTTTTATCCCAATATTTTTAATTCGCATGCTTATGGTACATTGCAATTTTGATTTTATCCTACATAATCAAACGCAACAGAGCTAGCATTTTATACTAAGAATGTCCCACACTCCACTTTTGTAGTTGTGTTGTTTCCTCTAGTTATCTTTAAGAAGCAGTGACACTTCAACAATAAAACTTGTCAATAGAAATCTAATGGGTGGAGCAAAGTATTGATGACAAAAAATTACAACAAGAAACTAGAAAAGAATAAGACAAGAATTTGTAATTGTGATACTAACCGGGAATATAGATTCAATATAACAATCTTGAATTGTTAGCATACTATTCCAAGGGAAAAAGAATCCAATTCCCAGAAGCCAACAAATTATATCCAGAGAAAAACTAAACATGTTGGGTCAACATTCAAAGGTTAAGTAACTGGAGACTAGCTATATCAGATACTTTTTAGAGTGTATGAGTAGTTACTAACACCATTAACAAAAATTTTAAAATAGATCTGCCACATATGACTTCAAATGTGGCAAAAAGTTTAATATATGCACTACATGTCTACATTTCAAAATGCATTGCAATAATATAAGAGTATCAAAAGAAACTGCACATAATTACATATTCACTATCCAATTTTATTCCAAAACAACATTCAAATAACTGCTATAACTTACTCGAAAAATATGTCAAAATTTCAATTCATTGTCATGAATATCCTTGTCTGTCAGAACTTGGGAAGGTGGTTGCTAAAATAAATCCTACCCAAAACAATGAAAGCTTAATAAGAGAAAAATATGACAAATACCCTCACCTTTTGCTCCTTTAAAGAATGCAGTCTTCTCTTAAAAAAGGTCTAAAAGTCTACGCACTTATCTATTAAATAAAAAATAGAACAACGGTGGGAAAATAAGAACTGCACAAGCGGAGGACAAACTTTTTCCATAGTGCGACGTGGCACATAAAACCTGTCATCAGTACTAGTGTTACTTGCAGTTAACGTTTTACAAAAATAATTATTCTGTTGCCTTCTTGGTGTGCCAAGATCAAAACCAAGATAACAATATTTTTTCTCTTGTTGCACAGTATCATCAATTTTTAGTTCCCTGCACAAATGGAACTAGTACCAAAGCATTTCTCACCAAAATTGGCAATTACGGCAAAGCACAAATAATGAAATTGAAAATGTCTTACAACATTAAGAGGTTGCAATGCCATTTGAGCATATACTTCATCTGTTTCTAAATCTGCCTGGCAGTCAATAAGGTGTTTTTTAAATTTTAAATCTTGCATATACAACGATATGAATGAAAGTGGTTCACAAACAAAGCAAGGATGAAATGCAGAGAACCCACATGCATTGTAACAGTGTGAAGTTAGCAAATTAATTAAGTTGGAATATTTGGATAATTCGATATATGGGCCTCAACCTCCTTGTTTGTCGAAGCAACTAACGAAAATCACATTGATTATGATCAGCTTCATTACATAAAATTAAAATTTAAAAATACCGAGGTCACGTTTTATGATGAAAAGAAGATAAGCATCCATTATTTTCAGTCATTTGTATCCAAAAGAAGATTTCAAATTAAAAATTAGTGAGAAACTACCTCACCTGCTCACTGTGACCCTATGGAAAATAAAAAACCCTGCTCCCAACAACATGTAAGAACACAAGCAGTCTGGCACGGCCATGCCAAAGCTATGAATTAAGGCATCTCCTTTCCCTTGCTTGATGTGACATGAACAAACAAATTTTCAATTGGATATTTCTTTAGAAACCTCTTGACGTTACAACAGTAATTGTGTAGAGTAATATGATATTATGATTGTAAACTTTGCAATATAAAGCACATTAACTTGACAAATATTCCAAATGATAGTATTTTCCATAGACAGTTTTACATTAATTATTTTTCTAAGGTGTCACAATTTGATATGATGAGTTAATTTAACATTCTAGGTTATCTCAATTGCATCTTAATATGCAATTCTAGAATTAAAAAAAAAATTAACTGAAATGCAAAATCATTCTAACTAGAGTAATGGACGCATTAAAAAGGTAAGAAGTGCCATTTGCATGTTTAAGCTCTTAGAATAATTTAAGAGGCAAGTCACTACATAGATATCTTTTATTTAACATTCCATGAGACTTTGTGGCCATATGGGACAAAGAAAAGCTTACATCATCCGTGACATTTTAAAAGAAATTAATGTCAAAAATGGCAACAAACAAAGATAGAGGTGAAAAGATGGTAACCAAATCTTGGTACTGACCTACTCATCTGACTAGACTGTTAACCAATTCATAATTCTCTGCAAATTACTGAAGAAATAGCAAGAAAGCTAATACATGAAGGAAAGTATAAACCAATTCTTAAATAAAACTTGTTTCCCTAAAACCATCGTACTCTTATAACTGATTACACCATAGTAAAGTTTGATAAAATGACATATGATAACATATTCAGGTCATTTTGTCTAAACACATTAAGATGTGAAAATCCACTATACCTAGGAAGTACAGAATAACGCTTCTTTGTGCATACAACGTTCAATGTTTTTCACTCCCCCTACTGGTATGTTATTGTTCAGTCCATCAATAATTGCCCCTAATCGATACAAAATCCATGGATATGACAAAGCGAGAACTGTATTAATTAGCAGCATTTTGTAATTAATTAGCAACATTGTTCTAAGGAGAGTTTCCCTAGAACCTGATTGTGATTTTGCACTCTACTTCCTTTCTCCTCAAAATGGCAGACTTGAAACGTGCTATGGTGTTGTCCAAGGCTCCTAAACCCCTAAAGGCGACTGCAGCAGGATTACTATAATCCATAAAAGCCTCAATAACATGCACAATCACTGCTACCAAGTGTATATGTTGTGGATCCAAATCTTTGAGAAGAGGGAGCAAAGTTGGCATTAAAACCATGTCCCATAATCCAGTGTAGCCAAAATAGGAAGAAATTAGAAATGTTACAAGAGAAAGCAGTGCTTCTACTAAAGATATCAAACAACAGGATGATTCACTGGAAAATTATTTCCACTGAGCTTAGGGGGATATTTGATATTGTTGATGCAATATTGAGTATAGTTGAGAAGATAAATATTATTACAAAGGCTTACCAAAAATCCACTCCAAGTCCTTCCGAAATGGAGCTAACAGTCCAATGTTTATTTTCATTAGATCTTGTTGTGGATCTACCAACTCCATATTTGAATCTTTATTAGGGTCGATAAGGTCATTCTCTTTAGACAAGCACTACCAATTCATCTAATATCAAGTAGTTTCATCTGGCATGTCTCCCCAAAAGAGGATGTCTTTCTTGTTGAATGTGTCAGCTTGAAGGTGGGGCAACTATCGGAGGAAATCACCCTACGTCTCCAACACCAAATGGAGTGTGTGCCAGATCCCAATTTGTCTTTCATGTTCCACCTAGCCAAGCCCACAATTGCTTTCCATGCTAACCAATTACTCCAGGAAATTCAAATAAGTGAGCTTGAGACCTAGGATTTGGTGTGTTAAATTTTCTTAACCCTAGCAACTAGAAAATGTAGTTTCTAGTAAATTTCCTTGCTGTAAATTAATTAAAGTTTCAACTTAATAAATAAAAAAGCATTGTTGGTATTTAACGGGTAAATAAAATAAAATCAGCAGTAGAAAATTGGACACCAATCCCACACATGCATACATAAAAAATATGCACATCAAAATTTCATTTTCATTAAATAATATCATATCATACATGGGTTTCCTTACTGGGAACATGGTCCTTTGTGGAAAATTACAATCTACAACAACTATAGAAATTTTCTGAGCACCTGTGCAGGTTGTACTACCCGAATTCTCCTAAGCACCCACACGACTTGCCATATGCTTAACCTACAATGCGGCCTTTCTATCACCTGTGTGGTTGTTTGCACCCCTGCCCACAACAAATGCAATAGTTTACTACTTCCTATGGAATGCGTGACTGCTCTGCTCACTTGGCACAACACATGCGGCCCTAGTGCAACACACATGATTGTTTTGAACCCTCCACACAACTCGTGTTTCTCTCTCAAGATGAGTATGGCCTCATTGTGCCATTTTTGTTGGATGATCTAGAGAATTCTATTGTACAACCTTATTGGGAATTATCCTTGCTATATAAATCACTCTGCTACATATTTCAGACCATATACACTTAGATGAAATTCCCTTTTCATCCAATCACATGTCTAGACACTCAAATCTATTCGAAAGTACCTGTCCAGTGCTACTATCATCAACAGGTCGACGACAAAGGAGATGATATCACACAAAGAAAGATCCCCCCTGCCCTTTCCCCACTTATTGACATCATACTAGTAAAAACAGAACCTTCCATGGAGCATCACCCTCTACACCCCTTGACACTCATATGGTAGCCAAAATAGACACTCGAGTGGGAATTTTTATCAAAAAAAGCCCCCTAACATCATTAGGGATAGTAACACATCCCAAGGGGCCAATGGAAGACCCTTTTGTTTGATTGAGATCATGGTTACAATCTCAAAATCTGCTCTACTATTGATATCAAGCCTTGCTACGCAACCAACAAGACACAAAATATATTTGCAATTCTAGTAGGATTGTGCAACCATGGTCAACTTCCTCATAAAGGGAAGGTATTGATTATGCTAAACAGGAAATTTCCTTTGTAGTTGCTGAAGTCACCAATTCTACATGGATATTGGTAAAAGATCTAGACTAAAGGGAATACCAAAATATCTAACAACCAGCCAAGGTGGGGTAAATTTCCAAGTTGAAGGATTCTAGTTAGGAAGAGAGTCCAACCCCACCAGGAAAAAATTGATTGTTATTCACTAAACACATCACTTTATACCAGATTGATTATGTCTAAAAAAGCGTGAGCATCATCAACTAAACTTATCTAAGAACTATTTGGTATATAAAAGCTAATGTATTATTGAACAATCTGATCTCCATGGTCACACATCTAGGTCCAAAATCCACAAAAGCCAACATCTCAATAATGAAGTTCCAGTCCACTCAGTCAAAAGCTTTTTCAAATGAATTTCAAATAAAAGGGGTTGCTGGCTAGTTTTTGTGCACATTTGAAGGTTTTACATGTTGAAACCATGGTATTGATATTACTTGTTTGTACACAAAAATTGTGTTATATTTAGAAAACCTAACAACCTTCCATGGCATTGACTAGATCCTTAGAGTCTTTGTTTTAGCCATGATCTTGTGTGTCACACTAAGCAATGAAATTGGATGCCAATCACCAATTGTGTTTGTGGCTGCTTTTTTGGGAATTTTTTTGCCAAATGACAAAAAATGTCACTAATCATGGCTCACGGCCTTGTAAAATTCATACATAATGCCATCAAGATTCTATAACCAGAGACTTTCCATTCCCCATGTAGCTAAGTTCTGCAAAATCCTCCTCTTTTGAGAAGTCATCGTTCTTCAACCTACTCTAGTCACCAATAGAAAACTTATGAGAATTGACCCTACAATAAGCATTTCTTGCAGTCACTACATGATGCATCACGGTATAAGGAGAAAAATATTTTGAAATTGCAATTTGAACATACCTCTAATGTCAATTGGAGCGCAGATAAAATAACCATTTGCATGGAGCAATCCAAGATCCTGCTCATTGCCACTTTTCTTTTTAAAAAGTCAAAATAGAATTTTGAGCCCTCATCTCCCTTATGAATCCATTGTAGCCTGAAAAAAACTCAGGCACCCGTGGAAATAGATTCCCCTCTGCTTCACCTCCCTATGAACCATTATGTCCTGCCATGAATCCTCACCATAGAGGGACACATTATGGAGATCCTCTTCAATAAAAATGTACACCTACTGAAGTATACCTTGCTGCAACTCCTTTTTGTCTTTTGCGGGCCATCCTCCTAACCCAACCTCATGGATTTGACAACACAATGTCTTTGGTTATAGCTTATGATCCAAGTAGATTGAAATGCATTTTTTAATGTTTCTCTAATGGAAGTATGTAATGTCCCTAGGTAATTTTTGGCCTTGGGGTTCAATCCTTATCTAGTGTTTTCAACCAATCATGAAAAAAATCATAATAGCAGTGCACATTTAACTTAGATAATGGTAAGTACCCTTCTATATAATTCACTAATGATATAAGGGATATTTAACAGTCATATGTTTCTTCAGCAAACCACCACAAGTTAGGGCTAATTGCCTAATGAATAGTAGACCTATACAACCAATAATCTACCAATATAATTCTAACTGTAATGTCAATATTCAATAGATCATCATTCCAACTGTAACCCACACTAGCACTATCTAAGTTTGGTTGGTAATATACTAATTAACAACTCATTTTCTAACTATGTTGCCTCCAAACTTGTTTGTTGTTAAGAAGAGCTTGTGACAGCCCTTTCTCAGTGGAGTTTCCATCTTCGGTTGGAGTATTCTCTTAACCTCGTCAAATCATTGGTTAGATCTTATGATAGACCCCTTTTGATCCAAATTTCACCCAAGGTTGGAGAGTTGATCCTATTGTTGCATCACGTCAACAAATTACAAGTTTTGGAGGCTTTCTTGGGGTGTTTCATTATCAAATACCTTGCCTGTAAATATTGGGAGTGGTTTCAAAGCTTCATGTGATCACATACCGCTGAAAGAGATATCCGTTGCGGCCCTAAATACACTCAAGAGGAAGGCCGCATACAGGTGATGCCGTAAATGCTTCAGATTGAGCACTAAAAACCACCTAGTAACCTACTGATCTCATGTTTGGTTGAGAATAGCCTCGCTACCGCCCGTTTGTCTTTAGTGCCTCATAGGACCTCTCATAGCGTTACCTTTCCTTAACCAAGGGTTTTGAGCTTGGGTGCAGCATAGACATATCACAGAGAAAAGATATTTCTACCCAGAAAAACTAATGGTGGCTAGGAATCACACAGAAAGACCTTCGTTGTCTTGAACAAGACTTATTGACCAAGAACAACCAGTGAGAATGCATTTCCCTGCTTACAAAAACGATTCATAGATGCTCCAAAATATTATTTTGCAAGAGTTGTAAAGGAGAGAGGGGTATTAGCTAGGGTGGGA
Source organism: Pinus albicaulis (assembly GCA_034641835.2). NCBI lineage: Eukaryota > Viridiplantae > Streptophyta > Pinopsida > Pinales > Pinaceae > Pinus > Pinus albicaulis. Next base: position 1,902,567,821 of record CM076575.1, on the reverse strand, counting down.
TCACCTCCACCAAAACTAATCAAGAGAAGAAAGGAGTCTTAAAACTCTCATAGATCTAGCTCAAAGAAAGCCGAGATAGTCCATTCCAAATCGATGATGAGAAAATGACTCTATCTCTTTATTTATAGATTCCTCATGGGGGTCTCTCTTCGTAATTAATGTGAGGTTTTACAAGCATAACCCCCAATTCTACATTTTCGCTCCAGCTACCCAAAATTTACCCAATGTTTCCCCAAAACATTGGATAATGGGTTCCCCCCTTTATCAATGACTATAGCATATGGGGTTGGATAGACTACTTCGTCCTCCCTTGGGTACTTAGTCAATAGGGAACATTTTAAAGTAGTGTAGGAAAAGGGTCTAGCCTCAATTTTCTTGACACCTATGTACTTAGAGAAGTGGGAAGGCTTGGCCTGATCAATATGTGTGTACATAGAACTGACATTGTTGTAAAATTAATCATTACTCATGTGTTGCAATGAAAAATTAATCATTAATAGATATTTGCATAACACCATGCTCTAAATTATGCATACATAAGTGGCAAGCATGGCCCTTATTTTCTTTGCCATATAGTCAAGTGTGTTTGAAGCCTTTAAGATATTTTTTCATGCATTCTCAAGCAGATATGGGCAAACTGTTAGTTAGTATCTTCGTAGTTGCAGTGACACCATATGGATTATCAACAAGTATGGAACTTTTTTGTCTAATTACTTCGGTCTTTCTTAGCATATTAAGGACAAATTTGGCAAGTTCCTTTCTTTATGGGGAAGCCATTGTGAAAGAGATCCTTTTCATACGTATGAATATTTGTGGGACAAGAACAAAGGCAAGTGGCTATCATGGAAAGCTCTTATCATTCTGAAAGACTTCAAGAAATTGATTGATTCTTCCACAATATATTGATGATTCCCAAAGAATGTTTTTTCAAGCTAAGTAAATAATATAGATATTCTTTACTCCACTTGAAAGGATTGGAAATGATCTCATAAGATACCATTTATGTGCACTCTTGAACCAAGAAATTTTATGACAAGAACCGACAACTCATTCAGTGGAAACTCATCTCAACAGAAAGTGGAACGTTTGAGACCATGAGTCAAGGTGGCCCTAGAAGTGTCATGATATTGGAAATCCCATTCGTATTTTAAAACTGAAGTACTTATATTGTTGGTTCTTCACAATCTTTTGGTGATAAGAGATCAATTTCATTTCATTTGTCTAATGAGTGGTTATTGTATGGCATGTTGCAACTCTGAATCTATCTTTCAAGGCCATTAATATTAATTTATGTTTTAATATTTATTTATTTTGTTTCTTGTGTTCATTGGAATAATGCTCTATTTGGGGGAAAATGGATGGTTCGAGAAGCATGTACAACTGTGGGATGTTATCTTTCTAACAATCCCTTCCTACTTATAGAAGTGATACAGTTGGGCAACGTTTCATGAGATGAACACTTTGTTCAATTTAGACGAAATTTCTATATTTACTATTTAGATCAAGTTTGACTATGTAATTTTTGTCTAACATTGTCATTTTTAGGTAAGATGTGGGCAGTCTTTAAGTTGGGGTCAAGGAGTGTTAACTGTTATTTCTTTTGTAGGCAAGCAACTCTTATTTGACTACCTTTTGGATCCTGGATGTAACAACTATAATTATTAATGCAATATATGTGCCATTTCCCCTAAAATATTTTTTTACGGTGCATATTACTTGCAGGTCTAATCCATAGGTGTGAGAAGAGGTTAAGGGTGCGGCTGTATTTTATTTATTGTAATTATCTCTCTGTTATGGGCTGCAATAAATAGTAGCTTGTGAAGGAAGTATAGAGGGTCACGAGACCTAGTCTAGGGTCTCCTTACTTAGCCACAACCACTAAGAAGCCAATGCAATTGGATGAAAGGTTGCAGACCCTTGGATAGAAGTTGCGATCCCTGACAGAGGATTGTGATCCCTTGTTGTAGCGTATCTCTCCATGATCTTCTGTTGAACATATTTGTTGCAGGACACAGACAGAGGACCATTACTATAGCTAGTTTTTAAGTTGTTTGAGAGAATGAAGGCATGGTTAAGTCCTTCTTTCTAGGCCTCATATTCCTAGGCTTGAACGCAAGCTGTAATGGAGAAATATGGAAAATTCAGGCAGCCCTAACTAGTATTCAGAATTGCAGTCTAAGGTTAGATCTTCTATTTTGCAATTCAGTGTTGACTTTAAAATCATTGTACTCTCTCTCTCTCTCTTTTGAACATTTGCATATGAATAATAAGAAGACTTGATCAAGGTATTTCCCCAACTTGGGTTTTTTCCCTGGCTTGTGCCATATCCGTGTGTTATCTTTTCTTGGCTTGTCTTTTGCTTTGATCATCTGTGTTATTTATTTAGTTATTGTTTATATGATAATGAGCTATGTGATTGCTAATGGAATCTAAATGGCTTATGGGATAGTATATTCAGTGAAATTACTAAGTAAGAACATGCTCCAAAATTAACATGGTTTCAGAGCCAGATAAGGTCAATCCCAAGCAAGAGAAGGAATGCAACCATAAGGAATGTAATCAAGTTTCCATCAAGCAAGAGATTGTTAGAATTCCAGTTTGGGAATATGTCAGAGTTGGTCTCAATATCTCATAGGGGCTTTAAATCAAATTGTCAAACCATTATTGTAGAGTCCTCCTTCAACATTTAATGGAAACAGCCAACAAAGAGGAGAGCAGAGTCAATATTGTTTTGGGCAGTGTCTCTCATGCTAGATTAGACCACAGGTTAAGAGATAAGTATTTATGGTTTTCTGTACTTTTTTGTGTAAGGGTTTGTCTCTGTTTACAAGGTTGCTGGAAGGTGCTGCTACAGTAGTATGAGGAGAAGGATTTGAGAGGGGCGAGAGGCCTAGAAGGGACCTCCAGCCCTATCCACAATGATCTAGAGAGACAGTGCATGTAAACGAGGGTGGTTCCTTGTCCTAGAAGGAGATTCTCATTCTGCTCTAGGCCACATAGAAGGGATCGCTTATGCAACAGCTCGGAAAATTCTATTTTGAGGCCTAGATTAGGCTGCAGTCATCCTAAGGTACAGTTCAGTTAAGATCAAGTATATATTTGTATATATGAATACCTTGATGTAGAAAACACATGAATTGTAGGAGGCTTGAGGAGGAGCCTTAAAGCCCTCCAGCTATACTTTGAATGTCTAGTATAACAGCATAACGGGAAGCATAGTTGGTCATGAAAGCACAATGATTTGAAGCAGGGATCAACAAGCTTACTTTTCAAGGAAGTCTCTCAGATCTTCACTCTTGATACTGAACCTATGAAATAATTGGACGTTCGTTATATAGCTATGGTCTTGGTATGATTTTCCTATAATGTCATATGGCATATGCTTCAGTATGATTCTTTGCATTATGACATTTTGTCTTGCTTCAGTCATATATATGTTTCTCATATTACTCTACATTGGTATGGCTTCCCATATTGGAAATAATGGGTATCAACCCATTCCTATATACTCTCAACTTTGTGTATGGATGTCACTATGCAACAATTCCAATATGGTATTGCTATTACAGTAGTATAAGCTTGACCTCGATTTCATCAGCTGTATATGACTGATGTTACACTACATGAATATATGGAAGTGCATCCATCCATTCAGATATGGAATCTCTGCTCTATTCGTATGGTATATTCTCACTATCTATATTCGTTGAGTTTTGAATTGTATACAGAACAATAATATTACCCGATATATGGTGTCAGGAATCCTATTCGAGAATGATGTTGCAGCGGAGTAGCTGCAATATCCTCCATCTAAAATATCAATGCTCTCAATCACTTTGGGTTGTATTGATTATGTTCATAGTCATGTTCCTTCAATAGTGTCATCATTCATATATACAGTCACAATTTGATATTCTTTGCATCAAGCTTATTGATCCTTGTTCAATTTTGAGAAGAATCATTTTTTCACTTTGAAGACCTATAGTAGCATCATTAAAGGAATAAATTCCATAGGTATATGAAGACCAAACCTCCCTTGTGACAGAAATCAGTACAAGAATTCAGGTTGAACATTGGACATTCCATTAGCATAAGTCAAGGATGCATCAAGTAGTCTATCTTTAATGACAAGCATCAAAACCTGGAGGGAAGAAGGCAGTTCTTCTTCAGCAGTTTAAAGTGCATTAACTATTTGCCACATTCTTCTGCAATAATAATGAACATTGGAGTAAATTCAGTATATCAGATGTAGTATTTGTGGTTGAGAAGAAACTTGGGATAGTTTGAAATTTCCTTGGTCTATCTAGATATTAAGATCAGGCTAGAAGCTAGTATCCATGGCATAAGCAGACTTGGAAATCATTCCAAGACTAAATTCAGAGTAATTCCCTTGGTATCTTTAATTTCGGTTATTCTTACAATTTCAGTAATAAGGTTCTATTGATATACTACTATTGAGATCTGTCATTTGAATAGGTAGATCATGTGACAGAGTTCACCTATGTATTGTTGAGGTTTGGTATTCTAACGTGTCATCTTAAAAATAAGGAGTAGATTGATAAAAGGCTGAAGCAAGAATTAAGAGGGAGCTATATTGATGACTTTGGCACATGGACCAAAGGAATAGTGACTGGAAAAGTAGCATGTTGCAGATAGCTCTATGACTATAATTTTGGCAAGGTCACTTTCCTTATATATTTAGAGGGAGTTATGGACAAGCCATGATGATTGGATTGTAAGGATGCAACTACTTCTGATTGATGACACTCTCGTTTGTCAACATAAGAGGGAGTTGACTTTCGAAGTCAAGATTTAAGACCTAGCCTTGATGCACTATTCCCTAAACTTAAGGATTGATGGTAAAATGGTCTGCATATATATATCTTGTGGGATACCTGATCACCACCTAATTAGACATATGTCTCGCTATGAAATTTCTCAAGTCAATTTATGGGTGAGCCCCATATATTGGACAACTGCTTATTCATATATCTCAGTGATTCTACATCATGATGTACACTACTGAAATCTAAGGTTTCATGAATATTTTGATGATAACTCAGTTGAAAATATGATGGATGGAAATAGCACATCTAAGTGTTATATAATCCAGCACTACTGCAGTCGAATGTATAAATTTAAGAAACCTCTTCAGTTGTCATTGTTGTATATTGCATAATAGGATTCAGAGAATCAAATGTTTCACACAATACCACTTTATATGGTACAACAAAGGACATTCCTATTTTATGTCATGTTTGAGTGATCTCACATTGAGCAGGATGCCTGATGGACACTTTGATTTCTAGAAAGACAAGCTTAGGCTTGTGATCTCCCTGCATAAGAGGGAGTAAGATCAGTTAAATAATTTCTTCATCAAGATAAGAAAGAAGCAGAGGATTTCTACATGATGCCAAGATCTCTGTTGGAATTTTTCTACCACTTTTTATTTATTTTTAAGGATCTAGATAAGGAGAAAGAACCCTTGAATTTCAAAGGACTAATGAAAAAACAAACAAAGACTAACAATGACAGTTATTTCGTGAACAGTTGATTGACACTTAAAATAACTAGTGACACAGCTTCATAACTTGATTCTTTCCCGATGACAAGTATTTGTGTGATCTATGAATACAAATTGAGATCAATCACATACATGCTGGGAATTAGAAATAAAACCTACGAAAACCACACAAAAACTAAATTGTAAAGATAAACCAAAAATCTAGATGTGTGAATTTTTATACTAAGGTTTGTTTGGCGGCCTCCTGTCTAGCTGCAATGATCAAATAAAATGTACATTGTGGAATCAGGGAAGATCATGTTGATTATGGTAGCCAAAGAAAACTTTATCAAACAAGTAACTTGTCAAAGAAATTTTGTGGGGGCAGTATGCAACAACCCTTTTGATGTATATACAAAATCATCATAGCCAAAGCAGGAGGCCAATATGGAGACCCTTCATTTGTATTTACAGTAGAAAAATAGATGTAAAATATGGCCCATAAGATGCATAATAGTAAATGCAAGTCTCCAATGTGAGAAAATCCTCAAAATGAGGTGCTGCAACAATGTATTAAGACTGGAAAAGCCTTGCAACATTATTTTATTGGTCTGCAACAACTGTAGATTACAGTTTAGACATAGAGCAGATATGTGCATAACAAATCCATACACTATATCGACTCCTCTTCAGAATCCTGTTAGGGTTTTCAGCATTACACCATGTACAAGTTGTAGATCTGAGATCTAAGTCTGTAGATCTACAGAAATCTTCAGATCCAAAAAGTGGATCTAATCTGAAATGAACAATATAATGATCACCTTTAAGAGATCTCCAAAGTGAAGGGCAAAGCCCCAACACTTGAAAACCAACTCTCCAAATGGTGTGCCCAAACACCCTGCAACTGAACCTACAGGAATAACATAGATTTGGAAGTAAAACTGCATTGTAGGGATGAAGCTCAAGTCATCCAATACTCTCCTCCAAATAGATTAGAAGCCTTCTCCACTGAAAAGGAGCACTAAAATGGCCTAGATATGAAAATATCTAGCCTCCACTTGATGTACCTTGCAAAGACAACCAAACCCTCAACAAGATCTGTGTTCTTGTTGAAAGAAGAAGCTTGGCCTTCAGCGAGATAGTGGACAATACAATGCAAACTCTCCCAAGAGCTACTCAATGGGAAGAGGTGGGATTCCCGACCAGGAACACCCAATGCTAAACAACATTAATTCTCATCTAAACAGCAAGAGAATGATATATGCCTAAACAGACAATATATTCATAAATATAATAATCATCAACAACCTTCTAATATTGCCATCCTCTTCCTTTTATAAGTGAAGAGCTTGCAAACCCTAAATCACTTCTAATGAGATCACTTTTTCACACAAGGAATCTCCATCTAAAACTGCGTTGTGCCTCATGATCATTAGGGGAATTTTGAGGTCTAAAATGGGCCTCCTAAGAAAAATGTACAAAAAAATAAACTTTATAACAACCAATAGGATTCAAGATGATGATGTCAACCATGGGGGATAATTCACCATTTTTTAAATAAAAGGGTAAAAATATTAAAAAATAATAAAATAATAAAACTACTTTTTCAACTCATATTTTCAACTTATCTCCCAAAATTTTTACTCAAATTTCGAGCAGGAGTACTCGTTGGATGCTAAATTTAATTCCTCATCCAAGGAGTACCCATGTTGCATACTTTCAATGAACTCTACTACACGAAAAATGAGAAATACATAAAAAACGTGATTGTAATCACGTTTTTTTATGTATTTCTAATTTTTCGTGTAGTAGGAACCATCGAAAGTATGCAACATGGGTACTCCTTGGATGGGGAATTAAATTTCGCATCCAACGAGTACTCCCGCTCGAAATTTGAGTAAAAAATTTGGGAGATAAGTTGAAAATATGAGTTGAACAAGTAATTTTTTCCATTTTTCCCTCTAAAATTTGATGATGTCATCAAATCTTATTTGATTGTTTCCACTATTATTTTATAATTTCCTTAGGAGGCCCATTTTAGACCTCAAAATTCCCCTAATGGGCCACTCCTCCATGACAATGTTGTAGATTTGGTCAAGGTTGACGCAGTCAAAGTGTCGAGCCCCTTTCACACCTAAGGGTGCTTGATTTAGCAGCCAAGATTTATCCTTTTCACATTTTACATTGATTTATTCATTATTTAGAAGTATTATGGACCTCCTTTGTACTTTTATTCTTTAAACAAAGTGATAAAATAGAAATGAATATTCCAATTAGTTCATGAATAATTGGGAATATTACATTCCTCCCCTCCTAAATGTTTCTTTTCCTCAAGCGATTGACAAGGTGAGTGCTGCAACTCTTCTCCTCCTCCATTAGTGACACCAAAATGTGATAAGCTTCCTCAATAAGCTAAGTGTTCACTAATCCAACCCTCCATGAATTGCTCCTCCAAAGTTCTCATGAGATGTAAATAATCCATCTGATAAGGAGACAATAGCTCAAATGAAAAAAACATGGTTTTCCCAATGTTCTCCCTGAAACATGTAGCATAAGATACATGGAGAGTCTCCATCCCATAGGGCACATACATACCTCCCATCCACCCTCCATACATTCCCATAAAACTTACAAGTATATCATCCATGTATGGGATCAAAACTACATATATACAAACAATAATTTGTGCATATGGAGGTGGGTCATAGTCCCACATGTGGAACCAGCGCAGTGCATCTCCTGACTGCCTTAGATCGTGACGTGGTAAGTGGTTTCCCCACCACTTACTTGCTTCCCATGTCATCTCACCATGGCTGAAATTGTGAGATATATTTGGTTCTTTAGGAATGCATCCATCATGAAACATAATCTCCCTTTGTCCTCCAAGGGAGTGGCCATGTTTAGAAAATTTTGTGGCCCAAAGTTGGCCATGAAGCTTATAAGGTAAAATACTCCTCCTTGGAGTCATGGCCTGCATATACATGGTGAAAAAATGCAAACAATAATAAAATGAAACATCATTTACATGAGCATATTTTTCACCAAATTTTTTCCCCAAACAAATGGAGTGGTGCATAGATTTGTCCCCTCCCTCAAAAAGAGAAAGAGATGGTTGAGTTAACTCCTCCATAGAGTTATGTTGTTGCCCCATCTCCACATGGTACATGCATCTTTGAAAACACTGATGTAGTTATCCTCCAAAGCCTTTCCAAGTATAGCTCCTCATGATGATGTTGTAGAACCTCATGGAAGATGTGTGGCTAAAACAAAACTCTTCATAGGCCCTTTGTAGCAATTTCTCCTTGAGCTTGGAGGCTCTAGAAAAGAAGATCCTACCATGATAATAGATTACTCATTCTTGTACTGAATAGCCCTCTTCATGTAGTTGGTCATCAAGTATCATGCATGTATATAGATTCTTGGAGTAATCCACCAGCAACTGGGATTTCCAATATGGATCAATCTCCCATAGTGACAGTGTTGATGATCTATCAACTGAAATCTCTGTAATATGGCTGCTCTCCCCCTTAATGTCTCCCATGCCAAAGGTATATGTTGGAAGGTCATTCCTTCGATGCATCTCCTCCCACAACACAAAATCTGAAATGAGAGTGGGTAATGATGATATTAGGAGAAGATCTCCCTCCTCCTTGAGCCTACCCAAGATTTCCAGCATTGTATCATTGTCTTCCAATGCTCCCATCCCTCCTGGATCTATGCTTGGAGCATCATGTTGTGATACATCAGCCACAAAATCTGAATCAGGTGGCCTCCCAGGTATTTTGCCACTAGATAATAGTATCCCATGCAACAATCTCATGAGCATGATAGATGGGGTTGTAAGGTCCTTGCTTCCACTACGCAAATCCATCTCTGTTTTCTATGTGGAAGTCATATGTGAGGGATATGTATGCATGCCCTTGATCATTTGAGTTTCACCACTCTTCTTCTCCACCCATTCCATTTGCAAATCCTCCCAATCAGTGGTGACTTTTCCCAATGTAATCAACCATTGAACACCCAAAATCACATTGGTGTCAGGTATTTCAACCACAAAGAAGTGATCAATCAATCTATATGTCCCCATGGTGACTGATAAGGATGGTACATAATGCATGCATTGCATTGTTCTATCTCCTGGGACAAAAATAGAGAATCCCTCAAAAGCGTCAGTGGGTATTGCCCTTCTTTGCACTAGTTGGGCATCAATGAAATTGTGGGTAGCCCCATTATCAATCAAAATAGAAACCCTCTGATTCAAGATGGAACCTTGAACTCTTAAGGTCAAGTACTTAGGTACTCCTCTCAAAGATGAAATAGCCCCTCCAATAGGAGAAAATGCTCCATTCCCATCTCCTGATAGTGTTGGATCTCCTCGTACAGTGTCAGCGCTGTGACCTGTTCTTGGTTCATCTTCTTCATCCTCCTCATCATCTGAGAAGACCTCTATGTAATGTGATTTTCCTGCAGTATATCTATGTCTAGGTGCCCACGATTCTTTGCAAGTGAAGCAGAGCTTCCTTCTTCTTAGATCTCTCCGGACATAATCATCAAGAGGTTTCTTGTATTAGCTCTCCTTATAAGGAGCAACCTTTTCTTCCTTTCCCTTTGAAGAAAAAGAGGGCTCATGCTGAAAATTTTCCTTTGCTTTTGGCATGGAATCTTGAAGGTCTTTAGCCCTTTCAATAACATCATGTAGGGTAGTGGGCTTGGTAGATTTAACCAACCCATGAAGAGGTTCATCTAAACCATCAATGAACATGTACACCTTTCTTGCTACAGACAAATCAGGAACCATAACAGAAAGTCTTAAAAATTCAAAGATGTAAGTTTCTGTATTACCTGATTGTTTCAACTTTGTTAGGCTATGAATGGTGCCTTTAGATCTCTTCTATGAAATCTTTCCACTAGCCTTCTAGTGAACTCTGAATACAAAGTCACATTGGCATGACCAAATGTAGACAAGCCATGGAACCACCAGTCATGTGCTTCGCCTTCAAGGTGCAGTGCTACAATCTCAATAGCCTCCATCTCTGGAACCTTGTTCAGCTAAAAGTAGATGTCAAGTTTTTCTACCCAAGATTTGGTAGAACACTTAGAAGACCCATCAAAATTGGGTAAAAAGAATATGCCCATAGTGTGGTTTCGATCATGATTATGAATGAATCGACCACCTCTATCATGATGCCTTGGTCTTCTATTTTCCTTTATGTGACAAACCTCTTCAAAAATAAAGTGATATTCAAATCTATAATTTTGAGACTCATATTCTTCAAAATAGTCTTCAAGGGATTCATGCTCTTGAAACCCTTCATTTCCCACAGCTAAAAATGTAGGCATCGTAGAGTGTTGGGAAACGTGTGGCTAATGCACTAGTTGATCATTCCAGTGATGAGACAGGCAGAGCCTTCTCCAAGATGAAATCCTTTAGGGGATTCCTTGATTCTATCCATTCTCATCTCTTTGATCTCTCTAGAAAGATATTGCATGGCTCTAAGAAGGATCTTAGGAAAATCCTTACCTTCACCTTCACCTCCAGATAAAGGGGCTTTACTCTTGTCTTCATTATCATTTGTGTAATCAAACCTATTTTGTCTTCTCTTTAGATACCTCTTTTCTCGGTCAGTAATAGGACCTTCTTCTTCAGAAGACATATTGGCTCCTTAGAAAGCACAGGCTGTGCCAAGATGACGCTCTGATACCACCATAATATTCCCAAATGGGGAATACAGTAATAGAATGTAGAATGATAGAAAAATAACACAGATCATCATAGACAAATTAGGAGGCCAATATGGAGACCCTTCATTTGTATTTACAGTAGCAAAATAGATGTAAACGATGGCCCATAAGATGCATAACAGGAAATACAAGTCTCCAGTGTAAGAAAATCCTCAAAATGAGGTGCTGCAACCATGTATTAAGACTAGAAATTGCCTTACATCGTTATTTTATTGGTCTGCAATAGTTGTAGATTAGACTTTAGATCTATAGTAGATAAGTGCATGAAAATTCAAATCTATAACAGGTCCATACACTATATAGGCTCCTCTTCAGAATCCCCTTGGGGTTTTCAGCATTACACCACGTACAAGTTGTAGATATGAGGTCTAAATCTAGAGATCTACAAAAATATTTAGATCTCAAAAGTGGATTTGATTTTATATGAAAAATAGAATGATCACCTCTAAGATATATCCAAAGTGAAGGATAGATACCCAACACTTGAAAACCAACTCTCCAAATGGTGTGCCCAAACACCCTGCAACTTCACCTACATGAATAACGCAAATATAAGTAAAACTATGTTGTAGGGATCAAAATGTGGTTGGCCACATGCCAAGATCAGCAAAATGAATCTCAAGTCATCCAATACTCTCCTCCCAATGGATTAGAAGCATCCTCCATTGAAAAGGAGCGTTGAAATGGCCTAGATCTGAAAAGATCTAGCCTCCACTTGTTGCAGCTTGCAAAGAAAACCAAACCCTCAATGAAATTTTCGTTTTAGTTGAAAGAAGTGGGAAGAGGTGGCATTCCCGAGAGCTAATCAATGGGAAGAGGTGGGATTCCCGACCAGGAACACCCAATGCTAAACAACATTAATTCTAAGCTAAACAACAAGAGAATGATATATGTATAAACAACAAATATATTTAGAAATATAATAATCATGAACAACCTTCTAATGCTGCCATCCTCTTCCTTCTATAAGTTAAGAGATTGCAAACCCTAAATCACTTCCAATGAGATCACTTCTTTCACACAAGGCATCTCCATCTAAAATTGCATTGTCACTCATTGATGGCCACTCCTCCATGACAGCGTTGTAGATTTGGTCAAGGTTGACCCAGTCAAAATGACCAGCCCCTTTCACACCTAAGGGTGCTTGATTTATCCAGGTCAACCTATACTTTTGAGCTAAGTCGACTAGAAAAATATTTCATATATCTTCATTCCTATGGAGTTAGAGGGAGTGAAATATAATATTGGAAATGTATGAAAATAATATTTTCAACTATATATCTTATGATCCCATTGATCTAGGTCTTTAAATTAAAAAGGACTTCAGAATTAGGGTATCCAAAATGGAGATCAAAAGCCCAAAATCAATATTTTTGATAATCTCCATCTTGTCATTTTTATCATAGATATTTGTGGTCTCCCCCTATGTTTGACATAAATGGAAACAATATTTCAAATAATATCTCACTTTTTCATTGAAGACAACCCTTAGTCAAAATTTCAAAAATATTTTAGCACTTCCTCTATCTATAACATTCTTCGTGTCTCCAATTCTTCCTCTATATGCAACCTCTACCCCTTTGATATAAATGGAAAAGGGATGATCCCCCTGACCTTTTTCTTCCATCTACTGATACTATTAAGTGGGTATCATTGCAAGCTTCTATTTATGATATTCAAATGCTTCTCTGGGAAGACATTTGGTAAAAGCATTTGCAACATGTTCCTTGGTCAAAATGTACTCTACATTGAAACTTTGTTCAACTACTTATTCTGTCAGGAAGTTGTATTTAATGGGCATGTGATTCATATTTTAGTGCATAACATGATTCTTTGACATTTTGATTTCACTTGTGTTGTTGTATTTGATTCAGATTGGCTTATCATGTTCCACATTGATGCCCTTTAGTGTCTACTTGATTTATAGAATGTGTGTGCAACATGATGCTACTACAATATATTTATATTCAATTATGGATAGAGATATTGAAGTTTGTTTCTTTCTCAACCATGATAATGGATGATTTATTATAGAAACTTCTCTTCCAATTATACTTTTAACAATGTTACCAAGTTATAGCAAAAAATCCAAGATGACTTGATCACTCCATAAATAACATTTTCATCCACCTTTAAAAACCCAAGAGTATTCCCCATATTCTCTTGCACACCTCAAATATATTCTCTTGGATGATATTCAAATGATCTCCTATATCCTTTATTTATAGAGTTTATATGTTTACTTATAGGGCCAAATTTGAAAACTAGATAGGCAAATCATACAAAATATTTCATATTTCCCCATTCCTATGGAGTTAGAGGGAGTGCAATATACTATTAAAAAGGCCTCATAATATTATATTCAGCCACATATATTTTTCCCCCATTTTATCTAGGTATTTATATTGAAAATATCTTCAAAGATAGGGTATCATAACTAGGCATCAAAATCCAAAATACGATATTTCCAATAATCTCCATCTTGTAATGTTTATCATGGACATATGTAGTATCCCACTATATTTGAAATAAACAAAAAAATTATTTAAAATAACCTCCCACTTTTTCATTGATGACAACCCTTATTCAATTCTTCAACAATAATTTAGTACTCCCTATGTCAAAGATTCTTTTTGTGTGTGCAATTCTTCCTCTATCTACAACTTCTTCCCCTTTAACGTAAATTACAAATGGATCTTCCCTTTATTTTTTTTCTTCTATTTACTCGTGTCATAAGGGGGGTATCATTCCAAGCCTTTATCTAATATATTCAAATATTCCTCTGGGAAGAAGTTTTGTAAAAATATTTACAACATGTTCCTTGGTCACAATGTATTATAGATCGACACTATGCTCAACTACTCGTTCTCTTAGGAAGTTGTATCTGATGGGAATATGCACCATATTTTAGTGCATAACATGATTATTTGAAACGTTGATTTCACTTTTGTTATTTTAGTTGACTAATATTAGGTAATCAAATTTTTTGTTTTGGATTTGATGCAATGGTGGACCAAATACCTTTATTATTTGGTAGCCTTGTTGCTACCTGCAAGAGATCTCGCAATAAAATTGTTAGAATGAAATACAAAAACAAACATAAAATGTAGCTAAAACTAATATACAAAACACAAACTTATGAATAATATGAAAGAAATAAACATAAGAGAGTGGGAAGCAAAACCATCTTTATTAGAATATGTAAAGAGATACAATACTCATCCTAGAGACATTAAAGGGAGTATGGTGAAAAATTTTTCTGTAAAAATTTCCTAAAGAAGGGTCCATCTCCTCTATCCTATGCAAGAAAATTCTCTCCTCAAAGAAGCCATATGAATGCTCGCAAAGATGAAATCCATATATATGCAAAGCTTACTACCTTAGCAATTTTGGAAACATAACTTTGGAAAAACTTCTTTTTTCTTCTTAGCTCTCATTTTGTTGGTATATATAGGCCCAATTCCAATTCTTGTCTCCCCATAAATTATTTATAAGAATATGATTAGTAGGAGACAATAATAGTCCTTTGGGGCTCCTTAATTCAAATCCAAGAGTAGAATGGTTCAAGACTATGCCATTAAGGATTTTCATTTTAATAGAAGTTGTCTCATTCAATGTGAAGTGGTCACCGAAGCTACTGAGTTGTCACTTTGTGAATCAGTGGATATCAAAGAAAAGATGACAGTGATTTGTGTAAAAATTAGTATATCTCCTTTCTGCAGTAATGAAACCAAAATTTGGGTGCAGGCTAAAATTTTGGAGGGTGTTGTAACAGTGACTAAAACACATGTCCATGCTTCAATGTTGAAAACACACTAATTTTGAGAGTGGGTGGGTGATTTAATACAATAAATTTTTTAATTATATAAACATTCATGGACAATAATAAAAATATCACATAAGAATAACATGGAACAAAATATTTACGTGGAAGTATTTCAAGAGAAAACCACAAAAATTAATTTTATAACTATTTATAGGAAGCAACATACAATTACAAATATTTGTAGACATCAACTAATTGGAGACATCAATCACCAATACTATAATTTTTTGTTGGAACTAACTTTCTTGAGACGTTAATCCCCACTGGTGCAAATATTCACAAGATGGAACCTACTAGAGACCCCATTCTGAACTTCTTCAAATATTCATAGGAATCAACCTATTAGAGACACCAATCTCCATTGTTACAGTCGCTCATAGGCACCAACCTACATCATTGAGTTTGCTTACTTCCACCACCATCAAATTCATTTACTACTTCTAGCTTCACTAATTTTGTGTCTCCCAAAACTTATTGTTTTCATCCTCATCCCAAGAATGAAGTTATACAACATTTTGTGTATGCCATTTTGCAAAAAAAATTATAACTACAAGTTAAAACAGATATTCCATGTTGACATATTTCAAACAAATTTCAAGATCATTAAAAAATCCTAACTTCTACAAAAAATATCTCCAAATTTAGATGAACCAAAGTATAGAATTTATATCACAAGTACATAGAGATATTTCCTTGTTCTCCTTATTATTTCACAATATGAAACATCTTATACAAAAAAATATAGTGGAAATTCCAAACTGACTTGTTTGAAGCATATTTAAAGAGCATTGAAGAACCCAAAATATCTTAGAGCATATCTTTGAAAGTATACTAAAACAATGATCAAATATTTTACCACAAGAAAATAAATATCTCACCTTTATCCATTTAGAATTTCATAGTCTGGAATATCCCAGAAGAAAATTTACAACAAAATTTCCAAGATGACTCGTTCACTCCATAAATCACATTTTCCTACACCTTTAAAACCCCAAGAGTATTGCCCATATTCTCTTGCACATTTAAAATATATTTTCTCTTAGATTATGTTCTAATGAACTAACATATCCTTTATTTATAGCATTTATAAAATCACTTATAGGACCAACTTGTAAAACAATCTAGGTCAACCTACACTTTCGAGCTTTGTCGACTAGAAAAATATTTCATATATCTTGATCCCTATGGAGTTAGAGGAGTGCAATATAATATTGGAAAGGTATAAAAATAATATTTTCAACCATATATCTTATGATCCCATTTGATCTATTTATTTAAAGTAAAAAGGCCTTCAAAAGTAGGGTATCCAAAATGGAGATCAAAAGCCCAAAATCAATATTTTTTATAATCTCTATCTTGTCATTTTTATCATAGATATTTGTGGTCTCCCCCTATATTTGACATAAATGGAAACAATATTTCAAATAATATTCCACTTTGTCATTGAAGACAACCCTTAGTCAAATTTTCAACAATATTTTAGCACTCCCTCTATCTATAACATTCTTTGTGTGTGCAATTCTTCCTCTATTATATCTGACTTCTCCCCCTTTGACATAAATGGGAAAGGGATGATCCCCCTTACCTTTTGCTTCCATTTACTGATACTATTAGGTGGGTATCATTCCAAGCTTCTATCTATGATATTCAAATGCTTCTATGGGAAGAATTTTGGTAAAAACATTTGCAACATGTTCCTTGGTTGCAATGTACTCTAGATTGAAAATTTGTTCAACTACTTATTCTATCAAGAACTTGTTGTATTTAATGGGAATATGATTCATATTATAGTGCATAACATGATTCTTTGAAATTTTGATTTCACTTATGTTGTTGTATTCGTTTTCCACATTGATGTCCTTTAGTGTCTACTTCATTTAGAGAATGTGTGTGCAACATGATGCTACTAAATATATTTATATTCAATTATGGATAGATATATTGAAGTTTATTTCTTTCTCAACGACGATAATGGATGATTTCTTATAAAAACTTCTCTTCCAATTATACTTTTAACAATGTTACCAAGTTATAGCAAAAAATCCATTATGACTTGATCACTCCATAAATAACATTTTCCTCCACCTTTAAAAACCCAAGAGTATTCCCCATATTCTCTTGCACACCTCAAATATCTTCTCTTGTATGACATTCAAGTGATCTCATATATCCTTTATTTATAGAATTTATATGTTTACTTATAGGGCCAAATTTGAAAACTAGTTAGGCCAATCATACAAAATATTTCATATTTCCCCATTCCTATGGAGTTAGAGGAAGTGAAATATATTATTTAAAAGGCCACATAATAGTATATTCAACCACATATATTTTTCCCCCATTTTATCTAGGTATTTATATTGAAAATAACTTCAAAGATAGGGTATCATAACTAGGCATCAAAATAAAAAATTCAATATTTTCAATAATATCCATCTTGTAATGTTTATCATGGGCATATGTAGTATCCCACTATATTTGAAATAAATGAAAAAAATATTTCAAATAACCTCCCACTTTTTCATTGATCACAACCCTTATTCAATTCTTCAACAATAATTTAGTACACCCTATGTCGAATATTCTCTTTCTGTGTGCAATTCTTCCTCTATCTACAACTTCTTCCCCTTTAACATAAATTACAAAGGGATTTTTTTTCTTCCATTTACTCATGACACGAGGGGGGTTTCATTCCAAGCCTCTATCTATGATATTAAAATGTTTCTCTCAGAAGAAGTTTGGTTAAAATATTTGCAACATGTTCCTTGGTCACAATGAATTATAGATCGGCACTATGCTTAGCTACACGTTCTCTTAGGAAGTTGTATTTGATGGGAATATGCATCATATTTTAGTGCATAACATAATTATTGGAAATGTTGATTTCACTTGTGTTATTGTAGTTGACTAGTATTAGGTAATCATATTTTTAGTTTTGGATTCTATGCAATGGTGGACCAAATCCCTTTATTCTATGGTAGCCTTGTTGCTACCTGCAAGAGAGCCCAAAAAAAATGGTTAGAATGAAACAAAAACTTATGAAGAATATGAAATAAATAAGCATAAGAGAGTGGGAAGAAAAATCCTCCTTATTAGATGATGTAAAGAGATACAATACTCATCCTAGAGACATTAAAGGGAGTATGGTGAGAAATGGTGCTCTAAAAATTTCCTAAAGAAAGGTCCATCTCCTCTATATCCTATGCAAGAAAATTCTCTCCTCAAAGAAGCCATACAAAAGCTCTCAATGATGAAATCCATATATATGCAAAGCTTACTACCTTAGAAATTTTGGAAACATAACTTTGGAAAAACTTTTTTTTCTTCTTAGCTCTCATTTTGTTGGTATATATAGGCCCAATTCCAATCCTTGGCTCCCCCTAACTCATTTATGAGAATAGGATTGGTGGGAGACGGGAAGAGTCCTTTGGGGGCTCCTTAATTCAAATCCAAGAGTAGAATGGTTGAAGACTATGCCATCAAGTTTTCCTTTGAGTAGAAGTTGTCTCATTCAAAGTGAAGTGGTCACTCGAGCTACTAAGTTGTCACTTTGTGAATCAATCAATATCAAGGAAAAGACGACACTGGTTTGTGTAAAAACTATTATAGCGCCTTTGTGCGGTTTGATTTTTTAAATGAACCTTAAGGACACTTGGTTTTTGTTGCTACATAAGTTTTTCCATTTTCACTAGTACACTAAGTATACATCTCATTTTTTGATGTTGTGGATATCTTGATGCATATGATTCAGTGCGATTTTTCTTACTGCTAACAATTTCCCCCTGATTTTTGAGGTTAGGAGAAAATGTATAGCTGAAATACATCGAAGGTTAATGTTAACCTCACAGGACTTCTTGACCAGCCTAAAGAGTACCAATATGTCAACACAGAGCCATTAAGCAGAGTGGGCATGAGCATTTCCTCCACTCTGTCTTAATGAACAAATTAAATGTACTTCTGCTACTACTGCAACTCATTCTTTTATAAGAACCCTTGAAGAACATATTGTAAAGGTTGTTGTTGTTAGTTGTAGGGATTCATTCGACTGTTAGAACAGTTATTGGGGGAATTGACTGAGTAGTTTGTAATTTAGTAGGCTGGGAGGAGAAATTTTGGACTGTAACAGCCATTGAGCTCAAAGTATGTGACTAGTTTTGCACATCAATTGAACAAGAAATTTCATAGGATCCTGGTCTATATTATGGGTGATGTTTCCTTTACTTATTTCATGTTTAATCATACTGTCCATTTATTCTCTTATAAGAATTAGTAAATCAGGCTTAGGATATACCCCTGCATGGTACCTTAATGCCCACTTTTCTTCTTATCTTTCATGTTTTCTGCTGATTGTGTATCTAAGAGCAAATTCACATAATTTAACCAGTCAAGGATGTTGGCATGCCCATGCTTACTGATGTTTAGAATTTGGAGTTTGTTTCTTAGATGTTATTGTTGGGTTTAAGATGGAAGAATTGGGATATCGGGGATTTAGAGTAGCCCTGTCCACTGGGGTCCTTTTCCAACAGGTTGGGCTTTCTAAGATCTCTTGAGCTAGTGTCAAAAGCATTGAAGGTTAAAGGTCCTTCTCTGATCTTAGGCCTTGCTTTGTGTTAAATCTTAACTCTGTTTTTTCCTTGAGAGTATGCTGAAAGCAAGCCTGGAGTTAAATGACCTCTGACTTGATCTCAAGCTGCCCTTTGTGTCTTTATTGAGAGTTTCCTTTGAGTATGTCAAAGGAGGTCTGGATTTAAATCATATTTGACCTGATCTCTAGACATAAATTGGGTTTCTTTCTTTCTTTTACCTTCACTCCTTAATGTTCCATTCCACCATCTATCTAAAAGATCCTTTGGTATAGATGACTTGCCCTATAGAAAACCTTTCTCAGTTTTTATGGAAGTAATCCCCTTTCATGACTCCATAGCCCAATGGATTGGCACATTCTTGATCTATCTTCTTTTGCCGAAACATCATGCTGCTTTGTTCCTTTCATTCCATAACCTTATCTGTTAATGATCTCCAAACCAAAAACAAAATCATTCAAAAAACCCCTCGTGCTTCATACCTAGCCTAATACCTCATTTTAAGCTTTAAAGATATATCATTCTTTGTATTTATAGAGAGATCCCTCTATGGATCCAGGAGGGCTAGATCTTAAGACCCCAAAGTGGTTTGATGTTGTCTTATCTTTTGGCCTTGCCAATTTGGCCAAAACATAGGAACCCCAACACGTAGGACCCAAAATCATTCCTCAAAAGGGTACTACTATAAACCCTCAGGCAGTAGCCTCACCATCTGCAGCCCACGCCAAGATTCATAGAAAAACAGAAGGGTCTGAATGAAGCTTTCATACTATAGAACACTTAAGTCATGACCCTTCAAGAGGGAAATTATTGATATTTGTAAGAAGGAGAGGGGGAAACCAGTAGTGCAGTACAAGTAAAAACTACAGAGCCTGGATCTCCTGAGATAGTGGTTGAGACATAGACACCCAATATCCTAGATCGAGGTAGTGTTGCAAGGCCTCCTTCAAATCCACCCCCTAATTCCACTCAAATTATCCTCCTAGATCAAGAATTCCCTAAAGGTATTGGCACATCTTTGATCAGATGGTGCACAATCAACCCCATAGAAAGACATCAACATTGGAGTATCCCATTATTTATCTGGCCACAAATTCCCCTATGAAATTTATTTCGTTACAAAACATCCCCACCTTCTATGGGTTGACCTTGGAAGATCCAAATGCATTTTTATTTGAATTAGATTTTTTGTGTAGGGGATATGACTACACCACTGACCCTCAAAAACTAAAACTATTCCCCTCTACATTAAAAGGGGTAGCACTACACTGATTTATGGGGCTCGGTGGAGGAACCATTAACAATTGGGATTAGATGAAAAAATATTTTCTTAAAAAATATCAAGATTACTTCCGAACTCGAGAACTAAAAGATGAAATATTCAACATGTCTATAAAATATGATACATTAGAAGAATATGTTGAACGTTTTCAGTATAATTTTCAAAGATCTCGATATACTACACTCTCTAAAGACATTTTCAATGCAACAATGATTAAAGGAATGAAGGAAAAATAGGTAGAGACACTTAATATAATGGGAAAAGGGGACATCTATCAAGAATAATATGATGAAATTATTGCATTATGTATTAGGTGCTCTCGAGGTAGTACGCGAAAAGAGACTAATCAGACGGGATTCAGTTACAAGGAATTATAAAAGAGTCAGGTGGCAGCTAGATGTCCTACAAGCCAAGCAGAAGAAAGATTTAGCAGAACAAAACTTGGTTGTTTTTCACTCACGCTGTCACAAGAAACACAACCAGTGGGAGTGTCCATTAGACATTTTCCAGACATGTGCTATTTGTACCAAGGACCACGCCACTGAGAAGTACCATTCACTCCCAGGATTAAAAGCGGGTTTTAAAGAGGCAAAAGAAGAAATATAATTGGTGTATCTAATGAATCAATGTCGATAGTGGCAAGCACAACTACGTATGTCACAAGACCCATCTTAGATATTTTCTTTTCCGGAATTTAATCAACAAAACTCTGGAACAACATGGCAAAGACAATCACATTTTTTTGCCTAGCAATCCCAATAATTTTCCATGTCTCCTTGGCCAACACAATGCCCTTTAGGTAATAGTTTTCCAAGTTTTACTTTCTCTCCTCCATACTGGAAAAACAATCCATATCAGTCCCAGTGCCCCGCCTCCACTTCACAGAATAAAAATTTGTCTCAAAATTGGCAGTGACCCCTGGGAATGGCCAATTTACCTATGGGAACAAGGGCTTAGAATCAACCCACATTACCATCTCCATACCCATTCCAACACAATTCTTAGCCCATTATGTGCCCTCAACTACCAGCTCTACCCAATCCTAATCCTAATAACAGACCGGTTCAGCTAAGCCAGATTGTTGAGAAGACAAACTCCGAAACTGAACAGAAGGAATGCAATAAACTTAGGCTGAGATCAGGGTGTGTTATTTCACCTGAAGAAGATACTGCCCTACCGCAACTTGAGTATGAAATTCGAACAATACCTAAACAATCAACTGTGACAAAAACAAATATAGGACAGGGGAGGGACACAGTTGACCAAAAATATTATGAAAACATTATTATTTCCTCTCCTCCATTCCCTAAGATATTAACACTATCTAAACCAATGGTATCTTTAGATTTTGATCTCCTAGTGGAATTAAAAAAACTGTGCATTAAAATTCCTCTCCTATAGGCTATACAAGATATCCCTATCTATGCCAAAAAAAGTAAAGAACTGTGCATAAAAAAAAAGGTGATGAAAGAAAAGACTGTACCAAATTTTCATGTAGTGGGAGCACCATTAGACTTACTCTTGGATAAAGAGACACCAAGAAAATACGAGGATCCAGGAAACCCCATAGTCACAGTACAGATCTATGGCCACTCCTTTTCAAATACATTAGTTGATTTGGGGGTAGCCATTAACATCTTAATTATAGAAACTTACGAGACATTGGGTATAGCAGCCTTGGAACCCACATATACCTTGCTAGAAATTGCTGACAGATCTATTTTCAAACCAGAAGGTATATTACAGGACATGCTGGTTTATGTGGACTCATGGGAATACCCAACAGACTTTTTAGTTATTAAACCAAAAAGTAGGTTAGATGAACATCCCCTGATATTTGGATGACCTTAGTTAGCGATGGCCAATGCTTACATAGGATATCGAATAGGAAGCATGACCATTGCTAGAGGAGATGCCATAAAGAATATTTCCATATACCCCCTACCAAACCAAGTCTTTGCACTTTAAATATTCATAAACAACCACATACATACTAGGAACAAAACATTCATTCACCACTAACAATAGTTGAAGCACTCGAATTCAAAGATCAAACTAAAGACGATTTAATCAATAACTTCATAAACCAACCATCTACTTCAGAAAATTTAAAGTGCCAAATATTAAAAGTAGTGCTTGATAAGGAAGAATAGGAGGACCCCTTAGCATACATTGATGACTACCACATACCCATGACTGCTGTCTGTAACAACATGCCAATTGAATTGAGCCAGGAAAAGTTTTAAATATCAACGACAGTCTGGATAGTGACCAGCAGCAAAAGCTCGTTAAAATTTTACAAAAATATAAGGGAGCCTTTGATTGGGACTACCCAGACATGAAGGGAATAGATCCTCAAATATGCACACATCACATTTATACTGAAAAGGATGCTCGGCCTATTTGGCAGCCTCAGCAGAGGGTAAACCCACATCTGAAATACATTGTGAAAGATGAATTACAAAAGCTTCTAGATGTAAACTTCATTTATCCTATTTCAGACAGAAAATGGGTCTATCCTTTAGTAGTCGTTCCTAAAAATAATGGTAAGTGGTGAATCTATGTGGATTACAGAGAACTAAATAAAGCCACATAGAAAGATCACTTCCCCCTCGCCTTTATTGATCAAGTCCTGGATACATTGGCAAGAAAGAAATTCTTATCTTTTCTTGATGGTTTCAGTGGTTAAAATAAAATTCAGATAGCTCCTGAAGACAAAGATAAAATGACCTTTACCTACCCTGGGGTACATTCGCCTATAGGGTATTGTTGTTTAGACTATGCAATGCCCCAACAACATTTTAAAGGGCCATACTTATCATTTTTTCTGATTTAATAAAAGAATGGCTCGAGGTTTACATGTATGACTTTACTCCATATGGAGATGACTTTTATGAGGCACTACAAACACTAGAAAAAATATTGGAACAATGTATTGCTACCAGATTATGTTTGAGCAACGAAAAGTGTCACATGATGATGACCGAAGGAGTGATCCTAGGACACTACATTTGTGCAGATGGAATACAGGTAGATCCGACAAAGATAGAGGTAATTCTCACTTTAGCCACACCTTGTACTCAAACATACGTAGTTTCCTTGGATATGTAGGGTAATACTATAGGTTTATAAAGAATTTTTCACAAATTGCTGCACCCTTGTATGCATTAACTGGAAATGTTGAATTCCATTGGTTTGAGAAATGTGACACTGCTTTTTTCAGATTTGAAGAAATTGGTCTCAACTACACCAGTCTTACGTGGCCCCAATTGGGAGCTACCTTTTCAAAATTCCTCATATGCATCCGATACATCGATAGGAGAAGTTCTCGGTCAAAAGAGGACAACAAGCCCTACGCCATTTAATATATCAACAAGAATCTCACTCTTCCTGAATTAAACTATACAGTGACTGAAAAGGAATTCCTGGTTGTCATTTATTCTATCAATAAATTTAGACATTATATAACTGGCTATCAAGTATTCCTGTATACCAATCAATCTACCATTAGATATTTAGGTAACAAAACTATTACAAATGAAAGAGTGACTCGTTGGTTCTTTCTTTTACAAGAGTTTGATATAGCTATAAGGCACCATCCAGGAAAGGAGAATGTAGTTGCAGATTTTATGTCTAGAGTTCCAAAATCAAATAACCCACTAGCGCTGGATGATCAGTTCCCTGATGAGCATTTGTTCGTTGTAGCAGTGTAAGCGTCATGGTACAAAGATGTAGAAAATTATCTGGTAGTAGGAAAGCTGCCAAGACACTTGAAAACAAAGGAACGGAAGCTTATTGTTTAGTGCAATGCTATATTCTCCTGGATCAGTGGATATATTTTCCATACAGGAGTTGATATGCATATACACAGATGCATCCGAGAAGACAAGGTTTATAACATCTTGAGGGCCTGCCATGATGAACCATGTGGCGGTCATTTTTCAGATTGCAGGATGGGGCACAAAGTACTACAAATGGGCTACTATTGGCCCACAATTGTTAAACATGCCAAGAAATATGTCCAAGCTTGCAATAGTTGTCAAAGAATGGGCTGCCCTCGCCAATTTGGCGAGATGCCATTCCAACCACAGTTGGTAGTAGAACCTTTCGAATGGTGGGCAATGGATTTTGTTGGTCCATTCCACCTGCCATCGAATCAGAAGGCCTACATACTAGTTGCTAGAGATTACATGAAGAAGTGGGTAGAAATAGTGGCTTTGTCGAGAGCTACAGAAGAGTCTATGATCAATTTTATTTTTGAGCTATTTGTGTGGTATGGCTTACCTAGGGAAGTAATAACTGAAGGAGGGGCACAGTTTGTGGGAAATAAAATCATGGCCACTCTAAGGAACCACCATGTCACCCATAGAGTCACATCTCCCCACCACCCGTAGGAGAACGGGCAGGTTGAAAGCACCAATAAAGTCCTTGACGCAATTCTCATTAAAATAGTCTCAACACATAGTTGGGATTGGGCTATTAGACTGCCAGAGGACTTGTGGGCTTATCACACAACATGGCGAAAAACCACCGGATATTCTCCATACCCTCTAGTATTTGGAAAGGAACCAATTTTTCCCATTGAATGTGAGATAAAGACTCTTAGAAGAGCCCAAGAAGTGGGGCTGGATTTGACAGAGGCCCAAGTTAGAAGATTCCAAAAAATAAATGAATTGGATGAAGTAAGGCTACTTTCTCTACAATGCACTGCAATTATTCAACAACAATGAGACAAGTGGAATGAAAAACTCATAAAAAAGAAGACATTCTGGAAAAGAGATTGGGCACTCCTCTACGACTCCAGATTCCAATATTTCTCGAGTAAGTTACAAACAAGGCGGTTCGGGCCATAAAAAGTTAAAAAAGTGTGAAACAACGGTACCTTTACCTTGACCACCATTGATGGATCTTGCTGCGCCTTCCAAGTCAATGGACACCGGGTGCACCTCTATCATAAACCACTTACGAAAGAGTATTTCTGCCAGTAGGTGCGTGATGACCCCACTATCGAAATTTTAGTTATAGGGAATGATGCCCAACATCTTTAAGTTCATAAAATTTGGTATTTCCTCTTGTAAATATTGTATATATGTTTCTTGCAATTTATAGTTCTTTTCATCCTTGTATACAATAATTCCATTTATTTTTCATTATTTTGATGCTCACATCTGCATTCTTTTTTTTTTATTTTGTTTGTTTTGCTATTTAATTCGTTGAACAGTTGTTCTGCAATTGAATTTCATAGTTGTCGTTCAATTAAATTGAATGACTGAGGTTTTAGTCTGTTTTTATTCCTTTTTTTCAATCCATTAAACAATTTTTTTTCAATAGAATTGAATAGCTATTTTTCAATTCAAGTAAACGGCTGTTGTTTTTTTAGTGTGTTTATTTTTGTTGTTCAATCCATTGAACAATTGTTGTTCAATCGAATTGAACAGTTCTTGTTTAATTCAAGTGAACAGCTGTTATTTTTAGTGTGTTTACTTCTGTTGTTCAATCCATTGAACAGTTATTGTTCAATCGAATTGAACAACTATTTTAAGTGAACGAATGTTTCTTTAGAATGATTTTGTTTTTGTTGTTCAATTGAATTGAACAACTACCGTTCAATACAATTGAATGACTGATTTATTTTCTAGCATGTTTTTTTTCTTACTTTTGTCCTTTTTTTTTTCTTTCAAAATAGCCATTTGTTTGTCTTTTTATGATTTATTTTGAAATATCCACTCTTCCTTTACACATCCAAGCCATAAAAACCATTTTTATAAAAGGAATTGGCACCTGAAGAAGAGAAAAACAATGATATTAATAATATTATGTTCTTTTGAAATTTTGATGGAAATATCTACTTCAGAAGTTGACATGGTTTATTTGTATAATGAAGGGCTAGATATATCCTATTCATAAATATTATTACACAATTCATTACCATAGCCTTATGCTTGTATATCTTTTGACACTCTCAAGTGGTAATTCTCTTCGGCATGAGGATATAATAATAAGAGCATCAATTGTATTGGAATTATTTTTACTTCTTACACCATCCCTAACTCTTAAGGAGTTAATGAGCCTCCCTCCAGTTATAATAAAAATAAAATATATCTTTATGTGATTTTTTTTTTAAAGCAGAGAGAATAAGGGGTCTCATCACGAGAAAACCTACCATGATCATGAGGGTTTAACAGGTGGCATTCCCACAATGGCCAACACTCCAGGGTAGTGGCCTTCCCGACAACTAAAATGCTTGAAGGACAGGAGGTCTCATCACGAGCCGACCTGATCACTCTATTAAAATTCCCGTGAATGGAACTATGACTATCTGGCCACCACACTAGCATAGAAGTATCTCCATAAAACAAGCAAAATTTCTAATTTTAAATATAGGATTCTCACTCATTTATAAGTTTAAATAACAACTCTGTCGAGGCTATGGATGCCTGCTGGAAGCAATGGCTCTACTTGTGCTATCAGAGTATTTTTCTAACAACAACCAATTAATTTTATATTCCCTTTTTCCTATTGATCCATTCCTGAAGATAAATGCACTTTTTGAATAAGTGTTATCGTTATCAAAACCTACCCGCATAATCAACTATGAGTGAATTATCTTATCATGACGAATTGAGTGATGACAACATCAATTATAATCTTTCACGTATCATGCTTCTGTCATACTATGCCATCAAAATAGGAAATTTTTTTCATAATGATTGCTACTCCGCTTTTCTCTCTTTTTGGTAATTTCCACCTGATGTACATTTGTGATGATTACCAAATTTTGAATTTTACTTCGTGTGCATTCATGATTTCTACCACCTTTCCTCTTTTCTTGAGCTTAAAGGTTTTGGACGCCCTAATCTCATTGGAGGGGGCACAAATATTCATAATGAATAAGCATGTTAATTAACCATGAGACTCCCTTCAAATATGTTGATTGGACGATAGAATCACTAAATTTACATCATGTAGTCACATTTTTAATAATATATTTTATAAAAGCAGCATGCAGTGTTTATTTTGTTTTAAATAATAGATCCGAAAGAAATGCATGCAGAAGGGTGAAGAAACTAGTTCTGGAAACACAGTAGCCATGGGTGGAATTTCTCTCCGCAATGAACCTACAATCTTTCAAGCCTCAAAATTAGCTCGCACCGTTCTCCAGCAAGCTGGATAGATTCCATATCTACACAGACTACAAGGGTTTAATACAGAGACATCAGTCGAATTCTTGCAAAACTGGCGAGAAGGACATACCATAGTAAAAGGAATAATCATACCAGTCACCGAAGAAATCATCGCTGAGGTCTCCAGACTTCCAACAGAAGGAGAAATATGGAATGATAAACATGTCCTTATACAAGATGAAGTTTCAGTGTATCAGGACCCAGGTGAGCCGCTCAAATGAAAAGGAAAAGGTATTGACCCTGCATCCTTGTAGCAGCCTTCGCAAGAATTGGTAGTCTTCATTAAAAAATATATCACGTGACGGATGACAGGATGTGGTAAAGTTCCGTTAACTTAAATTATTAGTTGTTCTCAAGAGAAATTTTTTTGTTAAATTTCCCTTTTTGCATGATACTGTTGTTTATATTAGAAGAGTTAAAAACCATCAAGTAGTTATCAGTCACCATGGCATGATTAAATTGACTATTATTCATGAGTTAAACAAATATCAGTTGACATGGGATAGCTTTGTTAATCCTACCCTGCCTTCCCTTGAACAAAACCTTGACAGAGCATAAATTGAACTCCCTAGAAAAGTGATAACCAAGAGAGAAAGAGGGAAGAGAACCCATGTTTCGATCACAGAACCAAGAAAATGAATACGGTCTGAAAGGTTACAACTACGAAAAAACACCTATGTATTTCTAGATGATATGGGACCATCCCATACACCACCTATAAGCCCTCAAAATATGTCTTTACAAGACTACTAGGAGGAAATGGCTCAAGTACTTGAGCAAATGAGAACATCTTGTGAAATTGGGAACCCATATAAACAATTCGAGGAACAGAGGGACCATTTGATCCAGCCTACCTCTGCTAGAAACTCTGGCCATATGAGATCCTACCTTCCCATGATGAATTGCAAGATTTGAGGGTTTTATATCCCTCTGATAGTGAATGGGTGAGTAGCGAAGATCAACTAGAGAGAATATCTTAGTCTGGAAACCAATCAGGGGATACTAATATATTAGAATGGGACACAAGTATTGAGACAGTTACCCTGACACCTGAAGAAAATATTATTCCACCATGTCAAGATATCAATTTTGAAATAATTTCTTGGACGCCTCAAGAACACATCATTTATGATAACCCTAGAACTGGAAAAACTGTTCCTGAACCCGAAGCCACTACTATTTCTTCTCTTACCAAAACCCTTCCAAAATAAAAATCAGCTGAGATTAAGTTAAGAAAAATGAGCAGGAAATGAAGGAAATTGAGAAAAACGGTAAAACAATTAAGGAAATGGTTGAACTAAGCAGACAAGTCTTGTAAGCCTAAGAAGGAATTCGCTAACATGGGAACCCAAAAAAATTTGTTTACCCAAATAGTAAATACTGTTGAAGTCTTTGTACAGACTAATTTAATAGATACTGTTGAACTCTTTGTACATACGGATTTGATACACACTGCTAAAGTCTCTGTGCAGACTGACTTAATACTTACAGAAGATAGGGAGATTCAAGTAGAGGTAACACTTGCTTACACTCCTTTGATAGAAAAAGCTACCAATCAAAAGATTCGCAATGGATTAACTCAAGTTCAGTATGAATTGGTCTCGTATAAGAAGGAATTAGTGCCCTTACAAAAAAATCAGGCACTACTAAAACGATTCAAAGAGCTTTCTACAACTGAAGAAAAAACCTTTGCCCAACTTAGGGAAGAAAGGGAAAAAGTGAAAAAGGCACAAGATCAATTGGAACAGTCTAAGAAACAAATCAATGATGTTTGTTCTCTTTACTCATATGTGTTGACTTGCAGGGCAACAGCCACTAATTATGCCTTATTCTCAGTAGAAAGATATCTGTTGCTGAAAATCAAAACTGTTAGAGCAAGGAAACCCACTACCTTCAAAACCATTGAATATTTTGTCCAATGTTGTAACAATAAGGATGAACAAATCCAACATCTTTTGTGCGAATTGTATTTGCAAAATTTCTTTCTGGAAGAGGATAGAGATAGTAATTCGAGTCCCTTCATACGGGACATTCAGTTCCAAGCTTTTATGTCCTTTTCCAAAAATTAGACTAGATGGGCTAAAGCCTACAGTATCTTTCAAAAAAGAGAACGTGGCTTAGATCTATGGGTCAGAGGGGAACCTACCAAACCCCTATATTTGTTTACTCAACATAAGAAGTTTATGCAACGGAAAGGGGTGATAGCCAAATTTTGACCTATTCACAAGGATCTTGTGTAGAATGGATGGGCACACTTCCAAGATATTCAAGAAGAAGCTTTATCAATAGAAAAACAGAGATGGAAAACCTATACAAAAAATGTTAAGAACAAAGAACCATTTGGGTATATGAACTTTAAAGTTGTTACTTCTAATTTTCTTCTGTATAGTAATCTAATTTTGAATATGGGTCCCACATGGATAGGGTGCAGATATAGATGTACCATAATATGGTACCCTCCTGAAGACTATCATCATGATTATGAGTTACGAGAGGGGCACACAAACTCAAAATTTGCAAAGATAAAACTGAAACAAGCTTTTATACTTTACAAGGAAGAAGTATATCCTGCATATTCTTTAACCCAACTACACCTCAATCATCTGTTTTCACGAGGACATGCAAAAAGTTAAGCACGGAAGTGTGTTGGGCCAAGGAAAAGGAACATTTTACCCCTATATTTAGCATGATTTGTCATTTACTTTTATATGTTTTTCCTTCATATTAGCAATAAATTAAAGGATAATGATGCAAAATTAGGATAGAATGAATTATTGACAAAAGGTATGTTTAATAGTATAAAAACTGATTTTTGTTGTCTTTATTGATATGGAATCGAAACAACCAAACCGCTGACTAGAATGACCAGACAACATCAATCAAGAAAAGTAAACAGGATCGTGTTAGTTCCTACGAATCAATGAAAGATATAAAAACATGCCTATTCTTGAAGTATTCAGTTGATAGCTATGAAACCTCAATATCTCCTAATCCTGAGGATTCATTACTCTGTTTTATTTCGCCTTTAAGTTATAAAAGGCTATATTTCAGAGAGACAAAGAGGTTGTTCATGTGTTATAATTTTCCTGTAATAAACTTATTCAGACAGAATCATCGAATTCATGCTAATGTATTTCTCCATTGATTAATGAAGAAATTTCCATTTTTAGTATAAAAAAATTCAGAGTATTTTCTGGTAGAAGAATTCTAGAGGCTTCGGGCCCAGTCCTTGGGAGATTTCCTGTTGTTATGTGTTATACATTTATTTATGAGTCTTGCATTTTAGTTATCCTTTGTGTTTTAGAGCATTATCATTCAATTTGTTAATCACAGGTGTGATATGTTACAATTTCCTTTTCAATATATTGAATATATCATTAATTTTCTTTCATCATAAAGTGACACTTTTACATTCATTAGACTAGTTTCAGTTTATTTGTTGTTTGGTACTGCATACAGTTATTTGTTAATTTTTTCCATAATAAGTGTGAATATTTGGTTTGTTGTTTGATTCTGAATAATGCTATTAGTTGAGTTATAGATAATTCCATTTCAAAATGATAAATAATTGATTGTTGTTCAATTCATTATGATTGTTGTTCAATTCATTAGGATTGTTGTTCAATTAATTAAGGTAGTTGTTTAATTCATTAAAGCGTGATGTTTAATTGCAATATATTCCTTATTTCAGTATTGAGTGGTTATTTCTACATAAACTTAGAACAACAGTTGATCCCTTTGATTGGTTTGAAGTATTTCATATTTTGCTTTTGAGTTGATTTTATTGAACTTCAAGAATTAGATAACATTTCTCACAACAATTTAGTATAGTTAACGTCTGACTTCACTCGCATATATTTCTCTTGCACTCTTGAAATAAAAGGACTAACCATGGGTTGATGATTAATGTGAAACATTAATGTTACCTTTAACAGTCACCTTTTTGACCCAACATTTTGGCATCGTTGCCAGGGAGAGTGTTTAGGAGTGATGTATTTTATTCTTTTCCTTTTGTTGTGAAAGAATTGAGTATTGAAAATGAGAGGTAAGAACCTACATGCTAACAAGAAAAATGCTTGCTCTTCATCCCGCTTCTCAGTAATTGTGCGAAGGTTAATAGGATAGGTGTTTTTGTTTTTTTGATGACTACGAAGAAAAATATAGAATTCGATCAAAATGCCCCACTTCAATTCGCAAAACCCAAGAGGTCGGTGGCCCTTGGCAGAACAACATATATAGACGAAATAATTAAGAAGGTTGAATCCTAGGTATCCGTAGGACCCAAAATCATTCTTGGAAAGAGTCCTACTATAATCCCTCAGATAGTAGCCTCACCATATACAACCCACGCTGAGATTCACAATGAAATAGAAGGGTCTGAATGAAGCTTTCAGACTATAGAACATTTAAGTCTCGACCCTTCAAGAGAGGGAAATTCTTGCGATTGTCTAGAAGGAGAGGGAGAAACCAGAAGTGCAGTATAGGTAAAAACTCCAGAGCATGGATCTCCTGAGATAGTGGTTGAGACAGAGACACCCAATATCCCAGATCGAGGTAGTTCTGCAAGGCCTCCTCCAAACCTACCCCCTAATTCCACTCAAATTATCCTTCCAGATCAAGAAATCGCTGAAGGTTATTGGCACATCTTTGATTAGATGGCATAGAATCAACCCCAGAGACAAACCCCAACATTGGAGTATCTCATTGTTGATATGACCGTAAATGCCTCTATGAAATTTATTTAGTTACAAAACATCCCCGCCTTCCATGGGCTGACCTCGAAAGATCCGAATGCATTTTTATTTGAGTTTGATATTTTGTTAGGGGATATGACTACACCATGGACCCTCAAAAACTGAAACTATTCCCCTCTACATTAAAGATGATAGCATTACGCTGGTTTATGGGGCTTGGTGGAGGAACCATTAATAGTTGGGATCAGATGAAAAAATATTTTCTTAACAGATATCAAGATTACTGTCAGACTCGAGAACTAAAAGAAGAAATCTTCAACATGTCTGCAAAAGACAATGAGACATTAGAAGAATATGTTGAATGATTTTAGTATAATTTGCAAATATCTTCATTTCTAAAGACATTTTAAAAGCAACAATGATTAAAGGACTGAAATAAGAATGGGTAGAGACACTTAATATAATGGGAAAAGGGGACATCTATCAAGAAGAATATGATTACATTATTGAATTTTGTATCAGGTTCTTTCGATGTAGTGCGTGAAGCAGACATGATTCAGTTATGAGGAATTATAAATAGTCAGGTGGCAATGTGACCAGAGTATAATTTGGTAATATTTTAGAAGCTTTTAAAACCAATACCTTAGGCACCCTCACAACGTAGCTAGATGTCCTACAAGCCAAGCAGAAGCAAGCTTTAGCAAGTCATAACTTGGTTGTTTTTTCCCCATGCTATCAGAAGAAGCACAGCCAGAGGGAGTGTCCATTAGACATGGTCTAGATATGTGCTATTTGTAGCAAGGACCACACCACTGAGTAGTGCCCTTCAATCCCAAGATTTAAAGTAGTTTTTAAAGAGGCAGAAGAAGAAACTAAACATGTGTATATAATGAATCAACATCGATAGTGACAAGCATGACTAGGTATGTCACAAGACCCATCTCAGTTCTTTTCTTCTCCACAATTTAATCAACAAAACTCTGAAACAACATGACAAATAAAATCACCTTTTTATGCCTGCCCATCCCAATAATTTTCCATGCCACCTTAGCCAACGCAATCCCCTTCAGGGAATAGTTGGCCAAGTTTTCATTTCTCTAATCCATACTAGAAAAACAATCCATATCAGTCCGAGTGGCCTGCCTGCACTTCACAGAATACAAATTGGTCTCAAAGCATGCAACAACCCTTGGGAATGAAAAATTTACCTATGGGAATAGGGGCTTAGAATTAACCCACATTACCAGCTCCATACCCAGTCCAACATAATTCTCAACCCATTATGCGTCCTCAACTGCCATCTCAACCCAATCCTAATCCTAATAACAGACTGGTTCAGCTAATCCAGATTGTTGAGAACCCAAGCTATGAAACTGAACAGAAGTAATGCAATGAACTTAGGCTGAGATCAGGGCCTGTTATTTCACCTAAAGAAGATACTGCCTTGCCACAACTTGAGTCTGAAATTCCAACAATACCTAAACAAACAATTGTGACAAAAACAGAGGTAGGATAGGGGAGGGACGTTGTTACACCATTTTTTGGTCATCTAACCTATTATCATTAGATGGACCCAAGTACACCATGTAAGACCAATTTTACCCTAAGTAAAATTGCTTTCACTATGTAAAATAACTTAATAAACCACATTTATTAGGTTGTTTATGGTCTAAACAGGAAACCCCAAAGGAAATATTAAACAAACCTATATTTGTTTGATTTTCCTCATGGAATAATTAATTAAACCATAATTTAATTATTATTCCCAATCATGTTTAACCCAAAATCAAAGAAATTAATTAGATAAACCTTTATTTATCTTATTATTTTCTAGGAATAATTATTTAAACCTTATTTAGATAATATTCCTTGTTAAATATGACAAAATCACCCACAAATAATTAAATAAATCATTATTTATTTAATTATCTTTCAACCACTTCCTTAAATAATTAAATAAATCATTATTTATTTGGTTATCTTCTAACCGCTTCCTTAAAAAGATAAATAAATCATTTATTTATTTATTTTTGACAAATTAAGGGATTTGACCCAAGTCAAATACCTTTTCCCTCCAACAAATATAATAAATATTCCATAAAAAGTGGATCTAGATCTGGTTAACCCATGCACCAAGATCTAGAATGACCCAATATTTTGTTATAAATAGGAGGGTTTTTCCTACCATTCTTCACCTTTTGTTGCCTATTAGATCACTCTGGATCTATACACTTGGTCACCATTTTTTGCCATTTGCTGTGAGAGCTCCCTTTGAGTTCCATTCTTTGTGTGGGTTTTCTACACCAACAAGAGAGAGAGATTTTAGATCTGAAGTGCTGAGGACTTCCAAGAACCCATCCCATTGAGGAGAATTGGATAAGCCTTCTTGTTTTCCTCCCAGGTGCCCGATTAATACAAAAATCTTTTCCAAAATTTTTCTTGTCTTGTCTATTGGTATATGGAGCAAACCCTTATTTTTTATGCTTAATGTCTTTCCATGCATAGATCTGGTTTTTGCAGCTCTTTTATGTTCAACTAACCACAGATCTGAAGATATTGGCAGCCACTTTTGTTGTTAGGGCTATTAGTTATGCGTAGCTAAAGTGGTCCTTTTTCGTACACTTTGACAAAGGATTCATACTAACAAATGGCGACTCCACACGGGTTTTAAATTACGACCGCTGTCATTTTTCATATTCCTGCATATCCAGCTACTTCAGACCCTAGGGTTTCTTTTCAGCTTTTTGTTTTTCCTATTTTCATGGTGTTTTTCCCCTATAACACCCTAAAACATTAAAATTTCTAACTTCTGCGTGTTTCTGGCCCTATTGCGCAGGTGACAGACATCAGCCGCAGCTGAGATGACATTTTTTTTTCTGAAATCTGCCGCCGAGAGTGCAGGAAGTGCAGGTCGCACTTTTTGGCCCAAAAACTACGACATGGAGCTTCAGGTTGCAGAAAACAGCTCCAAAACTGCGACCGGAGCGAAAAAACAGGTCAAAAACTGCGACCTGGACATTTTTCTGCTGTTTTTCTGAAATTTTTCTGGGTTTTTTTGAAGCTTCTGTCAGGGTTTTCCAGCCTCTGTCTCAGCCCGTTTCGACCTATTTCTGATCTGCTTTTGCTCATCTAAGTGGGAACCTAGCCCCCCAGGGCTTCAGTACCCTCCACTTTTGGTGGAAGAGTTTTAGCTGTTTCAGGTGTCTGCTTTTTTCAGAGTTTCATCCTTCCCTTTTTCAGATCTGATACCTCATCCTCTGATCCCTTTAAATCAACCTTCCTTCCTTTCAAATCACCTCTTGTCATTTTGTTTGGACCTCTCTTTAGGACCTCCCCCCTGTCCTTTCCGCTTTTTGCTGATTTCTTCCCTTTTTTCCAGCCACCTTGCCTCTGTCTCTTGGCTGTGATCTGCACCTCTTTTCAGCAGCTTTACCCTTTAGATCCCTGTCCCTTTTGACCCTAGATCTATTGGCCTCTTTTTAGTGTGTTTTGATTAGATTAGTTTTGAGAGTCCCGCCTTTTTGGGTTAGATTGATGCATGTTTAGCTGTTAAATGTTCTGTTATTTCAACATTATATACTGTTCTCTGCAGATTTCTTTTCAGTTACGCAGCACACTTTTTCTTGCTCTCAAAATGAAAAGGGTTTAAAAATTAAAATTAACGCACATCACACACTGACTCTAAGTGAAGAAGCGCCTGGTTAACACCGCCTAGCAAAGACTCTAAAATCAATTTTCACTGCACCTTGTCTGCCCTTGACCTTTCTTGATTCTGTCCCTTTCTGCCCTTGTCGGTTTCCTTCTTCCTGTCATCATTGCGCCCCCAAGGCGCCTTTCTCAGAGACTTCTTGGCCTTCACCCTCAGTTTTCGGTTGCTCGACCTGCTCCGCCCCGCCGTTGTCGAGCCAGTCCTCCTCCGAGTCCGCACTCTGACTCCTCTCCTGATTCATCGGGTTCTCCTTTTCCTTCTGGTTCTCCCCCTGTCACCTTCACTATGTCTGGTCCAGGGCCTCACGCTAGCAGTGCTCCCAGCCCTAATGCCGGAACTACTACTAGCGGAACCGCCACAGGAACTACCTCGGCTGCACCCATGCTCCCCTTCTTGGCAGGCCTCAGCCTCCCCGATTTGGACCGGTTGAAAAACGACCCTATACACCATGACGCTAGTTGGCCTACTATGCCGACAAAGCTCCCTTCCGACATCCCAAAGTTTGAAGGCCGTGCTGGAGAAGATCCTTCCAATCATGTTCGATCTTTCCACATGTGGTGTTCATCTACCTCCATTACCGATGACTCTGTTCGTCTTAGATTGTTCCAACACACGCTTACAGACGAAGCTTCTAAGTGGTATGTTGATCAGCCCACTTCCTCCCATACCACCTTTGCAACTCTTGCCCTGGATTTTTTATCTTGCTTCCAACTTCCCCTTCGTTATGACACTGGTATCGAACTCTTGACTTCCTTCAAGAAAACCTCTTCGACCCGCCTTTCTACCCATGTCCAGGAATGGCGAAGAAGAAGGATCCTATGCCAATCTCCTCCCTTCGAAGACCGTTTCTACATGGACTGGTTCCTTAGATCTCTCTTGTCCCCTATCGAGAAAGATGTCGCATCGCATTTTCCTCAAACCGAAGAAGATGCCCTCCAAATGGCGTTAAAGTATGACCTGATCTATGCTCAGACAGGTTATGATCCTACTATCCTACCTGATCTCCCCAAACCCGGTGATGCCCATACACCGGGGGCACCTCATGCCGCCGACAGTATCGTTGGATCTATCTCTCATCCATCCGCTCAACCTCTCATGAGCTATGGTTTTCCTGGGGGAGGGGGCACCACTCCCTACACTTCTCCCCCTCCCGGTAGCACGCATCCAGGATACGGCATGCCTCATCCTTTTGCCCAACCTCCTGCTTACCTCAATGTTTTCCAACCTAACCATTACCCTTATCCGCAGCCTGGTGCGCCAGCTCCTCCAGCATATGCGCTTTCACCTCCCTTGCCTTCTCAACCCCTGCAACAGTCGTCACCGCCCCCTCAAGAGCCGGTGGATGCACAGCAGGAATTCATGGCTACCCAACCACCTAACGGACAGGTGGCCACTCCACCTTCCCCTTATAGTTCCTCCAATTACCAGATCCTCATGATGAACTCTGATCCACCTCTAACTGTCGACCTTAACCTTCAAACTCGGTCTCGCCAGTACCCCACGCCTCCCGCTTAGTTTGCCCCCGAGTCCCCTTCTTCCGGTTCTACAGAGCCTCTTTCGACAACCAATGGTCCCTTACATATCCCTCAACCCAAAGTTTAGGTCCATACCAAGATTCCTAAAGGACCATTACGTCGAAATGCTGCTTCTGGTTGAATTGCTCATTCGTATAGCATAGTAGATGATTTGGCACAATATCCTGCTGCCATTTCCACACTGGAACTCCTCCAGTCGTGCCCTTCCCAAAAGAAGGCTCTACTATCTGCCGTGGGCACTATAGATCCTGCTGATGACCAAATGATTGTGTTCGACACACATCAATCAAAACATCCTCCTCTTCCTGCTTCCGTAGCCTTC
The DNA here is from genome assembly GCA_034641835.2 of Pinus albicaulis. Classification (NCBI taxonomy): domain Eukaryota; kingdom Viridiplantae; phylum Streptophyta; class Pinopsida; order Pinales; family Pinaceae; genus Pinus; species Pinus albicaulis. The sequence goes on along the minus strand of CM076575.1, from coordinate 1,902,529,441 downwards.
CAAATCCTAGTCAAAATCTGGAACGCTAACGTTTCTCGATGCATAATTGATGAGGGGGCATCCACCTGTGTGATGTCCACTTCGGTTTGGAAGAAACTCGGCTCTCCTGAATTAGCCCCTTCCACGATCACCCTTAGAGCTTGGGATGGCCACGCCTCCCAGCCCATTGGCCTCTTCCGTAATTGTCCTATCACCCTTGCCGGTAAGACTGTTTGCGTTGACGTCGAAGTCATCGACGCCCCGCTAGACTACAACATTCTATTGGGGCGAAGCTACACCTATGCTATGTCTGCTGTCCCATCCACGGTTTTCCGCAAGAGGTCTTTCCCTCATAATGGAAAGATAGTCACCATTGACCAGTTGACATATCATGAGCCAACATCTCAGACCTCACCTGAGACGCCCATCTTTTCTGTAGCCAACAAGCAAACCGTCGATTCCTTGACCAGTGTCTCTCCTGGCGTCTACAAAGACTCCTCTTTGCTCGGAACCTTCCCTGGTCTTCCTCCTCCTCCTATCTCTGACCCCAGCTCATCGAATGTTTGCATGATGCAATCGTATCAGGCTGCTCTCAAGCAACCTGCTTCGGCTAGTCAGCAACCTTGCCCTCCGCAACCTGCTCCTAGCCCTTCACCTGTAGTTGGTAGTCATGAGCCTCTTTATCCCCCTGGAATGGTTCCTCCAAGCCTTAGCCATTTAGGAGCCGTCCCACCTGGCCATTACCCCTCTGGTCAGATACCGTTCCTAGCTCCCCCACCAGGAGTGTACACGGTACCGGTCATGGCCACCCTCTCTCTTCCTAACTTGACCCTTGGGATTCCCGTTTGGTACCTTGATCCTCCAGCCCCCACCTTGCCTAGTCAACCCAAACCTTATATTTCTTTGACCCTGGTTCAACCGGCCCCCATGCCTTCTCCCGCTGCATCAGTGCCTCAGTCACCTCAACAGGAACCACCTCCTGTTGCGACCACTTCGAGTAAGAAGGGCAAAGCTCGCAAGGGGGCATCAAAGGAAAAGGCTTCCCTGACAAACCCTGCTCCTCCTCAGCCTCCAAAGCATACCATCCAGTGTGCTTTGTGTGATGTTGTCGGTCATGCCTCCCATACATATCCTGCATTGCTTCATCTCAAGCCCATGGTTAATGTCACGTTCCCTGAGTCCACGGTCCTAGAAGCCTCTGTTCCTTCCGCAACCGCGGCCAAGAACCCCAAGACTATTCACACCAACCACCCCTGTGCTCTTTGTGATCTCCATGGCCATTACACCCATCTTTGTCCCTGCCTCGAGGACTTCCACACCTCTATCACCGCGGTCCACCAATTTGAGGCCAAGTGCAATGAGTCCACCTCTCCCCTATTGGCGCATTCTGCTTCAGCAAAAATACCAGATATGACTGCTCCCATTGACATTCCCCCTCATGATGTCGAGATAACGGAGCCTTCGTCCAACATTTTTTACCTATCATCATCCATGAGACCCTCGGAGAACATTCCATCTGAATCCTCCCCTGTTGTTTTGCTTGACCTTCCTTCAGCGATCCTCTTGGGCTCAACATCGGTAGATCCTTTATCTACTTATTCTTCGGTCACCCCTTGTGCCGATGCGCATGTGAACCTCTCTTCTCATGATGATGATTCCGGTCACTTCACCACGTCAGGTGGTCTTTCTTCCACCAGTCACCCCATCTTCTATCGCGATGACGACATTATGGAAAAAATCCCCACCCTTGACGTTATCTATTCCCCCTTACATCAAACCCATGCGTTCACACCACACCCACCTTGTGGCCATTACATTGAAACCCACTTTTTGGGTAAGGGGGCACCCACATTTGAGAGACCAAGAGAAGCAATTCTCCACAACTCTCCTAGTGGATCTGGTCGTGTTGACTTTAGTCCCAGTATTCTTCCACATTTCGAAGAACCTCTAGAGTCCCATATCACTTCAGATCACTCTAGGGATGATACCCCTTATCGTTCCCTCATCTTACATCAGCAACCCAGTCTCTTAGACATTATTGTTGACCCACCTATAGATTTTCTACAAGAGCATCAGTTCATTATCTCCAAATCCTCTTTTTGGGATAGTGACACCAGGTATGCCAACTCGGAAACTTAAAGTCCATTTGATCCCTATATGCAGTACCAAAAGAGATTGGTAATCCTCCATTTCCTTTCTCACACTGCATAACCATAATGAGAACAAATGGCACCCCACATCATTAAATGTGTTTAGATTCCCCTTTTTTCTAAATACATTTTGGCATGACCACACCATGCTCGGGGGCACCTATGCCCCTCAACCATAACCCTCCTCACCTCGTTTTTGGAGAGGAGGTTGTCTTACCAATCGAGTGTGACATCCCTTCCCTTCATCTGGCTATTGAACTTCTCCCTGACACCCAACCTCTAGAACAATGACTTATCATGCCTGAGCGTGCCTCTGAAGACCGCCGTGTTGCATTGCAAACCATGGAAGCGGCCAAGAAACGCACCAAAGCTCAATATGACCGAAAAGTCCAGCCTCAAAGGTGACCTTGTTCTAGTATGTGACCAAGCCCATGATGTCCTTGGTCACGGGAAGTTCGACTCATTATGGCTAGGCCCTTACGTCATCAGTAAGGGTCTTGGTAAGGGAGCATACCTTTTAGAGGACTTCGAAGGCAATCCTCTTCCTAATCCTCGCAATGCACTCTATCTTAAGAAATATTACCCTTAGCATTGCCCTTTTGAGATGCGTGTTTTAGGTTCTTTTAGATAGCCAGCATCTTTTTTGTACTTTCATCCTTCGCCAGGAGCTATTTTGTCCAAGAAGGATCACTTCACCTCTCCTTCAAATCGAACTTCCTCACTTACAACACTTGTACTTGGGGCACCATTTTGCCTCCTTACTTGTCTTTGTTCGTTTCGATTTTCGTCATGAGTTACCATCTTGTACTCATGTTTTCATGGTCCCCCATTGGGCCTTTACTGTGTGGCAGCACCATCAAGTCGCCCTTGTTTAGAGCATCCAAGTTGAGTCATCATCACATTCATGGAGTCTATCTCGAGTCCCTTTGTACCCCACTATAGCCCTCCACCATTCATTGCTTGGTCTCTCTCTTGTGTCGCACATTATGGCCTTCATTCCCACTGTCCCCTATCCCTTATGATATTGCGTCAGTCACTGCCAGGTCATTCATGCCCTTTATTCTCTACCAAGGGAAGTCGTCCATTTACTACTCAGTCCCTTCCATTTCACCATCATCATTTGTGTCAGTCTGTCCTTCGCTCTACTATTTTCTCTCGTGCCTTAGTTGAGGATCTCCCATTGCCTCACCTATGGCAGACCTTCTTCTGTCGACATCAGCTCCTTCATTCCAGAAGCCAGGTCTAGAGGGCGGTGTACCTTGGTTCCAGCTTCCCCTCTTGTTCGGTGCCTCGGATCAGGCAAAGGGATCTCTCATTTTCCTTTGACTTGGTTGTTTCTCCATGCCAGCTCCTTCCCGCATGACCAAGATCCGTATACTTGATGGTTCAGTGATACAGCAGTAGCTCTTGATGATTCCCGGGTGTGTGTGAGATGTCTCAACCCTCATGAGGGGGTGGCCCTGCAGGTAGCCCCCCACATGCCTGGATGACCTCCTCTTTGCAGCCTTCGATGCAGCTCCAGATATTTGACGGTGTTGGCCTTCGCCACTTGCAGCGCCTATTTGATTTGCATGTATCAGTCAGATTTTGTGAGCCCAGGGGCATTTGGGTTGTATTTGTATCTCATGTACTCAGATATTATTGTACAAGTCCTGGCTGTTATCCCAGGCACAACATGTATATGGGATTCCTCATTGTATTTTTATCTGGATCTTGATTATGCCAGCTGTACTCTATGTTTCGGTCCCTTGTTTACTAGACACACTATTCTTTTGTACTTTGTCTCAGTGGGCATAGGTATGCATCCCCCGCCGCCTTTAGCACAGGTACCCTCTCATAAAAAGAGACTTGTTGCACCTGCGAGTCTCGTCTCCTCAGGGTCTAGTTCTTCAGCACACTATCTACCTTACATTTCTCTCTCTGACTTCCCTTTTGTTGTCTGGTGATTGAGTTCTTACAATGTACTTCGGTCATACGATTTGCTCCTGACACTCGCACGCTGGGGGGCAATCTGTTACACCATTTTTTGGTCATCTAACCTATTATCATTAGATGGACCCAAGTACACCATGTAAGACCAATTCTACCCTAAGTAAAATTGCCTTCACTATGTTAAATAACTTAATAAACCACATTTATTAGGTTGTTTATGGTCTAAACAGGAAACCCCAAAAGGAAATATTAAACAAAACTATATTTGTTTGATTTTCCTCATGGAATAATTAATTAAACCATAATTTAATTATTATTCCCAGTCATGTTTAACCCAAAATCAAAGAAATTAATTAGATAAACCTTTATTTATCTTATTATTTTCTAGGAATAATTATTTAAATCTTATTTAGATAATATTCCTTGCTAAATATGACCAAATCACCCACAAATAATTAAATAAATCATTATTTATTTAATTATCTTTCAACCACTTCCTTAAATAATTAAATAAATCATTATTTATTTGATTATCTTCTAACCGCTTCCTTCAAAAGATAAATAAATCATTTATTTATTTATTTTTGACAAATCAAGGGATTTGACCCAAGTCAAATACCTTTTCCCTCCAACAAATATAATAAAATATTCCATAAAAGGTGGATCTAGATTTGGTTAACATTATTTTAATCATGCACAAAGATCTAGAATGACCCAATATTTTGTTATAAATAGGAGGGTTTTTCCCATCATTCTTCACCTTTTGTTGCCTATTAGATCACTCTGGATCTATTCACTTGGTCACCATTTTCTGCCATTTGCTGTGTGAGCTCCCTTTGAGTTCCATTCTTTGTGTGGGTTTTCTACACCAACAAGAGAGAGAGATTTTAGATCTGAAGTGCTAAGGACTTCCAAGAACCCATCCCACTGAGGAGAATTGGATACGCCTTCTTGTTTTCCTCCCAGGTGCCTGATTAATACAAAAATTCTTTCAAAAATTGTTCTTGTCTTGTCTATTGGTATATGGAGCAAACCCTTATTTTTTCTGCTTAATGTCTTTCCATGCATAGATCTGGTTTTTTGCAGCTCTTTTATGTTCAACTAACCACATATCTGAAGATATTGGTAGCCACTTTTGTTGATAGGGCTATTAGTTATGCGTAGCCAAAGTGGTCCTTTTTCGTACACTTCGACAAAGGATTCATACTAACAGACGTAGTTGACCAAAAATATTCTCAAAACCTTATTATTTCCTCTCCTCCATTCCTTGAGAGATTAACACTACCTAAGCCAATGGCCCCTTCAGAATTTGATCTCCTAGGGGAATTAAAAAATATTTGCATTAAAATTCCTCTCCTATAGGCTAAATAAGATATCCCTATCTATGCTAAAAGAATTAAAGAACTATGCATAAAAAAATAGGTGAGGAAAGCAAAGACAATACCAACTGTTCATGTAGTGGGAGCACTGTCAGACTTACTCTTAGGTAAAGAGACACCAATAAAATATGAGTATCCAGGAAACCCCATAGTCATAGTATAGATCTATGGTTACTCCTTTTCAAATACATTAGTTGATTTGGGGGAAACCATTAACATGTTAACTACAGAAACCTGCAAGACATTGGGTGTAACAGCCTTGGAACCCACATCTACCTTGCTGGAACTTGCTAATAGATCTGTTGTCAAACCAGAAGGTATATTACAGGACATCACGGTTTTTGTGGACTCATGGGAATACCCAACAGAATTTTTAGTTATTAACCCAAAAATTAGGTTAGATGGACATCCCCTGATATTGGGACGACCTTGGTTAGCGACGGTCAATGCTTACATAGGCTGTCGAACATGCAACATGACCTTTGCTAGAGGAGATTCCATAAAAAATATTTCCATATACCCCCCCTACCAAACCAAGTCTTCCCACTATAAATATTCACAAACAACCACATACATACTGGGAACAAAACATTCTTTCATCACTGACAATAGTTGAAGCACTCAAATTCAAAGATCAAAATGAAGACGATGTAATCAATAACTTCATAAACCAACCATCAACTTCAAAAAATTTAAAGTGCCAAATGTAAAACCATTTCTTGATAACGAAGCACAGGAGGACCCCTTAGCAGACATTGATGATCAGCATATACCCACGACTGTTATCTGTAACAGCATGCCAATTGAAATAGAGCTTGGAAAAATTTTAAATATCAACGGCAGTCTGGATAGTGATGAGAAGCAAAATCTTGTTAAAATTTTACAAGAATATAAGGGAGCCTTTGCCTGGGACTACCCATACATGAAGGGTATAGATCCTCAACTATGCACACATCACATTTATACCGAAAAGGATGCTTGGCCTATTCGTAAGCCTTACACCATCCCTAACTGTTAAGGAGTTAATGAGCCTCCCTCCATTTATAATAAAAATAAAATATATCTTTATGTGAAAAAAAAATTAAAGAAAATATAATAGGGGGTCTCATCACAAGCCAACCTACCATTATCATGAGGGTTTAACACGTGACATTCCCACAATGGCCAACACACCAAGGTAGTGGCCTTATCGATAGCTAAAACTGCTTGAAGGACAGGAGGTCTCATCACGAGCTGGCCTGATCACTCTATTAAAATCCCTGTGAATGGCACTATGACTATCTGGCCACCACACCAAAATAGTGGTCTCTCCATAAAACAAGCAAAATGTCTACTTCTAAATAGAGGATTATGGCTCATTTCTGGGTTAAAATAGCAACCATGTCGAGGCTATGGATGCCTATTGGCGGCAGTGGCTCTGCTTGTGGTATCGGAGTATTTTTCTAACAACTCACAATAAATTTTATATGCCCTATTTCATATTGATACATTCCTAAATATAAATGCACTGCTTGAATATGTGTTATCGTCATCAAAACCTACCCGCATAATCAACTATGAGTGAATTATCTTACCATGCTGAATTGAGTGATGAAAACATCAATCATAATCTGTCACCTGTCATGATTCCATCATATTATGCCGTCAAAATAGGAAATATTTTTTATAATGATTGCTACTCCGATTTTCTCCCTTTTTGGTCATTTCCGCATGATGTACATTTGTGATGATTACCAACTTCTAACTTTTACTTCGTGTGCATTCACCATTGCTACCACCTTTCCTCTTTTCTTGAGCTTAAAGGTCGTGGACACCCTACTCTCATTAGATGGGGTATGAATATTAATAATGAATAAGCATGCGAATTAACCATGCGACTCCCTTCAGATATGGTGATTTGACGATAGAATCACTGCATTTACATCATGTAGTCACATTTTTAATAATATATTTTATAAAATTCTCATGCAGTGTTTAACCAGGTATCTTTATGCCTCCTTCCATGAAATATATGTCATTCATCACCCTTTCTATCATTTAAATTGTGGAAAATAACCCAACCCATGATCTTCAACTGGTTCGTGGTTCAAATCCTTTTAAGATCTTGTTCCAAATCTTTGAGAACTATGCTTTAGAGTTGATCCAAAGTTCCTTTTGTTGACTGAAAATGTCAGGTCATAGCGAATGATTTTGGAGAGTGATATGAATCCAAACCATACACTTTAATCTCTCCATGATCTATAATTATAGTAATCATTCTTGGGAAACCACATAATTAACTAACAAAAAAGTTGCATACGAGGTTATTTTCCCCATATTACTTGCGTGAAAAGAAATTACCAGTGAAGGAAATATTGAGTGGCTCAATTCCATACCCTCACATTTGTTCAAACTACTCGAGGGCCTATTTTCCATGCCCATGGATTGCATATGATGTGATCATCGCAGTCCATAAGAAAATACTTCATTGATGCTTTTTTTCAAACACTTCCCATGCCTTCTCTATACATCTGAAATCAATAGTAATGTGACATAAAAAAAAAAAGTGTTATAGCTATACACTAGACATCAACAAGACTCCAAATCAAGAAAAAACAAATCACAAAAGACTAAAATCATAAAACTAGCAATAGACACCATGACTTAATTCCCATGGGTTCTTAATTCTTCTAACGGAAATCTAAACCTAATCCTTCTTCAAGTTCTCACATAAGTCTCTTTTACATGCAATTCCTTGCATCATACTACCATAAACACATAAATTTTAGGGCATAAAGAATAAAAAAATATACCAATTAACTTACCTTGTTGTTCCAAGCTCATTTCCTTGTGACAACTCACACATGTCAATCACATGTTCCGAAGATCAAGACATCATATCTAGTAATTGAAATCAACCTTTACCAAGACTATAAACCATGTCATAATATGTTAGGTCCCTATATTACTAGTGTAGTCCCATATTGTTGTTAGTATAACATCCTTATTGTTATTTTTGTACCCCTGTAACCCCCATATTGTTATTAATGTGTCGTTACATTATTATTGTTAGGTCGGATGGGATTATATTGTGACCCCATGGACTCCTATATATAGAAAGAAGGTTTTTTCATTTGTGTCATCCAAGAATTATTCATTTATGTAATGTAAAGGAGGTTTCCCCCTCGAAGTGGCTTATTTATAAGGCATTGATCTCTCTTTTCTTCTAGTTTTGGAGCTGGTTTCATAACATTTGGTATTAGGGCTTTGGATTCTAGGGTTTCGCTGCGTCAAACAGGTCATTGTGGAAGTTTCTCTATAAAAAAAATTTCTACGAAGGTTCAGAAGCTAAAATTTTTATCACACGAAGACGAAATCCCGAGGAACATTGTGTAACAATTTTAGATCTTGGTTCACAATATTTTTGGAGATATGATATGTGGAAGTTAGGGTTTTTTTCAGGCTCCCAAATTTCATCTAAAATAGGTGCCTTGGGAAAATCATCATAACTCTCTCTCTGAGCATCATATTGGAATTATATAAAAAGTGGCCAAAATTACATATAATGTAGTTTCCTTTGTATCAATTTCATTTTGAAGGAGGAAATAGTGACACGTGGCACACCATACAAGTGTGCTCTACTGAGCTAATCCACAATTAGGTCATTGTGGGAGATTGGCATAAATTTTTCTTGAAGCATCCAAATCAAGTCAGACCCGTGGAATTCGAAATAAGCTTCAGAGGGATAATACAGGACCGAATTTTAGATATTGAAGAACCGAAATCACAGAGATAATTCAGTTTTAATATCAAGCTCCTCAAAAGAAAGAAAAAGGTGTGTTTTTTAATTTCAAATTGCAAAAGTCTTGTTTGAAAAATTAGTTTGAAGTGATTCCAGGGGAATATTGAAGCATATATATCAATATTGGGTTCTAAATGCCCCCTAAAAATAATTCAACAGTTATTAAGCCCTCATAATACTCTACAATGACTCATGAAGATGAAGAAGTGCAACATGATATATCAAAATTATAAGAACAAGTGCACCAAATTTTGCTCTTGCAAAGAGCAGAAAAAAATGAAATGAAAGTTTTGAAGAAAGACGTGGAAGCTAATATGGATGGTTTGAAGAAGGGCATGGAAGCTAATATGGATGATTTGAAGAAAGGTGTGGAATCTAAGATGGATGGTTTGAATAATGGCATGGAAGACATGAATTAAAAAATGGAAGGTTTGAAGGAAGGTTTGTCAAAGTTGATACAAGAAATGATTCATAATGGTGAAAATATAGTATAGGAAATTCATGATGAGAAAAAAATAAATGTTAATCCTAATTTCATAAACTCAAATGTTGGATGGAAGACCCACCATATTCCGAAGATTGACATGAGGAAGTTTGATGGCAAGGATCCCGTAACATAGATACTACAGATGGAGCAATATTTTTATCTCAATAATGTGCAAAACACAAAAAAGGTACGCATTGGAACTTTATATTTAGAAAAAAATACATTTTTATTGTATCAATGGCTTTTCTCCTGTAAATGTTTTTTCACTTGGTAAATTTTTATGAAGGAAATGATAGCACATTATGAGGATACAAAGAGCAACACCTTCTTTAGCCAATTGATAAATCTCAAAAGAAAGGGTTCAGTGGTGGAGGACATTGAGGAATTCAAAAAATTAAATATAAGGGTAATTGATATTCCAGAGGAACACATGATTGATGTCTTCATAGGGACTTTAAAGGATAACATTTAACATGAGGTTCACCTATGGGAACCTGATTCATTGGAGAAGGCATTCAGGTTGATTGAATGTAAACTTATGGAGATAAGGAAGCCTACCACTCACATATATAAATATGGAAGTGTTGCTACTCCTAGACTTCCATAACATACAAGGTTGACACCACAAAAATTGGAAGAAAAAATATAAAAAGGGCTTTTCTACAGTGTTAATAGGAAATACATTAAAGGTCATAAGTGTGTTGAGAAAAAAACATTTTACATAGATTGTGAAGAGGAGGAAGAAAATGAAAAATAAACTTAAAAAGAAGAGGATATACACCAGGAACCAACCCTATAGAAAGAAGAAATGAGTCTGACCATATCTTGTAATGCATTGGTAGGAATTACCACTCCTCAAACTATCAAGATAGAAGGACAAATCAAGAAGAAAAATGTAATAGTGTTGATTGATTCGGGTACTACCCATAATTTTATTCATTGTAAGGTAGCCAAGGAATTGAATTTCTTCCTATACCCAACACCAGAATGTGAAGTGATTGTTGCAAATGGAGGAACTATAAATTTTTCTAGAAAAAGCCATAAAATCTAGCTAACCATGGGGAAATATGTATTGAATAGTCCAATTCTTTCCACTCCAATGGGAGGTGCTGATTTTTTACTAGGAGTACAATGGTTACAATCTTTGAGGACAATAGATTTTAATTTTCAATAAATTTTCTTGAATTTTTTTTCAGAAGGAAATGAAGTCGAATTACGGGGTATCACAGGGAGGCCGGGAAATATAATAAGCTCTAATGTCATGAAAAATCTTCTGAAGAAAGAACAATGTGGCGTAATTTCATAATTATGCTCACTATAAGTTCCAACATCAAAATCATCTATTTATCCATATCTCCAAAAAGTCTTGGACAATCATTCCAAGGTGTTTGAAACTCCCAAAGGACTCCCAACTATTTGTAATCATGATAATGCTATTCATTTGATTCTAGGAAGTGTTCCTCCAAACATGAGGTCTTACATATATCATTATGTCCCAAAGAGAGAAATTGAATGTATGATTTCATAGATGTTAGAGGCCTGTATAATTCAACCTAGTCAAAGTTCTTTCTCTTCTCGAGTAGTATTGGTGCACAAGAAGGATGGATCATGGCACATGTTTCTGGATTATAGTGAGCTCAATAAGCTCATTATTAAAGATACATTTCGCATTCCTATGATTGATGAATCATTGGATGAATTACATGGAGAAATTTATTTGACCAAGTTGTATCTTCGTTCAAGATATCATCAAATTAGACTGAAGACTAAAGATATTTCGAAAGAAACATTTCAAGCTCATGAGGGTCGTTATGAATTTTTTTCATGCCTTTTGGCCTTATCGATGCACCTTATACATTTCAAGGGTTGATGAATTCCATTTTCAAACCCTTCCTTAGAAGCTTTGTTTTAGTATTTTTTGATGATATACTGATCTACAGTAGGTCTTGGAAGGATCATTTTCAACATGTTGACAGGGTGCTCAAACTATTAAAGGAGAAACAATTATATGAAAAAACCTCCAAATGTTTCTTTGGAGTACAAGAGATTGAATATCTAGGTCATATTTTATCTCACAAGGGTGTTAAGGTAGACCCTAACAAAATTAAATCCATTAAGTAATGGAAATTCCCCACAACCATAAAGAAGTTGCAAGGATTTCTCAGGTTAACAGGGTATTATCGCAAGTTTTTTAATAATTATTGGAGAATAGCAGCACCTATAACAACATTATTGATGAAATATGAATTTTCATGGACTCATGAAGCAACTAAGGCCTTTCAAAATAGTAAAGAGGCAATGTGCCTAGCACGGGCATTAGCTACTCCAGACTTCAAAAAAACCTTTATTGTGCAATGTAATGCCTCAAGAAATGGAATTGGTGTTGTTTTAATGTAAGAAGGAAGACCAATTTATTTTGAAATTTGTCCAATCAAAGGAAAGTATTTACAGAATGTTATTTATGAGAAGGAAATGTTGGCAATACTACATGTGCTAAAGAAATGGCGACCTTACGTAATGGGAAGACACTTCAAGGTAAAAACTAATCATGATAGTCTTAAACACTTTTTGGAACAAATACTATCTTCAGAAGAGAAGCAAAAATGGGTCACAAATATGTTGGGTTATGACTCTAAAATCATCTAAAAAATAGGGAAGCTAAATGTTGTTGCATATTCACTCTCAAGAAAGGATGAATAGGTGGAAGCATTGCTTTGTGCCATTTCTATTATCTAACTAGATTGGATAACTGAAGCAAGGGATGAATTGAAGAAGGACGAAGAAGTGTGGACACTCATTCAAAAGTGGCAACAAGATCCTAGTAAATCTTATACATTTAGTTAGAAAAACAATTCCTTATGGTACATATATCGCTTATATCTTTGTAAGAATTCCTAACTAAAACAAAATATTCTTTTGGAATTACACACTTCTCCTTTAGTAGGACACTCAGGATTTTTAAAAAATTACCACAGGGTGAAGAAAGATTTTTTTTGCGATGGCCTTAAGTATGATATTCAAAATTTCATGGCGGAATGTTTGGTTTTCCAACAAAATAAATTTAAGACAATAAAGACGTCGGTTCTTCCACAACCTTTATCCATTCCAAGTTAATGTTGGGAGGAGATTTCAATGGATTTTATCACAGGTTTACCTATGTCTGAAGGAAAGAGTGTCATCATAGTGGTAGTTGATAGACTTACTAAGTATGCACACCTTTTTTCATTTTCTCACCCATTTAAAGGAAGCACAGTTGCTACTTCATTTATGGAAACAATTCAAAAGCTACATGGAAACCCAAATATTATTGTAATAGATAGAGATCCCATTTTTACTGGAAATTTTTGGACAGAATTATTTTCTTATTTGGGTACTAAACTAGCTCATAGCTCATCTTATCATCCTTAAACTGATGGTCAAAATAAGATAGTGAAAAAATGTTTGGAAGGATTTATTCATTGTTTTGTATCTGATAAACAAACACAATGGGTCAGTCGTTACCTCTGGCTGAATGGTGGTATAACACTTCCTTCCATACTACAGAAAAAAATGACCCCATTTATGGCACTTTATGGATATCATCCACTGTCCATCACATCATATTTAAGAGAAAAATATAAGGTTCAAGCAATGGAAGATCACATCGAGCATCAACAACAAGTTCTCCAAATCTTAAAGGATAACCTAACTTTGGCACCAAATTGAATGAAACAATAGGGAGATCAACATCGCAACGAGAGAAGTTTTGATGTAGGAGACTGGGTATTTTTATGGCTACAACCGTACAAACAAATTTCCGTCAAGAAATATAAGAATGATAATAAATTATCGCCAAAGTACTATGGTCCTTACAAGATGTTGCAAACGATTGGTACTATGGCATACAAATTGGAGCTTCGTGCTTCTTCACGAGTGCATCCAATTTTCCATGTTTCATGCTTAAATAAGGTTATAGGTGAAACAATTCCAGTTCAAACAATATTTCTAGAAGTTTATGAGGAATAAAAATCCATATTGGAACCTAAAGAAGTCAGGGAAACAAGAAATTGACAACTACAAAATTGATCAATTTCAGAGTATCCCATCAAGTGGAAGAACTTACACACTGAAGATTCTACATGGGAGGATGAGAATTTTATACAGAAGCATCCAGAGCTACTCACATGTCTAATAAAACACTTTTTTGAAGCATAGGGGCATGTTAGGTTCCAATATTACTAGTGTAGTCCCTTATTGTTGTTAGTATAACCCCCTTATTGTTATTGTTGTACCCCTGTAATCCCCGTATTGTTATTATTGTGCCCTTAAATTATTATTGTTAGGTCAGATAGGATTTTATTTTGACCCCATGGACTCCTATATATAGAAGGACGTTTTTTCATATGTATCATCCAAGAATTGTTCATTTATGTAATGTAAAGGAGGTTTCCCCCTCGAAGTGGCTTATTTCTAAGGCATTGATCTCTCTTTTCTTCTATTTATGGAGCTGGTTTCATAACATAATAAAAAATCAACTCATAGATATAAATCATAACACTAAAAGTAGCAAACACTTGCACTCAAGTACATATCAGTTGTCTCAACACATAATGTGTTAGTATAACCATCTTAAAACAAAATCTTTCCTTCAGGAAATCTTATAAACAAATACTAGTGTCATGAAATTAATCAAACATTCGATCAACTTGTAAACATACCATTCTAGATAAACCAAATTGACCACATAATCAAACTCATACCTAAATGTATCTCAAGAGAGGGTATCAAATTTTCACAAGTCGGTCTGGATTAATACGACATAACATCACAAGTACATCATCTCATTCCTAAATTTCATAATCATAACCGTCTACACAAACCAATCCATACCAACATGATATATATAAAATTAATATCTCACTAAAATAACAATAATCATTCATTTAACTAACATATAACAACATGAAGTTAACATACAACATACTCATCAAAAACATATAACATAATCATCAAGTTAATTAACATAAAACAACAACAACAATGCATATAATGACAAGTTACTACCATGCATGACAATCTGAAACGTGTATATGGTTGCACCGATTAACTAACCTCTATCATGAATGTAACCATAAAAAAAATAGAATGATAGGAATGTACTTAACCCTAATTCATATAAAAACCATTAACCAACATGCATGCATTCCCAACATACAAACCTGTATGAAAAATTGTTCTTACCCTGAGGTCTCGTGCTACAACCTCACTCTAATGATCTACATCTCCTACTTTATCTCATCCAACACATTAGAATCAAGATGACACAAACTAGACACAATGACCTCATAATTCATGTTCGACCTACTATACATGAATAACTATAACCAAGAAAATGCATGCATAACAACATATAGACACTTACATTCATAAAAAATACATATAAAAATGACATGCATTCATGACAAACGTTGTCCAACAACAACCTTATCAACTTCTATATGAAAACATAACTATAACAATGACTACTACCATGCATAAATAATAAGCAC
Source organism: Pinus albicaulis (assembly GCA_034641835.2). Classification (NCBI taxonomy): domain Eukaryota; kingdom Viridiplantae; phylum Streptophyta; class Pinopsida; order Pinales; family Pinaceae; genus Pinus; species Pinus albicaulis. The sequence continues at coordinate 1,902,514,205 of CM076575.1, read as the reverse complement.
ATATACAACCTACATGCATGCATGACAAACACATTCTACCCATCCAGCCCAAGTGTTGAACCATGCTCTATTACCACTCTGTAACCACCTCCTCCCACATTTACCCACGCTACCCAGTCACTGGGGTAAACACGTGAAAAGAGGCTACTATGATTTTATTCAACCTCCTATGTGATGTTAAGGACGAGGATCTGACGAAACATAAACAATCTAACCTTCCACACATGCTACAAAACCTTCAGGAGCCAACCAACATTTCCAGGTGATCAACCCTTCAAAAAATTCATTATTTGATTTATCTTGACCCGCATCCACTCCCATGACAAGACTTGCAAGAGACTGAGGCCTTCCAAAAGCTCCCAAAGAAAGGAATGCCAATGATTGTGGACTTTTTCAGATAGTTCTGTGCTAGTAGCCCCGAATTATGTGCCACTTTTTCAGGGCCATGACTCAGGCCACTACCCAAAACTTCATCAAAGATTCAGTAATGATAAATAATATGGAAACAATTGTACTAATGAAAAAATTTGATCAAGGACTTGATCGGACACCTACTACCCATGACAGAAATTTCATAAAACCTGTCACAAATACATAATCTAGAAGTCATAACAACATATCTGAGCATAGGGGTCTCATATTTATTTGAGATTCACAAGGAAGCATTAATGCCTTATCACATTAGCTGAAATTATCATCTATTAGGTCATATATTCATTTTACATTCATTTACTAATCAAAAAATGATGAAATCCATACATCAAGTCTGTCATAAAACATACTCATAGCCAACATATAAACAACTCAACTAATAAGGACATAACAGTCATAAAATCGAAATTTGATCCCTAGTGTAAGATGGATATAAATGGTGATTTCTAATCCTATTTGATTTCTTGCACTAGATGAATTGATTTTGGTGTAGATGTTGATTTCTAATGATATTTGATTACTTACACTAGATTGATTGATTTTAATGTAGATGATTTCTAATCCTATTTGATTTCTTGCACTAAATGCATTAATTTCAGTGTAGATGCTGATTTCTAATCCTATTTGATTGATTTCACTCGATGCATTAATTTTAATGTAGATTTTGATTTTTGGTTATATTTGATTTCTTTCACTAGATGAATTGATTTCAATGTAGATTATTTTTAATCCTATTTGATTGCTTGCATTGAATGGATTGATTTCAATGTTGATGGTGATTTCTAATCCTATTTGATTGCTTTCACTAAATGCCTTGATTTTAGTGTAGATGGTGATTTCTAATATTATTTGATTGCTTGCACTAGATGCATTAATTTCAATGTAGATGTTGATTTATAATTATATTTGATTTCTTGCACTAAATGCATTGATTTAAATGTAAATTATTTAACTAAATGCATTGATTTAAATGTAGATGATTTATAATCCTATTTGATTCCTTGCACTAAATGCATTTATTTCAGTGTAGATGGTTATTTCTAATCCTATTTGATTGCTTTCACTAAATGCCTTGATTTTAGTGTAGATGGTGATTTCTAATCTTATTTGATTGCTTGCACTAGATCCATCTTAACTCCGGTAGGGCCGCATGTGTGCTGCACAGCACATGCGGCCCTAGTGCAGCACACATGATTGTTTTGAACTCTCCACACAACTCGTGTTTCTCTCTCAAGATGAGTATGGCCTAATTGTGCCATTTTTGTTGGATGATCTAGAGAATTCTGTTGTACAACCTTATTGGGAATTATCCTTGCTATATAAATCACTCTGCTACATATTTCAGACCATATACACTTAGATTAAATTCCCTTTTCATCCAATCACATGTCTAGACACCCAAATCTATTCGAAAGTACCTGTCCAGTGCTACTATCATCAACAGGTCGACGATAAAGGAGATGATATCACAAAAAGAAAAATCCCCCCTGCCCTTTCCCCACTTATTGACATCATACTAGTAAAAACAGAACCTTCCATGGAGCATCACCCTCTACACCCCTTGACACTCATATGGTAGCCAAAATAGACACTCGAGTGGGAATTTTTATCAAAAAAATCCCCCTAACGTCCTTGGGGATAGTAACACATCCCAAGGGGCCAATGGAAGACCCTTTTGTTTGATTGAGATCATGGTTACAATCTCAAAATTTTCTCTACTATTGATATCAAGCCTTGCTACACAACCAACAAGACACCAAATATATTTTCAATTCTAGTAGGATTGTGCAACCATGGTCAACTTCCTCATAAAGGGAAGGTATTGATTATGCGAAACAGGAAATTTCCTTTGTAGTTGCTGAAGTCACTAATTCTACATGGATATTGGTAAAAGATCTAGAATAAAGGGAATACCAAAATATCTAACAACCAGCCAAGGTGGGGTAAATTTCCAAGTTGAAGGATTCTAGTTAGGAAGAGAGTCCAACCCCACCAGGAAAAAATTGATTGTTAGTCACTAAACACATCACTTGATACCAGATTGATTATGTCTAAAAAAGCGTGAGCATCATCAACTAAACTTATCTAAGAACTATTTGGTATATAAAAGCTAATGTATTATTGAACAATGTGATCTCCATGGTCACACATCTAGGTCCAAAATCCACAAGAGCCAACATCTCAATAATGAAGGTCCAGTCCACTCAGTAAAAAGCTTTGTCAAATGAATTTCAAATAAAATGGGTTGCTGGCTAGTTTTTGTGCACATTTGAAGGTTTTACATGTTGAAACCATGGTATTGATATTACTTGTTTGTACACAAAAATTGTGTTATAGTTAGAAAACCTAACAACCTTCCATGGAATTGACTAGATCCTTAGAGTCTTTGTTTTAGCCATGATCTTTTGTGTCACACTAAGCAATGAAATTGGATGCCAATCACCAATTGTGTTTGTGGCTGCTTTTTTGGGAATGTTTTTGCCAAATGACAAAAATTGTCACTAATCATGGCTCACGGCCTTGTAAAATTCACACATAATGCCATCAAGATTCTATAACCAGAGACTTGCCATTCCCCATGTAGCTAAGTTCTGCAAAATCCTCCTCTTTTGAGAAGTCATCGTTCTTCAACCTACTCTAGTCACCAATAGAAAACTTATGAGAATTGACCCTACAATAGGCATTTATTGCAGTCAGTACATGATCCATCACGGTATAAGGAGAAAAATATTTTGAAATTGCAATTTGAACATACCTCTAATGTCAATTGGAGTGCCGATAAAATAACCATTTGCATGGAGCAATCCAAGATCCTGCTCATTGCCACTTTTCTTTTTAAAAAGTCAAAATAGAATTTTAAGCCCTCATCTCCCTTATGAATCCATTGTAGCCTGAAAAAAACTCAGGCACCCTTGGAAATAGATTCCCCTCTGCTTCACCTCCCTATGAACCATTATGTCTTTCCATGCATCCTCACCATAGAGGGACACATTATGGAGATCCTCTTCAATAGAAATGTACACCTACTGAAGTCTACCTTGCTGCAACTCCTTTCTGTCTTTTACGGGCCATCCTCCTAACCAAACCTCATGGATTTGACAACACAATGTCTTTGGTTATAGCTTATGATCCAAGTAGATTGAAATGCATTTTTTAATGTTTCTCTAATGGAAGTATGTAATGTCCCTAGGTAATTTTTGGCCTTGGGGTTCAATCCTTATCTAGTATTTTCAACCAATCATGAAAAAAATCATAATAGCAGTGCACATTTATCAACTCAGATAATGGTAAGTACCCTTCTATATAATTCACTAATGATATAAGGGATATTTAACAGTCATATGTTTCTTCAGCAAACCACCACAAGTTAGGGCTAATTGCCTAATGAATAGTAGACCTATACAACCAATAATCTACCAATATAATTCTAACTGTAATGTCAATATTCAATAGATCAGCATTCCAACTGTAACCCACACTAGCACTATCTAAGTTTGGTTGGTAATATACTAATTAACAACTCATTGTCTAACTATGTTGCCTCCAAACTTGTTTGTTGTTAAGAAGAGCTTGTGACAACCCTTTCTCAGTGGAGTTTCCATCTTCGGTTGGAGTATTCTCTTAACCTGGTCAAATCGTTGGTTAGATCTTATGACAGACCCCTTTTGATCCAAATTTCACCCAAGGTTGGAGATTTGATCCTATTGTTGCATCACGTCAACAAATTACAAGTTTTGGAGGCTTTCTTGGGGTGTTTACTTATCAAATACCTTGCCTGTAAATATTGGGAGTGGTTTCAAAGCTTCATGTGATCACATACCGCTGAAAGAGATATCTGTTGCAGCCCTAAATACACTCAAGAGGAAGGCCGCATACAGGTGATGCCCTAAATGCTTCAGACTGAGCACTAAAAACCACCTAGTAACCTACTAATCTCATGTTTGGTTGAGAACAGCCTCGCCACCTCCTGTTTGTCTTTAGTGCCTCATAGGACCCCTCATAGCCTTACCTTTCCTTAACCAAGGGTTCTGAGCTTGGGTGCACCATAGACATATCACAAAGAAAAGATATTTCTACCCAGAAAAACTAATGGTGGCTAGGAATCCCACAGAAAGACCTTCGTTGTCTTGAACAAGACTTAATGACCAAGAAAAACCAGTGAGAATGCATTTCCCTGCTTACAAAAACGAATCATAGATGCTCCAAAATATTATGTTGCAAGAGTTGTAAAGGAGAGAGGGGTATTAGCTAGGGTGGGATCACCTCCACCAAAACTAATCAAGAGAAGAAAGGAGTCTTAAAACTCTCAGAGATCTAGCTCAAAGAAAACCGAGATAGTCCATTCCAAATCGATGATGAGAAAATGACTCTATCTCTTTATTTATAGATTCCTCATGGGGGTCTCTCTTCGTAATTAATGTGAGGGTTTACAAGCATAACCCCCAATTCTACCTTTTCGCTCCAGCTACCCAAAATTTACCCAATGTTGCCCCAAAACATTGGATAATGGGTTTCCCCCTTTATCAATGACTATAGCATATGGGTTTGGATAGACTACTTCGTCCTCCCTTGGGTACTTAGTCAATAGGGAACATTTTAAATTAGTGTAGGAAAAGGGTCTAGCCTCAATTTTCTTGACACCTATGTACTTAGAGAAGTGGGAAGGCTTGGCCTGATCAATATGTGTGTACATAGAACTGACATTGTTGTAAAATTAATCATTACTCATGTGTTGCAATGAAAAATTAATCATTAATAGATATTTGCATAACACCATGCTCTAAATGTTGCATACATAAGTGCCAAGCATGGCCCTTATTGTCTTTGCCATATAGTCAAGTGTGTTTGAAGCCTTTAAGATATTTTTTCATGCATTCTCAAGTAGATATGGGCAAACTGTTAGTTAGTATCTTCGTAGTTGCAGTGACACCATATGGATTATCAATAAGTATGGAACTTTTTTGTCTAATTACTTTGGTCTTTCTCAGCATATTAAGGACAACTTTGGCAAGTTCCTTTCTTTATGGCGAAGCCATTGTGAAAGATATCCTTTTCATATGTATGAATATTTGTGGGACAAGAACAAAGGAAAGTGGCTATCATGGAAAGCTCTTATCATTCTGAAAGACTTCAAGAAATTGATTGATTCTTCCACAATATATTGATGATTCCCAAAGAATGTTTTTTCAAGCTAAGTAAATAATATAGATATTCTTTACTCCACTTGAAAGGATTGGAAATGGTCTCATGAGATACCATTTATGTGCACTATTGAACCAAGGAATTTTATGACAAGAACTGACAACTCATTCAGTGGAAACTCATCTACGCATGAAGTGGAACGTTTGAGACCATGAGTCAATTTGGCCCTAGAAGTTTCATGATATTGGAAATCCCATTCGTATTTTAAAACTTAAGTACTTAGATTGTTGGTTCTTCACAATATTTTGGTGATAAGAGATCAATTGCATTTCATTTGTCTAATGAGTGGTTATTGTATGGCATGTTGCAACTCTGAATCTATCTTTCAAGGCCATTAATATTAATTTCTGTTTTAATATTTAATTTTTTTGTTTCTTGTGTTCATTGGAATAATTCTCTATTTGGGGGAAAATGGATGGTTCGAGAAGCATGTACAACTGTGGGATGTTATCTTTCTAACAATCCCTTCCTACTTATAGAAGTGATACAGTTGCGCAACGTTTCATGAGATGAACACTCTGTTCAATTTAGACGAAATTTCTATATTTACTATTTAGATCAAGTTTGACTATGTAATTTTTGTCTAACATTGTCATTTTTAGGTAAGATGTGAGCAGTCTTTAAGTTGGGGTCAAGGAGTGTTAACTGTTATTTCTTTTGTAGGCAAGAAACTCTTATTTGACTAACTTTTGGATCCTGGATGTAACGACTATAATTCTTAATGCAATATCTGTGCCATTTCCCCTAAAATATTTTTTTACGGTGTGTATTACTTGCAGGTCTAATCCGTAGGTGTGAGAAGAGGTTAAGGGTGCGGCTGTATTTTCTTTATTGTAATTATCTCTTTGTTATGGGCCGCAATAAATAGTAGCTTGTGAAGGAAGTATAGAGGGTCAAGAGACCTAGTCTAGGGTCTCCTTACTTAGCCGCAGCCACTAAGAAGCCAACGCAATTGGATGAAAGGTTGCAGACCCTTGGATAGAAGTTGTGATCCCTGACAGAGGATTGTGATCCCTTGTTGTAGCGTATCTCTCCATGATCTTCTGTTGAACATATTTGTTGCAGGACACAGACAGAGGACCATTACTATAACTAGTTTTTAAGTTGTTTTAGAGAATGAAGGCATGGTTAAGTCCTTCTTTCTAGGCCTCATATTCCTAGGCTTGAACGCAAGCTGTAATGGAGAAATATGGAAAATTCAGGCAGCCCTAACTAGTATTCAGAATTGCAGTCTAAGGTTAGATCTTCTATTTGGAAATTCAGTGTTGACTTTAAAATCATTGTACTCTCTCTCTCTCTCTTTTGAACATTTGCATATGAATAATAAGAAGAATTGATCAAGGGATTTCCCCAACTTGGGGTTTTTCCCTGGCTTGTGCCATATCCGTGTGTTATCTTGTCTTGGCTTGTCTTTTGCTTTGATCATCTGTGTTATTTCTTTAGTTATTTTTTATATGATAATGAGCTATGTGATTGCTAATGGAATCTAAATGGCTTATGGGATAGTATATTCAGTGAAATTACTAAGTAAGAACATGCTCCAAAATTAACATGGTTTCAGAGCCAGATAAGGTCAATCCCAAGCAAGAGAAGGAATGCAACCAGAAGGAATGTAATCAAGTTTCCATCAAGCAAGGGATTGTTAGAATTCCAGTTTGGGAATATGTCAGAGTTGGTCTCAATATCTCATAGGGGCTTCAAATCAAAATTTCAAACCATTATTGTAGAGTCCTCCTTCAACATTTAATGGAAACAACCAACAAAGAGGAGAGCAGAGTCAATATTGTTTTGGGCAGTGTCTCTCATGATAGATTAGACCACAGGTTAAGAGATAAGTATTTATGGTTTTCTGTACTTTTTTGTATAAGGGTTTGTCTCTGTTTACAAGGTTGCTGGAAGGTGCTACTACAATAGTATGAGGAGAAGGATTTGAGAGGGGCGAGAGGCCTAGAAGGGACCTCCAGCCCTATCCACAATGATCTCAAGAGACAGTGCATGTAAACAAGGGTGGTTCCTTGTCCTAGAAGGAGATTCTCATTCTGCTCTAGGCCACATAGAAGGGATCACTTATGCAACTGCTCGGAAAATTCTGTTTTGAGGCCTAGATTAGGCTGCAGTCATCCTAAGGTACAGTTCAGTTATCAAGTATATATTTGTATATATGAATACCTTGATGTATAAAACACATGAATTGTAGGAGGCTTGAGGAGGATCCTTAAAGCCCTCCAGCTATACTTTGAATGTCTAGTATAACAGCATAACGGGAAGCATATTTGGTCATGAAAGCACAATGATTTGAAGCAGGGTTCAACAAGCTTACTTTTCAAGGAAGTCTCTCAGATCTTCAATCTTGATACCGAACCTATGAAATAATTGGACGTTCTTTATATAGCTATGGTCTTGGTATGATTTTCCTATAATGTCATATGGCATATGCTTCAGTATGATTCTTTGCATTATGACATTTTTTCTTGCTTCAGTCATATATATGTTTCTCATATTACTCTACATTGGTATGGCTTCCCATATTAGAAATAATGGGTATCAACCCATTCCTATATAATCTCAACTTTGTGTATGGATGTCACTATGCAACAATTCCAATATGGCATTGCTATTACAACAGTATAAGCTTGACCTTGATTTCATCAGTTGTATATGACTGATGTTACACTACATGAATATATGGAAGTGCTTCCATCCGTTCAGATATGGAATCTCTGCTCTATTCGTATGGTATATTCTCACTATCTATATTCGTTGAGTTTTGAATTGTATACAGAACAATAATATTACCCGATATATGGTGTCAGGAATCCTATTCGAGAATGATGTTGTAGCGGAGTAGCTGCAATATCCTCCATATAAAATATCAATGCTCTCAATCACTTTGGGTCGTATTGATTGTGTTCATAGTCATGTTCCTTCAATAGTGTCATCATTCATATATACAGTCACAATTTGATATTCTTTGCATCAAGCTTATTGATCCTTGTTCAATTTTGAGAAGAATCATTTTTTCACTTTGAAGACCTATAGTAGCATCATTAAAGGAAGAAATTCCGTAGGTATATGAAGACCAAACCTCCCTTGTGACAGAAATCAGTACAAGAATTCAGGTTGAACATTGGACATTCCATTAGCATAAGTCAAGGATGCATCAAGTATTCTATCTTTAATGACAAGCATCAAAACCTAGAGGGAAGAAGGTAGTTCTTTTTCAGCAATTTAAAGTGCATTAACTATTTGCCACATTATTCTGCAATAATAATGAACATTAGAGTAAATTCAGTATATCAGATGTAGTATTTGTGGCTGAGAAGAAACTTGGGATAATTTGAAATTTCCTTGGTCTATCTAGATATTAAGATCAGGCTAGAAGCTAGTATCCATGGCATAAGCAGACTTGGAAATCATTCTAAGACTAAATTCAGAGTAATTCCCTTGGTATCTTTAATTTCGGTAATTCTTACAATTTCAGTAATAAGGTTCTATTGATATACTACTATTGAGATCTGTCATTTGAATAGGTAGAGCATGTGACAGAGTTCACCTATGTATTGTTGAGGTTTGGTATTCTAACGTGTCATCTTAAAAATAAGGAGTAGATTGATAAAAGACTGAAGCAAGAATTAAGAGGGAGCTATATTGATGAATTTGGCACATGGACCAAAGGAATAGTGATTGGAAAAGTAGCATGTTGCAGATAGCTCTATGAATATAATTTTGGCAAGGTCACTTTCCTTATATATTTAGAGGGAGTTATGGACAGGCCATGATGATTGGATTGTAAGGATGCAACTACTTCTGATTGATGACACTCTCGCTTGTCAACATAAGAGGGAGTTGAATTTCGAAGTCAAGATTTAAGACCTAGCCTTGATGCACTATTCCCTAAACTTAAGGATTGATGGTAAAATGGTCTGCATATCTATATCTTGTGGGATACCTGATCACCACCTAATTAGACATATGTCTCGCTATGAAATTTATCAAGTCAATTTATGGGTGAGCCCCATATATTGGACAACTGCTTATTCATATATCTCAGTGATTCTACATCATGATGTACACTACTGAAATCTAAGGTTTCATGTATATTTTGATGATAACTCGGTTGAAAATATGATGGATGGAAATAGCACATCTAAGTGTTATATACTCCAGCACTGTTGCAGTCGAATGTATAAATTTAAGAAACCTCTTCAGTTGTCATTGTTGTATATTGCATAATAGGATTCAGAGAATCAAATGTTTCACATAATACCACTTTATATGGTACAAGAAAGGACATTCCTATTTTATGTCATGTTTGAGTGATCTCACATTGAGCAAGATGCCTGATGGACACTTTGATTTCTAGAAAGACAAGCTTACGCTTGTGATCTCCCTGCATAAGAGGGAGTAAGATCAGTTAAATAATTTATTCATCAAGATAAGAAAGAAGCAGAGAATTTCTACATGATGCCAAGATCTGTGTTGGAATTTTTCTACCACTTTTTATTTATTTTTAAGGATCTAGATAAGGAGAAAGAACCCTTGAATTTCAAAGGACTAATGAAAAAACAAACAAAGACTAAGAATGACAGTTATTTCGTGAACAATTGATTGACACTTAAAATAACTAGTGACACAGCTTCATAACTTGATTCTTTCCCGATGACAAGTATTTTTGTGATCTATGAATTCAAATTGAGATCAATCACATACATGCTGGGAATTAGAAAGAAAACCTACGAAAACCACACAAAAACTAAATTGTAAAGATAAACCAAAAATCTAGATGTGTGAATTTTTATACTAAGGTTTGTTTGGCGGCCTCCTGTCTAGCTGCAATGATCAAATAAAATGTACATTGTGGAATCAGGGAAGATCATGTTGATTATTGTAGCCAAAGAAAACTTTATCAAACAAGTAACTTGTCAAAGAAATTTTGTGGGGGCAGTATGCAACAACTCTTTTGATGTATATACAAAATCATCATAGCCAAAGCAGGAGACCAATATGGAGACCCTTCATTTGTATTTACAGCAGCAAAATAGATGTAAAATATGGCCCATAAGATGAATAACAGTAAATGCAAGTCTCCAATGTAAGAAAATCCTCAAAATGAGGTGCTGCAACAATGTATTAAGATTGGAAAAAGCCTTGCAACATTATTTTATTGGTCTGCAACAACTACAGATTACACTTTAGATCTAGAGCAGATATGTGCATAACAGATCCATACACTATATCGACTCCTCTTCAGAATCCTGTTAGGGTTTTCAGCATTACACCATGTACAAGTTGTAGATCTGAGATCTAAGTCTGTAGATATACAGAAATCTTCAGATCCAAAAAGTGGATCTGATCTGGAATGAACAATATAATTATCACCTTTAAGAGATCTCCAAAGTGAAGGGAAAACCCCCAACACTTGAAAACCAACTCTCCAAATGGTGTGCCCAAACACCCTGCAACTTCACCTAACATAGATTTGGAAGTAAAAACTGCATTGTAGGGATGAAGTTGAAGTCATCCAATACTCTCCTCCAAATGGACTAGAAGCCTCCTTCACTGAAAAGGAGCACTAAAATGGCCTAGATATGAAAATATCTAGCCTCCACTTGATGTACCTTGCAAAGACAACCAAACCCTCAACAAGATCTGTGTTCTTGTTGAAAGAAGAAGCTTGGCCTTCAGCGAGATAGTGGACAATACAATGCAAACTCTCCCAAGAGCTACTCAATGGGAAGAGGTGGGATTCCCGACCAGGAACACCCAATGCTAAACAACATTAATTCTCATCTAAACAGCAAGAGAATGATATATGCATAAACAGACAATATATTCATAAATATAATAATCATCAACAACCTTCTAATATTTCCCTCCTCTTCATTTTATAAGTGAAGAGCTTGCAAACCCTAAATCACGTCTAATGAGATCACTTTTTCACACAAGGAATCTCCATCTAAAACTACGTTGTGCCTCACTGATCATTAGGGGAATTTTGAGGTCTAAAATGGGCCTCCTAAGAAAAATGTACAACAAAAATAAACTTTATAACAACCAATAGGATTCAAGATGATGATGTCAACCATGGGGGATGATTCACCATTTTTTTAAATAAAAGGGTAAAAATATTAAAAAATAATAAAATAATAAAACTACTTTTTCAACTCGTATTTTCAACTTATCTCCCAAAATTTTTACTCAAATTTCGAGCGGGAGTACTCGTTGGATGCGAAATTTAATTCCTCATCCAAGGAGTACCCATGTTGCATACTTTCAATGAACTCTACTACACGAAAAATGAGAAATACATAAAAAACGTGATTGTAATCACGTTTTTTTATGTATTTCTAATTTTTCGTGTAGTAGGACCCATAGAAAGTATGCAACTCCTTGGATGGGTAATCAAATTTCTCATCCAACGAATACTCCCGCTCGAAATTTGAGTAAAAAATTTGGGAGATAAGTTGAAAATATGAGTTGAAAAAGTAGTTTTTCCATTTTTCCCTCTAAAATTTGATGATGTCATCAAATCTTATTTGATTGTTTCCACTATTATTTTATAATTTCCTTAGGAGGCCCATTTTAGACCTCAAAATTCCCCTAATGGGCCACTCCTCCATGACAACGTTGTAGATTTGGTCAAGGTTGACCCAGTCAAAGTGTCGAGCCCCTTTCACACCTAAGGGTGCTTGATTTAGCAGCCAAGATTTATCCTTTTCACATTTTACATTGATTTATTCATTATTTAGGAGTATTATGGACCTCCTTTGTACTTTTATTCTTTAAACAAAGTGATAAAACATAAATGAATATTCCAATTAGTTCATGAATAATTGGGAATATTACATTCCTCCCCTCCTAAATGTTTCTTTTCCTCAAGCGATTGACAAGGTGAGTGTTGCAACTCTTCTCCTCCTCCATTAGTGACACCAACATGTGATAAGCTTCCTCGATAAGCTAAGTGTTCACTAATCCAACCCTCCATGAATTGCTCCTCCAAAGTTCTCATGAGATGTAAATAATCCATCTGATAAGGAGACAATAGCTCAAATGAAAAAAACATGGTTTTCCCAATGTTCTCCCTGAAACATGTAGCATAAGATACATGGAGAGTCTCCATCCCATAGGGCACATACATACCTCCCATCCACCCTCCATACATTCCCATAAAACCTACAAGTATATCATCCATGTATGGGATCAAAACTACATATATACAAACAATAATTTGTGCATATGGAGGTGGGTCATAGTCCCACATGTGGAACTAGCGCAGTGAATCTCCTGATTGCTTGAGATCGTGACGTGGTAAGTGGTTTCCCCACCACTTACTTGCTTCCCATGTCATCTCACCATGGCTGAAATTGTGAGATATATTTGGTTCTTTAGGAATGCATCCATCATGAAACAAAATCTCCCTTTGTCCTCCAAGGGAGTGGCCATGTTTAGAAAATTTTTTGGCCCAAAGTTGGCCATGAAGCTTATAAGGTAAAATACTCATCCTTGGAGTCATGGCCTGCATATACATGGTGAAAGAATGCAAACAATAATAAAATGAAACATCATTTACATGAGCATATTTTTCACCAAATTTTTTCCCCAAACAAATGGAGTGGTGCATAGATTTGTCCCCTTCCTCAAAAAGAGAAAGAGATGGCTGAGTTAACTCCTCCATAGAGTTATGTTGTTGCCCCATCTCCACATGGTACATGCATCTTTGAAAACACTAATGTAGTTGTCCTCCAAATCCTTTCCAAGTATAGCTCCTCATGATGATGTTGTAGAACCTCATGGAAGATGTGTGGCTAAAAAAAAACTCTTCATAGGCCTTTTGTAGCAATTTCTCCTTGAGCTTGGAGGCTCTAGAAAAGAAGATCCTACCATGATAATAGATTACTCATTCTTGTACTGAATAGACCTCTTCATGTAGTTGGTCATCAAGTATCATGCATGTATATAGATTCTTGGAGTAATCCTGATCCGGATTTATGCAGGAACGCAACAGAATAAACATATAAACATAAATACAGAGATGCAGCGGAAATAACACTTCATTTCATTAATATCAACGAACTGAATTTTGCTTACAGACAGAATGGAAATAAAACTAGCTAGGGCGCTGGTAGCTATCTCTGAGAAGAGATGTGGAGGCTACAGGCCTCTGAACTGTGTTACAATGAGGCTCGAGGGCCTATTTATCATTTAGAAACAATGGGAAATCCTAAACAGCCAAAACCCTAACCCTAGGAGATGAAGCGCCAAAACTATGGGCCCGGTTTGGGTAAATTGGTGTTTCAACTTCCCAGGGGCGTAACTTTGGCATACGATCTCCGTTTGACGCGTACCATACCTCGTTAGAAAGATATATCCGAGGAATACAAATTTGGAACGGGCAACATGGGTCCTAGGGCCTCAAAACGGATCCGGAAGTTTAGGACCCGAAAAACTGCTCAAAATAGTAAACTGTGCCAAAACTAAAAAACTGAAATAGACAATTGTGGAGCCCCAAGTGGAATAGGCGGGTGACCACCAATATCCACCTGGATCAAATCCACCAGCAACTGGGATTTCCAATATGGATCAATCTCCCATAGTGACAGTGTTGATGATCTATCAACTGAAATCTCTGTAATATGGCTGCTCTCCCCCTTAATGTCTCCCATGCCAAAGGTATATGTTGGAAGCTCATTCCTTCGATGCATCTCCTTCCACAACACAGAATCTGAAATGAGAGTGGGTAATGATGATATTAGGAGAATATCTCCCTCCTCCTTGAGCCTACCCAAGATTTCCATCATTGTATCATTGTCTTCCAATGCTCCCATCCCTCCTGGATCTATGCTTGGAGCATCATGTTGTGATACATCAGCCACAAAATCTGAATCAGGTGGCCTCCCAGGTATTTTTCCACTAGATAATAGTATCCCATGCAACATTCTCATGAGCATGATAGATGGGGTTGTAAGGTCCTTGCTTCCACTACGCAAATCCATCTCTGTTTTCTATGTGGAAGTCATATGTGAGGGATATGTATGCATGCCCTTGATCATTTGAGTTTCACCACTCTTCTTCTCCACCCATTCCATTTGCAAATCCTCCCAATCAGTGGTGACTTTTCCCAATGTAATCAACCATTGAACACCCAAAATCACATTGGTGTCAGGTATTTCAACCACAAAGAAGTGATCAATCAATCTATATGTCCCCATGGTGACTGATAAGGATGGTACATAATGCATGCATTACATTGTTCTATCTCCTGGGACAAAAATAGAGAATCCCTCAAAAGCGTCAGTGGGTATTGCCCTTCTTTGCACTAGTTGGGCATCAATGAAATTGTGGGTAGCCCCATTATCAATCAAAATAGAAACCCTCTGATTCAAGATGGAACCTTGAACTCTTAAGGTCAAGTACTTAGGTACTCCTCTCAAAGATGCAATAGCCCCTCCAATAGGAGAAAATGCTCCATTCCCATCTCTTGATAGTGTTGGATCTCCTCGTACAGTGTCAGCACTGTGACCTGTTCTTGGTTCATCTTCTTCATCCTCCTCATCATCTGAGAAGACCTCTATGTAATGTGATTTTCCTGCAGTATATCTATGTCCAGGTGCCCATGATTCTTTGCAAGTGAAGCAGAGCTTCCTTCTTCTTAGATCTCTCCGGACATCATCATCAAGAGGTTTCTTGTATTAGCTCTCCTTAGAAGGAGCAGCCTTTTCTTCCTTTCCCTTTGAAGAAAAAGAGGGCTCATGCTGAAAAGTTTCCTTTGCTTTTGGCATGGCATCTTGAAGGTCTTTAGCCCTTTCAAAAACATCATGTAGGGTAGTGGGCTTGGTAGATTTAACCAACCCATGAAGAGGTTCATCTAAACCATCAATGAACATGTACACCTTTCTTGCTACAGAAAAATTAGGAACCATAACATAAAGTCTTAAAAATTCAAAGATGTAAGTTTCTGTATTAGATGATTGTTTCAACATTGTTAGGCTATGAATGGTGCCTTTAGATCTCTTCTATGAAATCTTTCCACTAGCCTTCTAGTGAACTCTGAATACGAAGTCACATTGGCATGACCAAATGTAGACAAGCCATGGAACCACCAGTCATGTGCCTCGCCTTCAAGGTGCAGTGCTACAATCTCAATAGCCTCCATCTTTGGAACCTTGTTTAGCTAAAAGTAGATGTCAAGTTTTTCTACCCAAGATTTGGTAGAACACTTAGAAGACCCATCAAAATTGGGTAAAAATAATATTCCCATAGTGTGGTTTTGATCATGATTATGAATGAATCGACCACCTCTATCATGATGCCTTGGTCTTCTATTTTCCTTTATGTGACAAACCTCTTCAAAAATAAAGTGATATTCAAATCTCTAATTTTGAGACTCATATTCTTCAAAATAGTCTTCAAGGGATTCATGCTCTTGAAACCCTTCATTTCCCACAGCTAAAAATGTAGGCATCGTAGAGTGTTGGGAAACTTGTGGCTAATGCACTAGTTGATCATTCCAGTGATGAGACAGGCAGAGCCTTCTCCAAGATGAAATCCTTTAGGGGATTCCTTGATTCTGTCCATTCTCA
The DNA here is from genome assembly GCA_034641835.2 of Pinus albicaulis. Taxonomy (NCBI): domain Eukaryota; kingdom Viridiplantae; phylum Streptophyta; class Pinopsida; order Pinales; family Pinaceae; genus Pinus; species Pinus albicaulis. Next base: position 1,902,497,991 of record CM076575.1, on the reverse strand, counting down.
TCTATTTGATCTCTCTAGAAATATATTGCATGGCTCTAAGAAGGATCTTAGGAAAATCCTTACCTTCACCTTCACCTCCAGATAAAGGGGCTTTACTCTTGTCTTCATTATCATTTGTGTAATCAAACCTCTTTTGTCTTCTCTTTAGATACCTCTTCTCTCGGTCAGTAATAGGACCTTCTTCTTCAGAAGACATATTGGCTCCTTAGAAAGCACAGGCTGTGCCAAGATGATGCTCTGATACCACCATAATATTCCCAAATGGGGAATACAGTAATAGAATGCAGAATGATAGAAAAATAACGTAGATCATAATAGAAAAATTAGGAGGCCAATATGGAGACCCTTCATTTGTATTTACAGTAGCAAAATAGATGTAAACGATGGCCCATAAGATGCATAATAGGAAATACAAGTCTCCAATGTAAGAAAATCCTCAAAATGAGGTGCTGCAACCATGTATTAAGACTAGAAATTGCCTTACATTGTTATTTTATTGGTCTGAAATAGCTGTAGATTACACTTTAGATCTATAGTAGATAAATGCATGAAAATTCAGATCTATAACAGGTCCATACACTATATAGGCTCCTCTTTAGAATCCCCTTGGGGTTTTCAGCATTACACCACGTACAAGTTGTAGATATGAGGTCTAAATCTATAGATCTACAAAAATCTTTAGATCTCAAAAGTGGATTTGATTTTATATGAACAACAGAATAATCACCTCTAAGAGATATCCAAAGTGAAGGATAGATACCCAACACTTGAAAACAAACTCTCCAAATGGTGTGCCCAAACATCCTGCAACTTCACCTACAGGAATAATGCAAATATAAGTAAAACTATGTTGTAGGGATCAAAATGTGGTTGGCCACATGCCAAGATCAGAAAAATGAATCTCAAGTCATCCAATACTCTCCTCCCAATGGATTAGAAGCATCCTCCATTGAAAAGGAGCGTTGAAATGGCCTAGATCTGAAAAGATCTAGCCTCCACTTGTTGCAGCTTGCAAAGACAACCAAACCCTCAACGAAATCTTCATTTTAGTTGAAAGAAGTGGGAAGAGGTGGCATTCCCGAGAGCTACTCAATGGAAAGAGGTGGGATTCCCGACCAGGAACACCCAATGCTAAACAACATTAATTCTAACCTAAACAACAAGAGAATGATATATGTATAAACAACAAATATATTTAGAAATATAATAATCATGAACAACCTTCTAATGCTTCCATCCTCTTCCTTCTATAATTTAAGAGATTGCAAACCCTAAATCACTTCCAATGAGATCACTTCTTTCACACAAGGAATCTCCATCTAAAATTGCATTGTGACTCATTGATGGCCACTCCTCCATGAAAACATTGTAGATTTGGTCAAGGTTGACCCAGTCAAAATGACCAGCCCCTTTCATACCTAAGGGTGCTTGATTTATCCAGGTCAACCTATATTTTTGAGCTAAGTCGACTAGAAAAATATTTCATATATCTTCGCTCCTATGGATTTAGAGGGAGTGAAATATAATATTGGAAATGTATGAAAATAATATTTTCAACCATATATCTTATGATCCCATTGATCTAGGTCTTTAAAGTAAAAAGGACTTCAGAATTAGGGTATCCAAAATGGAGATCAAAAGCCCAAAATCAATATTTTTGATAATCTCCATCTTGTCATTTTTATCATAGATATTTGTGGTCTCCCCCTATGTTTGACATAAATGGAAACAATATTTCAAATAATATCTCACTTTTTCATTGAAGACAACCCTTAGTCAAAATTTCAAAAATATTTTAGCACTCCCTCTATCTATAACATTCTTCGTGTGTCCAATTCTTCCTCTATATGCAACCTCTACCCCTTTGATATAAATGGAAAAGGGATGATCCCCCTGACCTTTTTCTTCCATCTACTGATACTATTAAGTGGGTATCATTCCAAGCTTCTATCTATGATATTCAAATGCTTCTCTGGGAAGACATTTGGTAAAAGCATTTGCAACATGTTCCTTGGTCAAAATGTACTCTACATTGAAACTTTGTTCAACTACTTATTCTATCAGGAAGTTGTATTTAATGGGCATGTGATTCATAATTTAGTGCATAACATGATTCTTTGACATTTTGATTTCACTTGTGTTTTTGTATTTGATTCAGATTGGCTTATCATGTTCCACATTGATGCCCTTTAGTGTCTACTTGATTTATAGAATGTGTGTGCAACATGATGCTACTACAATATATTTATATTCAATTATGGATAGAGATATTGAAGTTTGTTTCTTTCTCAACCATGATAATGGATGATTTATTATAGAAAATTCTCTTCCAATTATACTTTTAACAATGTTACCAAGTTATAGCAAAAAATCCAAGATGACTTGATCACTCCATAAATAACATTTTCATCCACCTTTACAAACCCAAGAGTATTCACCATATTCTCTTGCACACCTCAAATATATTCTCTTGGATGATATTCAAATGATCTCCTATATCCTTTATTTATAGAGTTTATATGTTTACTTATAGGGCCAAGTTTGAAAACTAGATAGGCAAATCATACAAAATATTTCATATTTCCCCATTCCTATGGAGTTAGAGGGAGTGAAATATAAAATTAAAAAGGCCTCATAATATTATAATCAGCCACATATATTTTTCCCCCATTTTATCTAGGTATTTATATTGAAAATATCTTCAAAGATAGGGTATCATAACTAGGGATCAAAATCCAAAATACGATATTTTCAATAATCTCCATCTTGTAATGTTTATCATGGACATATGTAGTATCCCACTATATTTGAAATAAACAAAAAAAATTATTTAAAATAACCTCCCACTTTTTCATTGATGACAACCCTTATTCAATTCTTCAACAATAATTTAGTACTCCCTATGTCAAAGATTCTTTTTGTGTGTGCAATTCTTCCTCTATCTACAACTTCTTCCCCTTTAACGTAAATTACAAATGGATCTTCCCTTTATTTTTTTTCTTCCATTTACTCGTGACATAAGGGGGGTATCATTCCAAGCCTTTATCTAATATATTCAAATATTCCTCTGGGAAGAAGTTTTGTAAAAATATTTACAACATGTTCCTTGGTCACAATGTATTATAGATCGACACTATGCTCAACTACTCATTCTCTTAGGAAGTTGTATCTGATGGGAATATGCACCATATTTTAGTGCATAACATGATTATTTGAAACGTTGATTTCACTTTTGTTATTTTAGTTGACTAATATTAGGTAATCATATTTTTTGTTTTGGATTTGATGCAATGGTGGACCAAATACCTTTATTATTTGGTAGCCTTGTTGCTACCTGCAAGAGATCTCGCAATAAAATTGTTAGAATGAAATACAAAAACAAACATAAAATGTAGCTAAAAATAATATACAAAACACAAACTTATGAATAATATGAAAGAAATAAACATAAGAGAGTGGGAAGCAAAACCCTCTTTATTAGATTATGTAAAGAGATACAATACTCATCCTAGAGACATTAAAGGGAGTATGGTGAAAAAAATTTCTCTAAAAATTTCCTAAAGAAGGGTCCATCTCCTCTATCCTATGCAAGAAAATTCTCTCCTCGAAGAAGCCATATGAATGCTCGCAAAGATGAAATCCATATATATGCAAAGCTTACTACCTTAGCAATTTTGGAAACATAACTTTGGAAAAACTTCTTTTTTCTTCTTAGCTCTCATTTTGTTGGTATATATAGGCCCAATTCCAATCCTTGTCTCCCCATAACTTATTTATAAGAATATGATTAGTAGGAGACAAGAATAGTCCTTTGGGGGCTCCTTAATTCAAATCCAAGAGTAGAATGGTTCAAGACTATGCCATTAAGGATTTTCATTTTAATAGAAGTTGTCTCATTCAATGTGAAGAGGTCACCGAAGCTACTGAGTTGTCACTTTGTGAATCAGTGGATATCAAAGAAAAGATGACAGTGATTTGTGTAAAAACTACTATATCTCCTTTCTGCAGTAATGAAACCAAAATTTGGGTGCAGGCTAAAATTTTGGAGGGTGTTGTAACAGTGACTAAAACACATGTCCATGTGATATTTGAAAACACACTAATTTTGAGAGTGGGTGGGTGATTTAATACAATAATTTTTTTAATTATATAAACATTCATGGACAATAATAAAAATATCACATAAGAATAACATGGAACAAAATATTTACGTGGAAGTATTTCAAGAGAAAACCACAAAAATTAATTTTATAACTATTTATAGGAAGCAACATACAATTACAAATATTTGTAGACATCAACTAATTGGAGACAAAAATTACAAATATTCATAGGAATCAACCTATTAGAGACACCAATCTCCATTGTTACAGTCGCTCATAGGCACCAACCTACATCATTGAGTTTGCTTACTTCCACCACCATCAAATTCATTTACTACTTCTAGCTTCACTAATTTTGTGTCTCCCAAAACTTATTGTTTTCATCCTCATCCCAAGAATGAAGTTATACAACATGTTGTGTATTCCATTTTGCAAAAAAAATTATAACTACAAGTTAAAGCAAATATTCCATGTTGACATATTTCAAACAAATTTCAAGATCATTAAAAAATCCTAACTTCTACAAAAAATATCTCCAAATTTAGATGAACCAAAGTATAGAATTTATATCACAAGTACATAGAGATATTTCCTTGTTCTCCTTATTATTTCACAATAAGAAACATCTTATAAAAAAAATTATAGTGGAAATTCCAAACTGACTTGTTTGAAGCATAATTAAAGAGCATTGAAGAACCCAAAATATCTTAGAGCATATCTTTGAAAGTATACTAAAACAATGATCAAATATTTTACCACAAGAACATAAATATCTCACCTTTATCCATTTATAATTTCATAGTCTGGAACATCTCAGAAGAAAATTTATAGCAAAATTTACAAGATGACTCGTTCACTCCATAAATCACATTTTCCTACACCTTTAAAACCCCAAGAGTATCGCCCATATTCTCCTGCACATTTAAAATATATTTTCTCTTAGATTATGTTCTAATGAACTAACATATCCTTTATTTATAGCATTTATAAAATCACTTATAGTTCCAACTTGTAAAACAATGTTTAGGTCGACCTACACTTTCGAGCTTTGTCGGCCCCTAGAAAAATATTTCATATATCTTGATCCCTATGGAGTTAGAGGAGTGCAATATAATATTGGAAAGGTATAAAAATAATATTTTCAACCATATATCTTATGATCCCATTTGATCTATTTCTTTAAAGTAAAGGCCTTCAAAAAGTAAATTTATCTAAAATGGAATCTAGCCAAATCAATATTTTTTATAATCTCCATCTTGTCATTTTTATCATAGATATTTGTAGTCTCCCTATATTTGACATAAATGGAAACAATATTTCAAATAATATTCCACTTTTTCATTGAAGAAGACAACCTTAGTCAAATTTTCAACAATATTTTAGCACTCCCTCTATACATAACATTCTTTGTGTGTGCGATTCTTCTTCTATTATCCGACTTCTCCCCCTTTGACATAAATGGAAAAGGGATGATCTGACCTTTTGCTTCCATTTTACGATACTATCAAGTGGGTATCATTCCAAGCTTCTGCTCCTTGATATTCAAATGTATGGGAAGAATTTTGGTAAAAACATTTGCAACATGTTCCTTGAGTCGCGATGTACTCTAGATTGAAAATTTGTTCAACTACTTATTCTATCAGAACTTGTTGTATTTAATGGGAATATGATTCATATTATAGTGCATAACATGAATCTTTGAAATTTTGATTTCACTTATGTTGTTGTATTTGTTTTCCACATTGATGTCCTTTAGTGTCTATTTCATTTAGAGAATGTGTGTGCAACATGATGCTACTAAATATATTTATATTCAATTATGGATAGATATATTGAAGTTTATTTCTTTCTCAACGACGATAATGGATGATTTCTTATAAAAACCTCTCTTCCAATTACACTTTTAACAATATTTACCAAGTTATAGCAAAAAATCCATTATGACTTGATCACTCCATAAATAACATTTTCCTCCACCTTTAAAAACCCAAGAGTATTCCCCATATTCTCTTGCACACCTCAAATATATTCTCTTGTATGACATTGAAGTGATCTCATATATCCTTTATTTATATAATTTATATGTTTACTTATAGGGCCAAATTTGAAAACTAGTTAGGCCAATCATACAAAATATTTCATATTTCCCCATTCCTATGGAGTTAGAGGAAGTGAAATATATTATTTAAAAGGCCACATAATAGTATATTCAACCACATATATTTTTCCCCCATTTTTATCTAGGTATATTGCAAATAACTTCAAAGATAGGAGTATCATAACTAGGCATCCAAATACAAAATTCAATATTTTCAATATATGCATCTTGTAATGTTTATCATGGGCATATGTAGTATCCCACTATATTTGAAATAAATGAAAACAATATTTCAAATAACCTCCCACTTTTTCATTGATCACAACCCTTATTCAATTCTTCAACAATAATTTAGTACACCCTATGTCAAATATTCTCTTTCTGTGTGCAATTATTCCTCTATCTACAACTTCTTCCCCTTTAACATAAGTTACAAAGAAATTTTTTTTCTTCCATTTACTCATGACACGAGGGGGGTTTCATTCCAAGCCTCTATCTATGATATTAAAATGTTTCTCTCAGAAGAAGTTTGGTTAAAATATTTGCAACATGTTCCTTGGTCACAATGAATTATAGATCGACACTATGCTTAGCTACACGTTCTCTTAGGAAGTTGTATTTGATGGGAATATGCATCATATTTTAGTGCATAACATAATTATTGGAAATGTTGATTTCACTTGTGTTATTGTAGTTGACTAGTATTAGGTAATCATATTTTTAGTTTTGGATTCTATGCAATGATGGACCAAATCCCTTTATTCTATGGTAGCCTTGTTGCTACTGCAGAGAAACCCAAAAAAATTTGTTATAATGAAACAAAAACTTATGAAGAATATGAAGTAAATAAGCATAAGAGAGTGGGAAGAAAAATCCTCCTTATTAGATGATGTAAAGAGATACAATACTCATCCTAGAGACATTAAAGGGAGTATGGTGAGAAATGGTGCTCTAAAAATTTCCTGAGTCCATCTCATATCTATGCAAGACAATTCTCTCCTCAAAGAAGCCATACTTTGCTCTCGATGATGAAATCCATATATACAAAAACTTACTACCTTAGAAATTTTGGAAACATAACTTTTTGGAAAAACTTTTTTTCTTCTTAGCTCTCATTTTGTTGGTATATATAGGCCCAATTCCAATCCTTGGCTCCCCTAACTCATTTATGAGAATAGGATTGATGGAGAACGGAAGATCCTTTGGGGAGCTCCTTAATTCAAATCCAAGAGTAGAATGGTTGAAGACTATGCCATCGAGTTTTCCTTTGAGTGAAGGTATACTCTTCAAAAGGTAAAACTGGTCACTCGAGCTGCGAGTTGTCACTTTGTAAATCAATCAATATCAAGGAAAAGACGACAACGATTTGTGTAAAAACTACTATAGCGCCTTTGTGCGGTTTGATTTTTAAATGAACCTTAAGGACACTTGGTTTTGTTGCCATAAGTTTTTCCATTTTCACTAGTACACTAAGTATACATCTCATTTTTTGATGTTGCGGATATCTTGATGCATATGATTCGATGCTCTTTTTCTTCATAACAATTTCCCCCTGATTTTTTGAGGTTAGGAGAATATGTATAGGCTGAAATTCATCACGTTTTCTATGTCTTATGGTACTTGGGAAGATAATTTCTTATTCGGATGGAGTTGAGTGGATCCTTCAAATGAGATGATAAAATGTAGCGCTAATAAAGGGTATATACAAAAATATCTATATCATGCAAGCATGTCCCATGCTAATGATGATTACTTTGACTCAAATGATTACAAATTCACACGATGAATTCTGTCAAAATATGTTGAAGAGATCATCTGTTGTATATGGAAGTAGATCATTTCTTTACTCGTGGGGGTGTCTCTTAGAAACGGATGTTGTATGTGCCCCCATGCATGAGGCATTTTTGAAGAGAAATGTAACTCGTGAAGGAGGTGCCAAATTGATGCATGGGTCTTTGACCAAATGAGAGAATTGCAACTATGAGTAGAGATAGTGTCGCTATTGGCGTTTAATGATGAAGAAATGGCTAGGCCTTGAGTCAAGGGACTAGATACTAGAGGTTGAACCTGATCGAGTGGCCACTTTAAAAGGAGCATAGGCAAGAGAAGAAAAAGTTGGGGAAGTCGCAGGAAGAGGTGAAGATGGTGATAGCACTAATGGGGATTGAATCAACCAAGAATGGGGGGAATTTTTTAGTGTCATGTGGGAGAAGCTGGGCTCATCAATCCCTATAGAAGAAAAAGTAGCGAAATGTATTGAATCCATGCATGTTATCTAAAAGTAATAATTATGAAAGGGCACTAATAAATCTTTTCCCTTACTAAGAAATGACGTCAAGAGTTATGTCAAAGAAAATGACTCACACAGTGGTTGTGAAGGAGAGGGGAGAGAATGAATGAATGATATATATATATATATATATATATATATATTTGTGTATATTTTTTCAAGGTCATCTTTCAAGGATGACGAATTCATTTTTCTTACTCAAACATTCCATTTCAAGCAACGAGAAGGAGGCCACTCCAAATATGTTAATTTTGGTGATGAAACACCAATCATTTTAACCATCTAGTGTTTGGTTGCAGTTTTATTTATGTTTGTACTGAATAACCTCTACTTTTTTGCATCAGGCATGTCATTTGAGTATACATCTATCAATTGGCAATGAAATTCAACTGTGTAAATTACTACGTGATTTGTGCCACCATGTCTTTATTGAAAGAGGTGTTTGACATTTTGCAAAGGAAACACCAACCGATCATATGAGCACGGATTCCTGAAAGCATTAATCATGTTGTAATGGATGATCAAGTGAATAAGTAAGGCGAGAATGTTTTTTTCTCAGGGGTATATTAGTGCACATGCAAAACCACATGGTTGCAATTATGAGGTGGGGACATTTTGTTATGTCTTCAGGTTGATCAAGTGTAAAATTTCAAGCTTTCTTTTAAATTCATCGCCATAAGTTTCCATGTGCTTCACTTGCATGAACGATTAACAAATATTAAGCATCATGCACTAAGTCAATGATTGGGTCACTACTTTTTCATCTTTTCTATTCGAAATCACTTTATTCTCAGCATGAACATTTAACAAATATTAAGCATCATGCACTAAGTCAATGATTGAGTCTCTACTTTTTCATCTTTTCTATTCAAAGTCACTTTATTCTCATCCACAAATAAGATGTAAATATAGAAAGCCAATCATTGGGTTAGTGCATAGTGCTTAGTATTTATTGTGTTAACTAAACATTCTACATTTTGGACATTTTAGCCCAAATCTTGCAAAATATTTTTGGGGAAATTTGAATTTTTGTTGTTTAAAATGGGTTTTTGAATACATATATGGTTGTATATCTTTATTTATAATATGCTTTTATAATATATTTAAGCTACGTGTAATAAAAAATGTGGAGATATCAAATAGAAATTAGAAGAGAAAACATATTACAGAGATTACACACAAATAATTTGTACGTTACTACTTCTAAACCAAAATACATCAGACATATAGTGCATATGAGATCCAAAAACTAATCTAAAACCAATATAAAATAGTAAAAGTATAAATTATGAAATAAGAGATTATTATGGAGAAAATTTATCAACAAACTCCAACAACCAATAAACACAAATTTCCAATATACTATTGTAAGCTTTAATTCTAAGTACTTCTCTTAACACTTACATTACAAACTTTTAAAATGAAAAAAATAAATTAAATCACAAATTACAGTTCACATATAAGTAGCATCTGTCTGATATAATCTCCGTACCTGATAGTAAATTTAAATCGCATTGTCCCTACATTCCTTAATTTATAAATATCTAATTCCTTAAGGAGCAAGATATAGATTATTGATGATCACGATGCACCCATCTGTGATTTGTTAGGGTTCCAATTTTGGATGAGCCGATCGGTAATTTCATTGGAATCAAGCATTTTCATTTTTTTTCATCCATATGCTCATAACGTTTTAATTAAGTCATAGCCCCATCCTTGTTCAATTATATGTCATTGCATGACTTGGCTGGATTGATAGATTGTGTAAAAAAAAGTCATTCACAATTATTGCTCTATTATTTTAGAGGAAAATCTCCACATCATAAATATTTTACCATATATGTGTTGAATGGAAAATTCGTTCAGTAGTCTATGTGAATGGTCGAAACTCAAACTGAGCACAAAATCCTAAGTTATATTCATGCATAGCCAAGCTTGAAGCTGAAGCAAATAAGGAATAGTTATTATATATTAAAAAAATGTATCATATTGAGATATTATACAATAAAGAATGCCCAAAAAATATGGGGCTTATCCACACTCTAAGCCTACAAAAGACTATGAAACAGAAAAAAGAATATCATGCTTAACAGCCATAGCTCAAAATGGCTCAAACAATAACCAGCAGCAGCCATAGCTCGAAATGACATGAATGTATCCCATCACAATACATGACATGAAATGACATGAATGTATCCCAATACAATACATATCTACAGGTACACTAGCCCCAACACATAGACACACATACACATAGGTGTACCACCCCAAAAACAACTCTTGGATTACCAACTTAAATAATAATGCCACTACTCACCAACCTAATAATTATGGTCCTCAGATCCATTACATAGGCACACCAACCTTAATGATATTCATAACTTGGCCCACTAGCCTAACATGTAGAAACACATAGAGCAGTACGAGCCTCATGAGTCTTAGGCTCACCAACCAACAAATATTATATATTTATATTACATTAATCATTTGGAGGTGGAACTAGGGATGTTACATTCCCCTCCCCCTTATAATAACACCACCCCCAATGTTGTCTTCAACAATACACACATACTACCAAGTCATCAGTATTCATTATACTTGTAACTTAATTCTCTTTATCTCCCATAGTATTCCTTCTATTGCCTTGATTTTCATGCACGATATTATTTTCTTAGTATACACCTATAAAATTCAACAAAAAAACACGCATGTTATACACATGTCTATACAACAAGTATTGTATTTATAAGAATTTCAATTCATAATTGAAGAACATGTATTCATAAAAAAAGAGAAGGAAACCAAATACTTATTTTTATAAGTACTTTTCTTACTCCTAGTGCCCTCAACTAGATAAGGAACAAACCCTAGCAGCCTCTAGCTTACAAAGTCATGCCACCAATTAGCCCTTGTCTAAGTGGTGCACCCATTCTTTGCTCCTAGTAGTCCCTTGGGTCTCATTCCACCACGTTTGAGATGAATTATGATGAGAAATGGATGTTCTGAGATTCAACGACTCCAAGAGTCCCTGTTTCTCTTCTAAGGCCTCCAGGTACCCCAAAATCCCTCAAGAAATTCATCTTTCCTTCTTTCCTCCCATGTTCTCTATGATGTTGATGGTCTTAGAAAATTGAATCATCAGTGAAACAACAACCATGATTAGTCCTCATTTCAGACACATCACCTATACCATAACATATCACTTCCATTATGCATGCACGTCATACTCATGATCCAAGTACATTTAAATTTTATACATACACATTGCATATTTTCCAATATGCATACTGATGGGTTCCATTAATAAGTATATTTTAAACTTCATTATGATACCCTACAGCCCTTAAAAATATAATTTTCTCACATAAATTCACATTTTTTGTCATAATATGCTTAGTAAGAAGATTAAAAGGTGGTTTTCATATTCTGTCGCCTAGTGTGATTAAATTGAAACAAAAAGAAGCATTTTTGAGGCATTTACTATGCAGGGCCTTGATGGAGACAACCAAGAGAGAATCTAGGCGGATTGTCCACCTACTTAACTCTCTAACTGACCTTAGGCTCACATGATTCTCACTCAAGGCTTGAATTCACTATCATTTGAGGGACTCCAAGTCCATGTGAATATTAAGGAGAACCAGATCCATAATTCTCGAGATCTTGGAGGGAATCACTCATATTTTCAAGGGAGATTCCATCAACTACCATTTTGTATAAATAAACAAACTGAAAGGTTCAATAGGTTTCCAGTTTTTTATTCAGCTAAGAATAGCTAGTGAGCCTAGTGCTTCAAATTTTTATTCTTAACTTTCATATGATGTATGAGACTATTATTTCCTATTAATGTGAAGTTTACCATTGATATGCATCTGAGTTAGTTTTATAGGGATGAAACCCTTGGGTTTGTGCACAACCCACAGGCTTTAGTCCCTCTTCGATTATAATTAATCTATAAAAAAATGTGATTGTAGGCTTACCTATAACCTATATTGGTGGAAGAGTGATTGGAAAGATTCACAATATACCTCCAAAATTATTTGTTTATGATTTCTTGGAAATGGGTAGATGTAAGTTGTGATCCTTCTGCATGCTTAGTCTCTAAAAATTAGGATTTAGTTGACTGATCATAATAGTGTTGTGAAATAGAATATATTTTATTTAAATTCAACTCAACGTTTCCATGATAGTCTATCTCGCTGTGTTATTGGTTATTTGATGCATGTATTTGGCTAGTTGCAGGGTTATGGTGATCTGCAGGGGCAGGTACATCTTTCCATCTCCATGTGGACCTTTTCATGTTATTCCTTGTACCTCAAACTACTCCCAAACCCATTTTCACAATCATTCTGTTAAGGCAAATGGAAGACGTTGTGGGAATCAACCTTGGTGGAAGATAGACTTCTGAGAGGTCCTATCTTAGCTAGGGGACTCCCCCACCCTTAATTCAGTTCCTCCACTCGTCATCCATATTATCCTACCCTCAAGACCCCATTTCTATCATTAAAATCTTCTCAGAACCCCTCTTGTAGCAAAACAGGGCCTCCTGTAGCAATAAATGACCTCTTGTAGTAGCACTGATAGCAGCCTTGTAGCAGTGTTCTTTTTAATCAGTTTTTCTTCCCACTTCGAACATAACCTAGTTAAGTTGAATAATGTCCCCCAAATTGTGATTTGATGGTTAAGGAAGAATTCAAGACCATTCTAACCTCCTCTTTTCCCCACTGCAACCAACAAACAGTAAAACAAATTTAGAATTAGAGTTTTTATTTATAATCATGTTAACTATTAGATTCCTTATTTTCAAGCAAATTTAAAGTATATCATAGATACATGAAGGTAGGTTACTGATTTGATTCAATGTGAAAACTAGAGTAGCTTTACTTCTACAAGTATCATGGAATGTCAATTAACTCTTTAATGAATTCCATTTTCACTTTCATAATTAGAATTAGGTTCAATTATGCTTTCATGAGAAGTTTTCACTATAATTAGTTGAAGGAATGGTCTTTTAAGACCTTGATCTGATTTCATCACTAAGGGTGACATGGGTAGAACATAACATACTATCAAGGATAATTTTAAGGATGAAAATTTATCTTAAAGTTTAGAAACATTGGCGAATCCCATTAGTCCATAATATGCAATCTGACTAAATGTTTGGAGATATTTTTGTAAAAATATTCAATAGTATATATATAAATTTTTTGCGATTCTTAGGGTAAAATAATTTCAAACTATAAAATTTGGGCCAATCATTTTTAGAAAAAAAATGAAATTAGCGAATCTGTTTTTTGAAAAGGTATAGAAAATTATCCCACCTGCAAATATTAGCCCCTAAAATTTTCCCTTCCTACTATACATCTAGCACTATGACCTCTATGTTTTTAAGAACCCCAAGTTGATAATTTGAGTTAAGAAGCCCTTAGGAGTTGCAACACTCTTGGTGAAATACTAAGGTGCATCACATACTACTGCATACATCACATATGACATTTCATAACTGATCCAGGTGGATATCAGTGGCCACTTGCCTATTCCACTTGGGGCCCCACCATTGTCTCTTTCATTTTTTCAGTTTTGGCACAACTTACTATTTTTAGCAGTTTTTCGGGTTGTGAACTTCCAGAGCCGTTTTGAGGGCCTAAACGACATTTTTTATGAATCGTTCCTCTATCAAATATCATTCTATTATAGAATGATATTTGTGGCGAAAGTTGTAGTCCTTGGTTAGATCTTTCTAATGATGTATCATGTGCGTCAAACAGAGATAGTATGCCAAAGTTACGTCCCTGGGAAGTTGAAACACCAATTTACCCAAATGGGGCCCATAGTTTTCCTCCCCCCTTAGGAAGCAATGGTCCCCATTTAATTGAGTTTCTCCATGATATGAGGATAATTCTGCTGAACTTGGTCCCTGGTGAACCACTTGCCTTGGTGCAGGATTTGGCCAGCTTTGACAACCCGATACTGGGTTGATATTTCAGAGTGTTTCTTATTTTACACCAGACAGTAACATGTGGTGGGGTTTGGTTCATGTAGTTTGGTTTAATTTATTGATGAGTTGTTCTGCAATGTTCGAGGTGTCCAGTAGAGGTGGGAAGTAAGGACGAAGGCGATCCACATTGAAGACTGGGTGTAGACCAAGGAATGGTGGAATACTGAGCTCGAATGCATTGTTCCCTACAGCCTTGGTGATGGTGTACGGCCTGTATCGGAGCAGGCGAAGCTTGCGGTGGGGTCCAGTGAGGCGCTCCTTCTGCAAATGTAGCCATACTTTGTCACCCACCTGGAAGTTGTGTGGCACCCGGTGTTGATCATGGCGTTGCTTGTACTTGGCATTGGCTCTGTCCAATATATCATGAACTTGTTGGCAGATGTGTTGAATGCGCTCGATGAAGCTACTTGCTTTGTCAACTTCAGACTGGACATGATCTGAATTGGCCTGAGCAGCTACAAATGGCATGGCTACATCAATGGGACATAGTGGCTGGAATCCCAAGCCCACCTGAAAGGGGCTATGGCCGATTGAACTGTGGAGAGCCCGATTATAACTATGTTGTACATAGGGGAGGCTCTCGTCCCATGTGCGTGGATGCTTTGAATTGCACATGCCACAGCGTTTAACCATTCTATCGATAGACATCCTGTCTAATAATATTTTGGGGATGGAAATGGGACCAGAGCTAGAATCAAAGACTGACCAGAGGCTGGACCAAAATGTGCTGAGGAACCTGCTATCCCGATCTGATATGATAGACTGTGGGATTCCAAAGTGCACCCATACTCATTCAAAGAAGAGTTTAGTAGTGGCTTCTGCTGTGATATTCTTCTTGCATGCCGCCTTGATGGCCATCTTCGAGAATCTGTCAACGACCATGAAAACACAGTCATTTCCTTGCTTAGTAGAAGGCAGGCCCGACATGTAATCCATGGATATGGATTCCCAAGGTCAACTAAGCGTAGGTAGCGGAGTATATAGGCCTTGCTTCTTGATGGTCGGTTTGGCAATGGCACAAGCAGTGCAGGATCTGATGTGCTTCTCAACATCCTTTCAAAGGTTTGGCCAATAGAAATACTTCTTCAGGATTGCTACTGTTTTCTCGACCCAGAAATGCCCAGTGACTCGACTGTAGTGTGCTTCCCATATCATCTTGGCACGCTCGCTTGAAGGAACAAAAAGGTGTCCCAAGTGACATAAAAGTGCATCTTGGAGGTGAAAATTGCGAACTTGCGTACCCCCCAAGAGTGCCTTGTAAGTGTGGTCGAATTCTAGGTCACTCTCATAGAGAAGCAACCTATCAGTAGTCACGTGCCCACAAGAGTTGAGCACGGTGGTGAGTGCCATGATCGGTGGTCGACTGAGGCAGTCTGCAACATTATTGGTGCTACCCTTTTTGTACTTGATGTTCAAATGAACCTATTGCAGATATGTGGACCACTTCTGATGGCGATCATTCTGCAACTTCCCTTGTTTTTGTATGAACTAGAGGGGCCAGTGGTCGGTGTGGATGATTGTTTCCTTCCCCAAAATGTAATGCTTCCATTGTCGACAAGCTTGCATAATGGAATACATTTCATTGTCATAAGTGGGATACTTTCGAACTGTGTAAGACAATGTCTCAGTGTGATATGCCACTAGATGTCCTTGTTGAGTAATAACTGCCCCAATAGCATAGTCAGAGGCATCTATCTCGATCTCAAATGGCTGTTGCAAGTCTGGTAAAGTGAACACTAGGGCAGAACAGAGGCAATTTCTCAATTCTGTGAACACCTTCTGTTGAGGTTCCAACCAAAAGAATTTTTCTCTCGCTCCTCCCTTGGTGACTTTACTCAAGGGCCAAGTGAGATGAGAGAATCCCAACATGAACCTCCGGTAGAAATTAGCAAGACCTAGAAAGCTACGAAGCTCTGTTATAGTAGTTGGGGTTGGCCAATCCCGAATGACTTGGATCTTGGCTAGATCCACATGCACCGCCCTTTCATCAATAATGTATCCCAGATATTGAACCTGGGTCATGCCAAAAGTTCACTTCTCCATATTGGCACACAACTTGTGTTGCCGCATTGTCTGGAGGACTTGTCGGATGTGGTGAAGGTGCTCTTCCCAAGTCTGGCTGAAGATCAGAATGTCATCTAAGTACACCACTACAAATGAGTTGGTGAATGGCCGCAAGATCTCATCCATCATCCTCATGAAGGTTGCGGGAGCATTCATCAACCCGAAAGGCATGACCAGCCATTTGAAAAGGCCTTCCTTGGCTTTGAAGGCAGTCTTCCACACATCGGAGGGTTCAATTGGTACCTAGTGATACCCCGACTTCAAGTCAATCTTGCTGAAATATTTTGCACCTTGGAGTTGGTCCAGGAGGTCATATATCCGTGGGATCGGGTACCTATTCCAGACACTGATCTTGTTCAGCGCCGATTAGTCAATACAGAGTCTCCACATCCCATCCTTCTTCTGTACCAACACAATCAGTCTCCTACATGGCGATGAACTTGGTCGGATGTGACCCTTCTGTAGCAGCTCCTGAATCTACCTCTTGATTTCATCATTCTCCATAATAGAGCGCCGATAGATTGGTCTGTTGGGTAGTTGCGCACCTAGGGTCAGATCAATCGGGTGCTTGACCTGACTATGCAGAGGAATCCTTGTGGGTGAGGTGAAAATGTCCCCGTACTCCTCCACAACCTTATTCATTTGTTGTTTTCGTGTAGAGGATCCTTGTCTGGAGGTCGTGGCCACAGTCTTCTTCTTGCCCTAGGGGTGGATCATTAGGAAAATGAATTTCCTGGTTTGGGAAATGAGCTTACTACATTTTTTTGTAGTAACCAAAGAGATAGTGGCAGGAGGTGGTACCTTTGGTATCCTGTACAAATTATTTCCCAAAGTAACAATAACAGCACAAGGTCGAGACTCATACACATCATGACGCTTCCACAAGTATGGTTGTCCTAATAATACATCAAAAACATTAATAGGAGCAACGTCACATAATACCTCATCCGTGAAGAGCTTGATGCTATAGGGAAGGTGACACTGCTGGCTGACGCAGAGATCTCGTCCTTGGTGAAGCCACCCAATGGTGTATGGATGTGGGTGAGCTGTGGTTGGCAAGCCCAACTTCTTCACAGCATCTGTCGAAATGAGGTTCTTTTGGCTCCCATTGTTGATAATGAACTGTACTGGGGAGCCGTTTACCCACATTTGGGAGTGGAAGAGACATTCCTCCTCCTCAGGATCTTCTGGTTCTTCCTTCTGGATCTTTGTAGTGGAAACAGTGGCATTGGGCTCCAAATCAATAATCTATTTCCCTTTTTCATTCCCCTTGTCAGGTTCTGATTTAGAGTCAGAGCATGCATCTGACTCAGAAGCCCGCATCTCGGCCACCAGCGACTGCTTGGCTCGACACTCACCTATGTTGTGAGTGGAGCTCTTATGGAACTCACACCACTTTCCCATGTCCTTCTTTAGATTTGCGGTGTTGTTCTTTGCTTATGGCTTCGACAGGTTGTCTTGAGTCACCATTCCTTGGCTCTGTCCTTTTTCTTTTCAGTTTGGGAGCACCTTTCCCTTGCTTTTGATTCACAGATCCAAAGTCTCACTTCTTATGTTTAAATTTCTGCTCAATCTTGGCAGCATACCAGTATGCCGTACTAAGCGAGGAGATGTCAAGGAACTCCATTTCCTCCGGAATGTATCCATGCATAAAACTGCGATAATTTAGCACCAGATGCTTCTCTGAATCTTTGATACCCAACTTGGTGCACATGGTATGGAACAGATTCGTCAGCTCATGCACATCTTGATCCCTTTGTTGCCGTAGCGTGGTCCATTGTATGTATTGGTCCTCATAACTCCCCACGGGATAGTATTGTTCCTTAACGGCGTCTCGGAAAGAATTCCAAGTGGGTATGGCTAAGAACGAAGAGGGTTCTGTCTCGTCCTTTTTCTCACAGTGGGTTTCCCACCAGTCCTTGACATGGGGGGCAGCTTTGCGGAGTGCAAAAATAATCTTCTCCCTGTTAGAAAAGTCATGAACCGAGAAATATCCTTCTAATAGATTCAACCATCTATCTATGACATCCGCATCTATTTGACCCTAAAATATGGGAATGTCAAAATTTACTTGTACCTTAAAAGGAGTCGCACCTCTAGAGTAGCTGCTAGATGCAGATGTGCCACCGGTGGGCAGCCGTTGAAGGATCTGGGAAAATTTATCCATCATCACGTTCCTTTGTTTTTCGAGGGCCTCCTCAAGCAATATTTTGATAGGATGTCTTGCTCCCTCATCTTTATTTTTGTCCCCCATGGGCATCCGTTGGGGTTTGCAAGGCTGATCTTGCAAAGGTTCCACTAGATCGAGCCCTAACTCCTTATACCCTGACCTCGTTGGGGACATGCAAAGAAGGATCGAGAAAAAGAAAACCACTCTGATACCACTGATCCGGATTTATGCAAGAACGAAACAGAATAAACACATAACCATAAATATAGAGATACAGCGGAATTAACACTTTATTTCATTAATATCAAAGAACTGAAATTTTCTTACAGATAGAATGGAAATAAAACTAGCTAGGGCATTGGTAGCTATCTCTGAGGAGAGATGTGGGGGCTACAGGCCTTTGAACTGAGTTAAAATGAGGCTTGAGGGCCTATTTATTATTTAGAAACAATGGAGAACACTAAACATCCAAAAACCTAACCCTAGGAGATGAAGCGCCAAAACTATGGGCCCTGTTTGGGTAAATTGGTGTTTCAACTTCCCAGGGACGTAACTTTGGCATACTATCTTCGTTTGACGCACATGATACATCATTAGAAATATCTATCCGAGGAATACAACTTTCGCCACAAATACCATTCTAAAATAAAATGATATTTGCTGGAGGTGTGATGCCCAAAAAACGTCGTTTAGGGCCTCAAAACGGCTTTGGAAGTTCACGACCCAAAAAACTGCTAAAAATAGTAAGTTGTGCCAAAACTGAAAAACTGAAAGAGACAATGGTGGGGCCCCAAGTGGAATAGGCAGGTGGCCACCAATATCCACCTGGATCAATAACAATCGAGAAGAGAAGGTTTTAAGAGGTTCTGATATTCATTCCCTTGTCTATTATGAATTTAATAATATGGTTGTCTTATTTCTCAGGTTTTCCCCTAATAAAACATGGGAATTAATTAATTTCCATTGTTATGAACCTATTAGTATTAATGTAGATGGTAGTGCTCTAATCATTGGGCACAAAATTATTTATAAAGATGAACATTTAAATCGTATATGTGTTGTTATACATCAAATGTTACTGTTGGAATCAATGATTCTCATACCTTTCACAAACTCACACAATAATAACCTTTGCTTCATTCCTATCGAAAAAATTTCATATGTGACCATTCACTTCCAACACAATAGCATCACAATGATTACTCCATTGAAATGAAGGTTTTAAGGAGGAATAACACCATCTTTCCAAATAATTTGTAACCTTTTACCAAACCATCCTTTCAAGTAGGTCATACATTTATTGAAATGGATATATTGATATGACAACATGTAAAAATATGTTTTAATATGTAAAAATTTACCCATCCATAAAGTTTCATGCTTATCATTATGAGGCATTCCCAAAAAAATGCACATCTGTATTCTCACTAGGTGAAGGTACCTTTATGAGCACTTTTCTCCACGTGAAAGGTAAAATTTAGGGGATTTTTTGCTTAACCGAATTAGCACAGGAATCCTAATTCAAGAAAATATTGACATAGACAATAATTCAACTTGGATTTTGGCCTTACTTTCATACATATATAGGACAAGAGATTATTAATTCATTTTTTGGATTGATAACATCTCATCTATCAATAATAAGGTTCCTTGCATCTAAATCATTATTTAATCATTTATGCAAAATGACTCTGCTAACTTTCTCCAACCCATGCCAAAATGATGTATAAGATTACCATTTCCAAAATCCTCTCCTCAAATTGTTGTTGGAATTAATGCTCTATAATTTTTTGATGTATAACATGTGATCACATGTTTGTTACAGTAAAAGCACAAAATACACCCATGAATTATCTCTGAGCAATGAATCCACGTGGATGTTGAGAATTATACTTCTTAAAAACCCTGTCATCACAACTATTTCTTGATTTTTCTGAAAAATATTATGCCATTAAAAAGAGAAATTGTGAAAAATATCCAAATAAGTATTCTAAAAGTTCCCATCTAATTGTACTCAATCTTTCACTCTTCCTCCAAATATGTGAATTGAATTCTAATGCATTGGGGAAACCTGCTAAAATATAGTTAGAAACGTGCAATATAAGGCATGATGCCCTCCTAGAATATTGATCTCTAGATGATCATCAAACATTGATACACCACAACTCCTGAGCAAGGTCTGGCTAGAATAAGGATTTTCAATGACATATAGAAAAGGCAATCATGAACTATTGATATTGAATGGTAAACTATGTTATGTTTAGTTAATTATGTGTGTTTCCCATGTACCATCGATGCTGGACCATTCAAGTGCATGTATGACAAATTATTGAGCTTAATACCAAAATCTAGCATTCCTTTGGTATGTATTAGAATCAATTTTGCAATATTATAGTGAAAAACTCTGGGTGAAGTATGAACCTGGATGCAAGACTTACAAGAAAATTGATTTATGACCTAGTCAACGTTAATTAAATTTCTTCTTGGTTTTTAGCAAAATGCTTCATCTACATTGTTGGAATCACTTTTCAGTGCTTGAACCCTATTTCATCTGATATAGTGTTTGGTCTATAGTTAAAATTTATCATTCTTATTTTTTCAGTAGTTCTTTCACATACTTTGCTTGCAATATCAAAAAAATTTCCTTATCCTACCGTACTTCCAAACATTAACAATGCTGAACAAGAGACAAATTTATCATCTACATCAACAACAAGAATGAACTCCTTACTTTATATCTTGATGTGCAAGTTAGGATATGAAGCACTCCTTTGAAATCCAATTTTTTTAGAATGTCATCAATTTTCATGTACAAATCCTTCACCTCATAAAATGATTTTACCATCCTAAAAATAAATTTTTCCTTATCCTTCACCTCAAATCATTATTAATATGTCATGTAAACCTTTCATTTAAGGTTTCAATTTGGAAATTCACTCTTCAACCTCAAACATTAAACACTGGCCTGACCTATGATGCCAAATCCAATGCTAGTATGCTTTAGCTTGTTATTAATTTTTCAATCAGATCAAGAGTGTGTTAGGGTCAAGGCTTCAAGGTGAAACTCTTATCCCCCATGTCATAATATGAATGGGGTTACTTCATCTTTACATATTTATCTTAAGAGTCTAGAGCATAGATACAGTTGAGGCTTTAAGAGGAAACACTCAACCCTCAAACCTATCCAAAGACATGACCACTCAATATGCTACGCAAGAAAAACCCCAACTTTTTAAATAGGTGAACCAACAAAGCAGTTTTTAACACCATTCATCAGGCATATGGGTTTTCGAACAAGGAAACATCAATAGTCACTTTCCCATAATATTGTACTTGGGTTAGAACATATAGCTCGTGTTAACCCAAATACTTCATGTAAAGATACTCAAAGGTCAACTCAAATCTTATTTCAGGTCGTCGATGATCATTATGTCCACTTGAAGCTATATATGTGTGTTTTTGTGTGTGTGTGTTTACATACATGCCAAAACACCATTTATGTCCACCATTCACCGTTTAATTATGATTATACAAGCACTGCACAAGTTGGAAATATGAACAATAAAACCTTCTAAATATATTCTAATAGTCTCCTTTAATCACGACGTATTGGGTATTTGAATCATTGTAGCTATGGGTATTCTTTCTGAGAGATAGTGGCACATATACATTATCTAGAATTCAAAGTTGCGTTCATCCTTGTGCCAAGTGAGTGGTTGGACTGTGTCCTATAAATTCTTCATACTTGCAGAGATAAAACAAAACTATACCCATCTTCCCTTCAATCTGAAAAAAAAAAATCTTCAAAATCCATTTTGGCTTCTTAGCTTCTTTTTATAGTTTTATCTTCTAGCCTAGATCAAACCTATCTCCTACATTGATCCCCAAGTTCAACACTATATCCAAAATAAAATACGTAAAATTTATATAGGGAAAGCCAACTAATATAGTACAATAATTCTCCCCTTTCCATGAGGTATATATTCACATTACCTCTCAAACCAAAGCATTGATGTTTGTAACAATGTGCAGTGGTAAATGAACATAGGCACACGAATATACCATTATGGTAGTATGCTAAAAGATCTCATATATTTCTTAAAACTCCTAAGACATATTATAACATTGGATTATTTGAGACAACGATTTAGGTGACATGCTTTTTGTATGGAATTCCCAACCAAAAAAAAATCTCCTACATAGAAAGCCATTTATTCCTTTCGATTTCTGAAATACCACATCAAATCTATCAATATCAATATGATTTTAAGAGTGCTATAGCATATTGTCTTATCTAATTCTAATATGATATTTCTCCTCATGAAATTTGTTATCCTATCTAGTACCCCCCAAAAATTATGGGTAATAGGGCCTTATGGGTGAGGGGAGTATTCTTCTTCAAGAAAAGGGGCACACAAGCTGGAAATACAAGCTAAAAACCAACCGCTTCACTTATTTTTTAGCATGCCTAAAACATTTTGGTAACATATATTGCAATAGTAGTTAAAAATATGCATATATTATACCGAGATCGACCATGAAATACACCAAGATCTTATTACAAGAATTGAGAAAACTACACCCTGGAGACCATTTGAAATGATAGTTTCTTCTGAAAATAGAACAGAAGGACCAAAAAAGAGTAGTAGTAAACACTTGATGATGATATCCTAAGGGATTTTCATAAAGAAATTGGAATTTCCCAACCTCAAGGGTGTACTTAGATTATCTACCAACTATGTCCCATTGTGTTTTTGAGAATCCTAGTGAGTAAGCCAGAGTGACCCAGAATCAATTTCCTGATCTAGCTCATTTTACTTACAAGGGGAGAATCAATTGTTTTTATTGGGATCTTATGAAATTTTTTAAAATCTTGATATGAACATCACCTTCCTACTTTGAGCATCCATTTTTTGGTCCTTTCCCACGAAACACCTTCAATTGAAAACCTTCTAGGTTCAGTGGTACGCCGGTACTCACTTTCAAAAAATATCACATCAACAACAAAATAAACATTTTTCAAGTACAATTAAATGTTCACTTCCTTGTCCATTTTTTTTTTTTTTTCTAGACCTGCCAATAATGATATATATGCACTTAGACTATTCTTGACTAATTACTATGCTTTTGCTTGCACTAAGAAAACCAAAAAGAGTCACCTCATTTGGACTGAAACCTACATGCCCTCATATAGAGTGCCCAAGCTTACAAATTATTTAAAAGTAATTACGAAGGTGGTTTGAACCATATCCACATGTGTTATATTCATTTTCAAAAGAAAATTAATTTTAAGGCCTTTTAACCCTCATTATTTTGTACATATCCCACAATCAATATATTGCATGAAATAATATCAGGAGTAAGAATTTATGTTCAAACAACTTGTGAGTGGTTCCCATGTTTCCTAACTTAACATAGTCAACAATCATAACATTCCTTCAAACTAGGTCTCCCTCGGGGATTTATTCAAACCCTTTTCGTGCACCCCTCTGATGATTTCATGTTTGCAAACTCCTAAACATGTGAGATATGGAGACACCGACCACTTATCCAAAATAGAGTGACCATACAACACCTAGAGTGCACTTCACATCCATCGAAGGCTCTATTTTAGGAACATAATACATTTTTTCCCCCAAACATGAAAACCAACTGAATTTCTTCACCATTTTCACTTATGAGTGGTTCCTTAAACAAATATATGGAATTACCATTATCTGAGATAAACCAGGTATCTTCATGCCTCCTTCCATGAAATATATTTCATTCAACACCCTTGCTATAATTGAAATTCCAGAAAATAACCCAACCCCTTTGCTTCGACTAGTTTATGATTCAATTCCAGCTAATATATTCCTCCAAATATTTGAGAACTATGCATTCCAATTAATGAAGTCTTGTAGCTCGATAGTTGTGCTTTAGAGTTGATCCAAAGTTCATTTTGGTGAATGAAAATTTCAGGTCAGAGAGAAGAATGTTGGATAGTGATATGAAGCCAAAGAATGCATTTTAATATCTCCATGATCTATTCTAATAGTAATCATGTTTGGGAAGCCACATAATTAACTAACGAAAAAATTACATGGCAGATTGTTTTCCCCACATGACTCACGTGCAAAAAAAAACCCAACGAAGGAAATATTGAGTGGCTCAATTCCATACCATCGCATTTTTTCAAACTAGTTGAGGGCCTATTTTCCATGGCCATGTATTGCATACAATTTGATCAGGGAAACTTTTAGGGGTTAATATTCATAGGCAGGCTAATTTTCAATGTTTTCTCGAAAAAAAATCGCCAATTTCCATTTTTTCTAAAAATGATTCGCCCACATTTTATAATATAAAATTATTTTACCTTAAAAATCTCCAAAAAATTATATAAACTATTATAAAATCATTATAAATGTAAATATTTCTATAAAAATATTTCAAAACATTTTACAATTTGCATATTAGGGATTATTAAGATTCACCAAGGATTCTAAACTTTAAGATAAAATTCCATCCTCAAAATTTTTCCTTCGATGTGATCATCATAGTCCATAAGAAAATCCTTCATTGATGCATTTTGTCAAATGCTTCCCATGTCTTCTCTACACATCTCAATTTTTCATACATGTATACTAAATCACTTTCTAGAGATACATAAAATTCAAATCCTCTCTTGGATATTTCATTGTTCATTGTGGATATTTTCATCTTGTTCAAGGGAAGCCAAATTAGCGCACACTATGATGATACAGAGAAATTTCTTAGGTTTCATTTTACCCCAAAATAGAACATTTGCAGAAAAAACTTCATGGTTTCTTCTTGCAACCAATTTTGCACATGCTCAATGGTCATGGTCATCTAGAAGAGCATGTGTCACATAGACATTTTGAGTATGCCCAACCATATTGCAAGTATACTACAAATTTTCTTTCATGCAATGTCAGTTAGCACTTGAATGAATGGCATTTTCACTTTCATAATTAGAATCAGGTTCAATTATGCTTTCATGAAAAAAAAATCACTATAGTTGGTTGGAGAAATGATCTCTAAACACCTTGATCTAATTTCATGATTGAGGGTGACATGAGTACAACCTAACCTAATGTTCATATAACATTATCACCTTGATGTTTTTATGAAACTCAGGTTGATAATTTGAGTTGAGAAGCCCCCGGGAGTTACAACACTTTTGGTGTAATAATAGGGTGCATAATGTTTTGGCGTCGTTGATGGGAAGGTGTCTAAGTAGGTGTTTTTTCTGCTTAAGCATTGTTTTTTTTCTATTTTTCATCAATATTATTGCTTTGAAAATGTGAAAAATTAAAAAGAGAAACTTTCTCTTTCACGCCTCGTAGGAGTAGGGATAACGAAGGAAATGTTTTACCAAAAACCCCCACCCCCTCAAGCAGCCAAACTTCATTCTTATTCAGTGGCTCTCAACATCCCTCTTTGACTATAGGGGAGTTAAAACACCCTCTATTTGAGAAAGCTACAAAATTTTAGGAATATATTGGGAAGAAGAAGAACCCACTTCACTTACTGAAACCATGGCTGAAAACGGGTATAATGAGATTCTCCCTATGAGAGAAACCAATGGAGAGGCTAGAATGAAGAATATAAGCCAACATTTACATTTCCTGACCTCTCAGGATCATGACACATTCATGTTTGAGTTTTTTTTTTTTTTTTAGTACCTATTACTATGCCTCTGATGAGAAAAAACTGAAGTTGTTTCCTTCTACCCTTAAAGATGCAGCCTTACGCAGGTTTAAGGGTATTCCTAGAGAAAACATCACTACCTGGGCATAATGCATTAAGCCTACAATGAAAAATATGAAGACTACTATAGGATCAAAGAAGCAAAGGAGGAAATATTTAGGATGAATCTTGGACCCGATGAATTCCTAGAGGACTATGAGGAAATATTTCAACTCAATTATAGGAGGGCCAACTGTACCCTCGATCCTTAATCACTAAAGCTATTTCTTCTCATAGGGATCAGGGAAGATATTATGGAAGCCCTCAACATGATATCTTGAGGAGATATCTACCAATTACCTTATGTTGACATCAATATTGTATTCAAGAATCACTCTTGGGCTGATAGGAAAAAGGGTAGGCCTAGCCAAAGCTTGGTCAGTTCCTCTCCCTCCACAACATCCATCAAGCATGAGATAGGGAATATGTTGGAGAATTTCAAGAGTGAAATGTTGAATACCTTTTCCTTGAAAATGGATACTATCAAATCAAAAGAAATAAAGAGGAATAAAAAAGAGAACCAACTGTATTTTTCCATAGATGTACTAAAACAAATCCTAGGAATGAATGGCCACTGAATGCCATAGAATTATTCCTAGTTTGTGAAGAGAATCATGCAATAGAAAAATTTACCTCTCTTTGAGAACCAAAGTTTGTCTACCAGGGAGGAGTAGGGAGTGGGTCTGAGAACATTTGTGCTTCATTAACCAAAGGAGACCCCCAAGACCTCGAACATATCAACAAGGCATGGAAGTTGCATATTATCCTCACTACAATCCAAATCAGAATGAAATTTTCCAACCGTGGTGCCCTTCCACTCATCCATCATGGTCCAAATGTCCTCCTTCGCCTTATGCTCCTCCATATCGTTATCGGACTTTCAACCATCCATTTCACTCATATCCACCCCAATCTTCCCAATGGGGAAACCACTCGCAAGGGTGGAGGAATCAAACAAACCAACCTCCTGCTTTATTTCCTCCACCCCAATATCAACCACATTTAACTCATCATACTCTACCTAACCAACCTCAAATTATTTCTCACCTTAGTCGGAATCTGAACTATAAGTAGGAATACAAAGTACACTTTGTAGAGACATCATATCCTACTTATTTTGTAGAAATCCAAGAGATCAACCTTCGACCTGGGAGGGTCCTCCCAGATAGCCACCCACCTTCTCCACCTGAAGATATTGAAGAAGATAAGGAAGAGAGTACCCCTCAAGTCAATGCACCCCCATATCTTGAAGGTTTGGTCCACAAAAACTACCACACCCCAGAAAAGTTTGAACTTCTGCGAGAATTGAAGGATTTGTGTGTCAAGATACCCCTTCTCCAGACCATTAGATATGTTCCCATATACAATAATATTATTATGGAATTTGTTTTTAAAAGGCATGGGATAAGAGGAAGAGATACACCCACCATCAATTTCATTGGAAAACAATATGATATGATGCTTGGCAAGGTGATCTCCCCAAACTACATAGGCCCTAGTAGCCCAGTAGTGGTGTGCACATTGATGGAATTATGGTTCCTAATACCTTGATTTAAGTTTTGGATTAATCAATGTGATGACTAGAGAAACCATGTTGAAGCTCAATCCCCAAGGGGCTTTGAGAAAGATCACCACATTGTTGCAGCTTGCAGATAGATCCATAATAGCTCCTGGTGGAATTATTAATGATTTCATGGTATCCATTGACTCCTGGAAGTACCCTACTAATTTCGTAGTCCTCCAGCCCCAAAACAAATTTAATTTTTATCCTCTCATTTTAGGAAGACCTTGGTTATGCACACAAATGCCTCAAAAAAAGTTGTAGGGGCCGCCTTAGGTCATGTAAAAATAAAATTACCTTCTGATATCTATTTCTTTCTTATGGTGCAATATTTTAACAATTTAAGGCATTATATCACTAGTTATCAAACTTTGGTTCACACTAATCATGCAACCATTATTTATTTAAAGAATAAAACTAATGCCAATTATAGGATAATTAGATGGTTGTTATTTTTGCAACAATTTGATCTGACTATTGTTGATAAACCAGGAAAAGATAATGTGGTTGTATATTTATTTTCAATACTAACCTTGCCTACAGGAAAGGAAGAAACGGTAGATGATCAAATTCCAGATGAACATCTATTTTCCATCTTGGTGCTTTCTCCTTGGTTTGCTGATATAGCCAAATATTTGGTTGCTGGGAGGTTCCCTCCTAACCTATCCTTGAAGGAGAAAAGAAATATTGTTAGAATGAGTGCCCCATTAACTTGGAATGGTGGAAATCGTTTCAAATTGGGGATAAATCAGATCCGAAAAGGATGTGTGAGGGAAGAATAGGTATTTGACATCCTCTCAGCATGCCATGATGGACCCTATGGGGGCCACTTTATTATTAAGAGGACGACCTTCAAAGTTATACAATCAAGTTACTATTCGCACACTTTATACTAGGATGCAAGGAGATACACCACTTGGTGTGATCAGTTCCAAAGGATGGGTAAGCGAACACCCAAGGATGAAATTCCATTACAACATCAAGTGACTCTAGAGCCATTTGAAAAGTTGGGCATCGATTTCACTAGACCTATTGATCCCCCATCAAGACATAAAATATATATCATTGTATGCATTGATTACTTGACCAAATGTTCTGAAACAAAAGCAGTAAAATAAAAAATGAGCACCCCAATAGAAATCCACCTCTGAGACCAATGATTCAATTTGTGTTCAAAATTTTCAATAATCTATCTCCAATTCGCGTTCTTATATTGGTTCGACTTGATATTGAAACCGGATTATACAAAGCTAGAATACAACGACCAAGAAATGATCCCAAATAGATGACATATCTATTCATTCTCACCCTCTTCCCAGTGATTAGACATCAGTTCAAATTTGCTCAAATTTATAATGAGACTAGAATAATATCCAAAGGAAGAGAGGATGTTGAGAAAATGTGACCATTCATGAATAAATGGTGCACCACTAAATAGGATATCATTGAAAAACATTAGGTGTGTGAAAGTGATTTGGATAGTCATCTTGATCCCCATGATCAATCTGTTGTCTCTGTAATCAATAATACTCCTACTAGTTGCTTCTATGACAAGAAGAAAAAGCATGGGGGACAATGCGCATCCCTAGCGTAAACCTCTAAAATATTTGAAAAAATTAGAAGGGTATTCATTGTAATAATTACGTAAAAATTGGCAGAGTTCACACATGCCGTGATCTAGTTGGAATTTTGAATAGTGAGACTTATTTTTTATATTATCAGTCTCAAAAATTCCTAGTCTACGTTTTCAAATGTCTTATTGATATCAATCTTCATGAGACAAGGTTTGTGCCTCTTCACCTTAATGGAATGTAGACATTCCAACGCAATGACCACCATGTCCTATATCTAAATGGGGGACAAACAATACAATTTAATGGCCTGAGATATCTAAGATACATATATTTCATCGACTTGGTAGAAATGGTCATAATGGCCCGGCTCATGAGATTCATCATGGGAATAATTAGGTGAGGGATCACCATGGATGTGGCGGCAGGACATTTAAATACATGAATGCAATGATGGAAAAAACCAAGGCCTAGTAAGTGGAGTGTCCCCACACCACCCAAATCGACATCGACGCTGACACTTAGTGAAGTCGCAATCACATTATTTCAATATTTTATTAAATGATAAATTAACGTGGAAGATTAAATCAGATCCGTCCATCTTCTAAAATGGAAAAGAATATTTTCCTATTTTATTCATATGAAATGGTAGCTATGTATTTATTTAATGAAAAAATTATTAAATCCTAACCATATACTTGATAAAAAGCAATTATGAAACCAAAAAAAATATCTAAATGCATTTATAAACTAAGTTTTTTTGGAAACCACATTGTTTTTCCATAAAAAAAAATACATATTAAAAGGTAAAAAAAACAAAGTAAGAGTGAACAGACACTATTTTCCATGACATTAGTTGATATATCCACATAAACCCAAATTTGATAATCATTCAATTAACAAGTTAATTATGAGCTTATAAAATAAAGAGAATGTGTTGGTTATATAGCAGGGAATTTGGACAACGTGATTGTTGTTATTAGCATTCTTTAAATATTAACCTGAACATTCTCCTTCCGGGGAAATCCATCCAATAGTAAATTTAAATCACATTTTCCTTACATTCCTTAATTTATAAATCTCTAATTCCTTAAGGAGATAGATCTACATTATTGATGATCATGATGCACCCATCTATGATTTGTTAAGGTTCCAATATTGGATGAACCGATCTGTAATTTCATTGGAATCCAGTGTTTTCATTTTTATCATTCAGATTCTCATACTATTTTAATTAAGACATAGCCCCATCCTTGTTCAATTATATTTCATTGCATTGCACATTATGAAATGAACCTAACGTACTCTGCATATAAAAGGGGAGAATCAGTTATTTTTGTCGGTTTTTTATGAAATTTCATTAACTCTTGATATGAACATCACCTTCTCACTTTGAGCATCCATTGTTTGGTCATTTCCCACAAAACACCTTCGATTGAAAACCTTGTAGGTTTTGTGGTATGTTGGTATTCACTGTAAAAAAATATCACTTCAACAACAAACTCTATAGATTTCAAGTACAATTAAATTTTCGCTTCCTTGTCCAAATTTTTATTATTTTTCTAGACCTGTAAATAATGATATATGCACTTAGAGTATTCTTGACCAACTACTATGAATTTTCCTGCACTAAGGAAACCAAAAAATGGCACCTCATTCGGACTAAAACCTAGATTCCCTCATCTAGAGCTACCAAGCTTACAAATGCCTTCAAAGTACTTACAAAGGTGGTATGATCCATATCCACATGTGTAATATGCATTTTCGAAAGAAAAGGAATTTTAAGGCTTTTTAACACTAACACTTTTGTTCATATCCCACAATAAATGTATTGCATGAAACATTATCTCGTGTAAGAATTTATTTTCAAACAACTTGTGTGTGGTTCCCATGTTTCCTAACTTACCATAGTCAACAATCGTAACATTCCATGAAGCTAGGTCTCCCTTAGTGATTTCTTCAAACACGTTTCGTGCATCCCTCTGATGAATTCATGTTTGAAAAATCATAAAAATGTGAGCTATGAAGACACTGACCAATTATCCAAAATAGAGGGACCATACAACACCTAGAGTGCACTTCACATCGAATGAAGGATCTATCTTAGGAACATCATACTTCTTTTTTTCCCAAACATGAAAACCAACTTATGAGTGGTTCCTTGAACAAATATATATCATTACCATGATAATGTACTAAACTAGGTATCTCCATGGACTACTAAAAAATGTCTAATTAGTTACCAAAAAAATGTCTAAAATTTACATATAAACGACTATTTTTCGGTCGGCAACCAATAGTAGCTAATTTACAGTATCTTATAACGTGACCAAATTTTAGTCATTTTTAGCTTAGTCATTAATTGGTTGTCCCAATTTTTTCATCTAGTTGTATATTTGGTCATTAATTTATTTATTGATTTGGTCATTAATTTAGTCATTGAATTGGTCATTGATTTAATCATTGATTTAGTCATTAATTGTGACAATTAATGACCAATTATACAATAAAATATATTATTAAATGATCACTCGAGAAAACAAATTAATGACCAAAGAAATATGACCAAAATGTTGGTCGTGTTATAAGATATTGTAAATTAGCTACTAATAGTCATATATATGCAAATTTTAGTCATCGTTTGAAACCAATTAATGACCAAAGAAATATGACTAAATTTTAGTCGTGTGATAAGATACTGTAAATTAGCTACTAATAGTCGTATATATGCAAAATTTAGTCGTCATTTGTAATCACAAATTTATCATTTGCAATAGTCATTTATTTTTTGTTGGTAGTTTAATATTCATTATATAAATGACTACTTTAGTAGTTTATATTCATTTCATTTAATTTCATTAACAATCGTCATAAGCAACTAATTTAGTTGTATATTCATTTTATTTGTGTTCATCATTAATAAACATAAATTGTCTATATAGTACTTTTAGATTGATTTTATGTGTTTATTACTAATTAACATAAATTAATTAGTATTATTTTACAACTAAATTAAAAAAAGAAAAGAAATATCATACAATGCACATGTTCATCTATTATGAAAACACAAAGTTACATATGTTAATTACAATATTAAGTAATATCAAGTGAAACTATAAATAATTCGAACAACAAATTATATTATATAAAATGTCAAGTATTACGTTATGAGTTTCCAACTTAATATTGGTTGGAGTACAATTTACACATGAAATATTGTTTCATCACTTCAAAACATTATCATTGTGTTGCCAAGACATTGCAAGTGAATTCACCAACTTTGAAGACTTGACCATCTGTCTCTATGTGTGTCTTATGCAGGATATTGGCTCTACAAGTACCACTATACCAGTTCTCTTCTCTCTCTCTCTTTAATTTGCATTTTGTCGCTCTAGTGTTATTGTTCTCCTCTTTCTTCAATTCCTGCTTCTTACCATTAATACTGAGTTCATTTTCTGCAAAAAAAAAAAAAAAAACTGAGTACAATGCAAAGTATAAGACGCGATAGTTGATTAACTCTAGAATATAAACTAAAGTAGACTATAAAGGATTTATACAATATATACCTGAACATAAACTATATTGTTAATGTCATTTCTCACCATAAAAGCTAGAAACTCGAACAATTTTTCTTCAATTGGGAAATAGTGTCCACTATATGGCCAAATGATTTGTATAAACAAAGTAAATAAAATGTCACCATAGAATAAATTTTAACCTACTGTGTTCGCAATGTACAAAATTTTTTGATGAAATGTTATCTACAACTAAATTAATAAATGCAAATAGAAGCACACATTTTTATCCCAATATTTTGAATTCGCATGCTTATGGTACATTGCAATTTTGATTTTATCCTACATAATCAAACGCAACAGAGCTAGCATTTTATACTAAGAATTTCCCACACTCCACTTTTGTAGTTGTATTGTTTCCTCTAGTTATCTTTAAGAAGCAGTGACGCTTCAACAATAAAACTTGTCAATATAAATATAATGGGTGGAGCAAAGTATTGATGGAAAAAAATGACAACAAGAAACTAGAAAAGAATAAGACAAGAATTTGTAATTGTGATACTAACTGGGAATATAGATTCAATATAACAATCTTGAATTGTCAACATACTATTCCAAGGGAAAAAGAATCCAATTCCCAAAAGCCAAAAAATTATATCCAGAGCAAAACTAAACATGTTTGTTGACATTCAAAGGTAAAGTAACTGGAGACTAGCTATATCAGATACTTTTTAGAATGTACGAGTAGTTACTAACACCATTAACAAAAATTTTAAAATAGATCTACCACATATGACTTCAAATGTGGCAACAAGTTTAATATATGCACTACATGTATACATTTCAAAATGCATTGCAATGATATAAGAGTATCAAAAGAAACTGCACATAATTACATATTCACTATCCAATTTTATTCCAAAACAACATTCAAATAACTGTTATAACTTACTCGAAAAATATGTTAAAATTTCCATTCATTGTCATGAATATCCCTGTCTGTCAGTACTTGGGAAGGTGGTTGCTAAAAGAAATCCTACCCAAAACAATCAAAGCTTAATAAGAGAAAAATATGACAAATACCCTCACCTTTTGCTCCTTTAAAGAATGCAGTATTCTCTTAAAAAAGGTCTAAAAGTCTACGCACTTATCTATTAAATAAAAAATAGAACAACGATGGGAAAATAAGAACTGCACAAGTGGAGGACAAAATTTTTCCATAGTGCGACGTGGCACATAAAACCTGTCATCAGTACTAGTGTTACTTGCAGTTAACGTTTTACAAAAATAATTATTCAGTTGCTTGCTTGGTGTGCCAAGATCAAAACCAAGATAACAATATTTTTTCTCTTGTTGCACATTATCATCAATTTTTAGTTCCCTGCACAAATGGAACTAGTACCAAATCATTTCTCACCAAAATTGGCAATTACGGCAAAGCACAAATAATTAAATTGAAAATGTCTTACAACATTAAGAGGTTGCAATGCCATTTGAGCATATACTTCATTTGTTTCTAAATCTACGTGGCAGTCAATAAGGTTTTTTTAAAATTTTAAATCTTGTATATACAACGATATGAATGAAAGTGGTTCACAAACAAAGCAAGGATGAAATGCAGAGAACCCACATGCATTGTAACAGTGTGAAGTTAGCAGATTAATTAAGTTGGAATATTTGGATAATTCGATATATGAGCCTCAACCTCCTTGTTTGTTGAAGCAACTAATGGAAATCACATTGATTATGATCAACTTCATTACATAAAATTAAAATTTAAAAATACCGGGGTCATGTTTTATGATGAAAAGAAGATAAGCATCCATTATTTTCAGTCATTTGTATCCAAAAGAAGATTTCAAATTAAAAATTAGTGAGAAAATACCTCACCTGCTCACTGTGACCCTATGGAAAATAAACAACCTTGCTCCCAACAACATGTAAGAACACAAGCAGTCTGGCACGGCCATGCCAAAGCTCTGAATTAAGGCATCTCCTTTCCCTTGCTTGATGTGACATGAACAAAAAAAATTTCAATTGGATATTCCTTTAGAAACCTCTTGACGTTACAATAGTAATTGTGTAGAGTAATATGATATTATGATTGTAAATGTTGCAATATAAAGCACATTAACTTGAAAAATATTCCAAATGACAGTATTTTCCATAAACAGTTTTACATTAATTATTTTTCTAAGGTGTCACAATTTGATATGATGAGTTAATTTAACATTCTAGGTTATCTCAATTGCATCTTAATATGCAATTCTAGAATTTAAAAAAAAAATAACTGAAATGAAAAATCATTCTAACTAGAGTAATGGACGCATTAAAAAGGTAAGAAGTGCCATTTGCATGTTTAAGCTCTTAGAATAATTTAAGAGGCAAGTCACTACATAGATATCTTTTATTTAACATTCCATGAGACTTTGTGGCTGTATGGGACAAAGAAAAGCTTACATCATGCGTGACATTTTAAAAGAAATTAATGTCAAAAATGGAAACAAACAAAGATAGAGGTGAAAAGATGGTAACCAAATCTTGGTACTGACCTACTCATCTAACTATACTGTTAACCAATTCATAATGCTCTACAACTTATTCAAGAAATAGCAAGAAAGCTAATACATGAAGGAAAGTATAAACCAATTCTTAAATAAAACTTGTTTCCCTAAAACCGTCGTACTCTTATAATTGATTACACCATAGTAAAGTTTGATAAAACCACATATGATAACATATTCAGGTCATTTTGTCTAAACACAATAAGATGTGAAAATGCACTATACCTAGGAAGTACAGAATAACGCTTCTTTGTGCATACAACGTTCAATGTTTTTCACTCCCCCTACTGGTATGTTATGGTTCAGTCCATCAATAATTGCCCTTAATGGATACAAAATCCATGGATATGACAAAGCGAGAACTGTATTAATTAGCATCATTTTGTAATTAATTAGCTGCATTGTTCTAAGGAGACTTTCCCTAGAACCTGATTGTGATTCTCCACTCTACTTCCTTTCTCCTCAAAATGGCAGACTTCAAACGTGCTATGGTGTTGTCCAAGGCTCCTAAACCCCTAAAGGTGACTGCAGTAGGATTACTATAATCCATAAAAGCCTCAATAACATGCACAATCACTGCTACCAAGTGTATATGTTGTGGATCCAAATCTTTGAGAAGAGGGAGCAAAGTTGGCATTAAACCCACGTCCCATAATCCAATGTAGCCAAAATAGGAAGAAACTAGAAATGTTACAAGAGAAAGCAGTGCTTCTACTAAAGATATCGAACAATAGGATGATTCACTAGAAAATTATTTCCACTGAGCTTAGGGGGATATTTGATATTGTTGATGCAATATTGAGTATAGTTGAGAAGATAAATATTATTACAAAGTCTTACCAAAAATCCACTCCAAGTCCTTCCGAAATGGAGCTGACAATCCAATGTTTATTTTCATTAGATCTTGTTGTGGATCTACCAACTCCA
This sequence comes from Pinus albicaulis, assembly GCA_034641835.2. NCBI lineage: Eukaryota > Viridiplantae > Streptophyta > Pinopsida > Pinales > Pinaceae > Pinus > Pinus albicaulis. Next base: position 1,902,461,384 of record CM076575.1, on the reverse strand, counting down.
TATCTGAATCTTTATTAGGGTCGATAAGGTCATTCTCTTTAGAAAAGCACTACCAATTCATCTAATATCAAGTAGTTTCATCTGACATGTCTCCCCAAAAGAGGATGTCTTTCTTGTTGAATGTGCGAGCTTGAAGGTGGGGCAACTATCGAAGGAAATCACCCTACGTCTCCAACACCAAATGGAGTGTGTGCCAGATCCCAATTTGTCTTTCATGTTCCACCTAGCCAAGCCCACAATTTCTTTCCATGCTAACCAATTACTCTAGGAAATTCAAATAAGTGAGCTTGAGACCTAGAATTTGGTGTGTTAAATTTTCTTAACGCTAGCAACTGGAAAATGTAGTTTCTAGTAAATTTCCTTGCTGTAAATTAATTAAATTTTCAACTTACTAAATAAAAATCATTGTTGATATTTAACAGGTAAATAAAATAAAATCAGCAGTAGAAAATTGGACACCAATCCCACACATGCATACATAAAAAATATGCACATCAAAATTTCGTGTTCATTAAATAATATCTTATCATACATGGGTTTCCTTACTGGGAACATGGTCCTTTGTGGAAAATTACAATCTACAACAACTATAGAAATTTTCTGAGCACCTATGCAGACTGTACTACCCGAATTCTCCTAAGCACCCACACGACTTGCCATATGCTCAACCTGCAGTGCAGCCTTTCTATCACCTGTGTGGTTGTTTGCACCCCTGCCCACAACAAATGAAATAGTTTACTACTTCCTATGGAACGCGTGACTGCTCTGCTCACTTGGCACAACACATGCGGCCCTAGTGCAGCACACATGATTGTTTTGAACCCTCCACACAACTCGTGTTTCTCTCCCAAGATGAGTATGGCCTCATTGTGCCATTTTTGTTGGATGATCTAGAGAATTCTGTTGTACAACATTATTGGGAATTATCCTTGCTATATAAATCACTCTGCTACATATTTCAGACCATATACACTTAGATGAAATTCCCTTTTCATCCAATCACATGTCTAGACACTCAAATCTGTTCGAAAGTACCTGTCCAGTGCTACTATCATCAACAGGTCAAGGATAAAAGAGATGATATCACACAAAGAAAAATCCCCCCTGCCCTTTCCCCACTTATTGACATCATACTAGTAAAAACAGAACCTTCCATGGAGCATCACCCTCTACACCCCTTGACACTCATATGGTAGCCAAAATAGACACTCGAGTGGGAATTTTTATCAAAACAAGCCCCCTAACATCCTTGGGGATAGTAACACATCCCAAGGGGCCAATGGAATACCCTTTTGTTTGATTGAGATCATGGTTACAATCTCAAAATCTGCTCTACTATTGATATCAAGCCTTGCTACGCAACCAACAAGACACAAAATATATTTGCAATTCTAGTAGGATTGTGCAACCATGGTCAACTTCCTCATAAAGGGAAGGTCTTGATTATGCTAAACAAGAAATTTCCTTTGTAGTTGTTGAAGTCACCAATTCTACATGGATATTGGTAAAAGATCTAGACTAAAGGGAATACCAAAATATCTAACAACTAGCCAAGGTGGGGTAAATTTCCAAGCTGAAGGATTCTAGTTAGGAAGAGAGTCCAACCCCACCAGGAAAAAATCGATTGTTAGTTACTAAACACATCACTTGATACCAGATTGATTATGTCTAAACAAGTGTGAGCATCATCAACTAAACTTATCTAAGAACTATTTGGTATATAAAAGATAATGTATTATTGAACAATTTGATCTCCATGGTCACACATCTAGGTCCAAAATCCACAAGAGCCAACATCCCCATAATGAAGGTCTAGTCCACTCAGTCAAAAGCTTTGTCAAATGAATTTCAAATAAAAGGGGTTGCTGGCTAGTTTTTGTGCACATTTGAAGGTTTTACATGTTGAAACCATGGTATTGATATTACTTGTTTGTACACAAAAATTGTGTTATAGTTAGAAAACCTAACAACCTTCCATGGCATTGACTAGATCCTTAGAGTCTTTGCTTTAGCCATGATCTTGTGTGTCACACTAAGCAATGAAATTGGATGCCAATCACCAATTTTTTTTATGGCTGCTTTTTTGGGAATTTTTTTGCCAAATGACAAAAATTGTCACTAATCATGGCTCACGGCCTTGTAAAATTCACACATAATGCCATCAAGATTATATACCCAGAGACTTGCCATTCCCCATGTAGCTAAGTGCTGCAAAATCCTCCTCTTTTGAGAAGTCATCGTTCTTCAACCTACTCTAGTCACCAATAGAAAACTTATGAGAATTGACCCTACAATAAGCATTTCTTGCAGTCACTACATGATCCATCATGGTATAAGGAGAAAAATATTTTGAAATTGCAATTTGAACATACCTCTAATGTCAATTGGAGTGCCGATAAAATAACCATTTGCATGGAGCAATCCAAGATCCTGCTCATTGCCACTTTTCTTTTTAAAAAGTCAAAATAGAATTTTGAGCCCTCATCTCCCTTATGAATCCATTGTAGCCTAAAACAAACTCAGGCACCCTTGGAAATATATTCCCCTCTGCATCACCTCCCTATGAACCATTATGTCCTACCATGCATCCTCACCATAGAGGGACACATTATGGAGATCCTCTTCAATAGAAATGTACACCTACTGAAGTCTACCTTGCTGCAACTCCTTTCTGTCTTTTGCGGGCCATCCTCCTAACCCAACCTCATGGATTTGACAACACAATGTCTTTGATTATAGCTTATGATCCAAGTAGACCTATACAACCAATAATCTACCAATATAATTCTAACTGTAATGTCAATATTCAATAGATCAGCATTCCAACTGTAACCCACACTAGCACTATCTAAGTTTGGTTGGTAATATAATAATTAACAACTCATTGTCTCTATGTTGCCTCCAAACTTGTTTGTTGTTAAGAAGAGCTTGTGACAGCCCTTTCTCAGTGGAGTTTCCATCTTCGGTTGGAGTATTCTCTTAACCTGGTCAAATCGTTGGTTAGATCTTATGACAGACCCCTTTTGATCCAAATTTCACCCACGGTTGGAGAGTTGATCCTATTGTTGCATCACGTCAACAAATTACAAGTTCTAGAGGCTTTCTTTGGGTGTTTCATTATCAAAGACCTTGCCTGTAATTATTGGGAGTGGTTTCAAAGCTTCATGTGATCACATACCGCTGAAAGAGATATCCGTTGCGGCCCTAAATACACTCAAGAGGAAGGCCACATACAGGTGATGCCCTAAATGCTTCAGACTGAGCGCTAAAAACCACCTAGTAACCTACTGATCTCATGTTTGGTTGGGAACAGCCTCGCTACCTCCTGTTTGTCTTTAGTGCCTCATAGGACCCCTCATAGCCTTACCTTTCCTTAACCAAGGATTCTGAGCTTGGGTGCACCATAGACATATCACAGAGAAAAATATATTTCTACCCAGAAAAAATAATGGTGGCTAGGAATCCCACAGAATGACCTTCGTTGTCTTGAAGAAGACTTATTGACCAAGAACAACCAGTGAGAATGAATTTCCCTGCTTACAAAAACGAATCATAGATGCTCCAAAATATTATGTTGCAAGAGTTGTAAAGGAGAGAGGGGTATTAACTAGGGTGGGATCACCTCCACCAAAACTAATCAAGAGAAGAAAGGAGTCTTAAAACTCTCAGAGCTCTAGCTCAAAGAAAACCGAGATAGTCCATTCCAAATCGATGATGATAAAATGACTCTATCTCTTTATTTATATATTCCTCATGGGGGTCTCTCTTCCTAATTTAATGTGAGGGTTTGCAAGCATAACCCCCAATTCTGCCTTTTTCACTCCAGCTACCCCAAATTTACCCAATGTTGCCGCAAAACATTGGATAATGGGTTTCCCCCTTTATCAATGACTATAGCATATGGGGTTGGATAGACTACTTCGTCCTCCCTTGGGCACTTAGTCAATAGGGAACATTTTAAAGTAGTGTAGGAAAAGGGTCTAGCCTCAATTTTCTTGACACCTATGTACTTAGAGAAGTGGGAAGGCTTGGCCTGATCGATATGTGTGTACATAGAACTGACATTGTTGTAAAATTAATCATTACTCATGTGTTGCAATGAAAAATTAATCATTAGTAGATACTTGCATAACACCATGCTCTAAATGTTGCATACATAAGTGGCAAGCATGGCCCTTATTGTCTTTGCCATATAGTCAAGTGTGTTTGAAGCCTTTAAGATCTTTGTTCATGCATTCTCAAGAAGATATGGGAAAACTGTTAGTTAGTATCTTCGTAGTTGCAGTGACACCATATGGATTATCAACAATTATGGAAATTTTTTGTCTAATTAATTTGGTCTTTCTCAGCATATTAAGGACAACTTTGGCAAGTTCCTTTCTTTATGGGGAAGCCATTGTGAAAGAGATCCTTTTCATACGTATGACTATTTGTGGGAAAAGAACAAAGGCAAGTGGCTATCATGGCAAGCTCTTGTCATTCTGAAAGACTTCAATTTCACAAGTACATAGAGATATTTCCTTGTTCTCCTTATTATTTCACAATATGAAACATCTTATAAAAACAATTATAGTGGAAATTCCAAACTGACTTGTTTGAAGCATATTTAAAGAGCATTGAAGAACCCAAAATATCTTAGAGCATATATTTGAAAGTATACTAAAACAATGATAAAATATTTTACCACAAGTACATAAATATCTCACCTTTATCCATTTAGAATTTCATAGTCTGGAATATCCTAGAAGAAAATTTATAGCAAAATTTCCAAGATGACTCATTCACTCCATAAATCACATTTTCCTACACCTTTAAAACCCCAAGAGTATTGCCCAATTTCTCTTGCACATTTAAAATATATTTTCTCTTAGATTATCTTCTAATGAACTAACATATCCTTTATTTATAGAATTTATAAAATCACTTATAGGACCAACTTGTAAAACAATCTAGGTCAACCTACACTTTCGAGCTCTGTCGACTAGAAAAATATTTCATATATCTTGATCCCTATGGAGTTAGAGGAGTGCAATATAATATTGAAAAGGTATAAAAATAATATTTTCAACCATATATCTTATGATCCCATTTGATCTATTTCTTTAAAGTAAAAAGTCCTTCAAAAGTAGGGTATCCAAAATGGAGATCAAAAGCCCAAAATCAATATTTTTTATAATCTCTATCTTGTCATTTTTATCATAGATATTTGTGGTCTCCCCCTATATTTGACATAAATGCAAACAATATTTCGACTAATATTCCACTTTTTCATTGAAGACAACCCTTAGTCAAATTTTCAACAATATTTTAGCACTCCCTCTATCTATAACATTTTTTGTGTGTGCAATTCTTCCTCTATTATATGCGACTTCTCCCCCTTTGACATAAATGGAAAAGGGATGATCCCCCTGACCTTTTGCTTCCATTTACTAATAATATCAGGTGGGTATCATTCCAAGCTTCTATCTATGATATTCAAATGCTTCTTGGGAAGAATTTTGGTAAAAAAATTTGCAACATGTTCCTTGGTCGCAATGTACTCTAGATTGAAACTTTGTTCAACTAATTATTCTATCAGGAACTTGTTGTATTTAATGGGAATATGATTCATATTATAGTGCATAACATGATTCTTTGAAATTTTGATTTCACTTATGTTGTTGTATTCGTTTTCCACATTGATGTCCTTTAGTGTCTACTTCAATTAGAGAATGTGTGTGCAACATGATGCTACTAAAATATATTTATGTTCAATTATGGATAGATATATTGAATTTTATTTCTTTCTCAACCATGATAATGGATTATTTCTTATAAAAACTTCTCTTCCAATTATACTTTTAACAATGTTACCAAGTTATAGCAAAAAATCCATTATGACTTGATCACTCCATAAATAACATTTTCCTCCACCTTTAAAAACCCAAGAGTATTCCCCATCTTCTCTTGCACACCTCAAATATCTTCTCTTGTATGACATTCAAGTGATCTCATATATCCTTTATTTATAGAATTTATATGTTTACTTATAGGGCCAAATTTAAAAAGTAGTTAGGCCAATCATACAAAATATTTCATATTTCCCCATTCCTATGGAGTTAGAGGAAGTGCAATATATTATTGAAAAGGCCACATAATAGTATATTCAACCACATATATTTTTCCCCCATTTTATCTAGGTATTTATATTGAAAATAAATTCAAAGATAGGGTATCATAACTAGGCATCAAAATACAAAATTCAATATTTTCAATAATAGCCATCTTGTAATGTTTATCATGGACATATGTAGTATCCCACTATATTTGAAATAAATTAAAACAATATTTCAAATAACCTCCCACTTTTTCATTGATCACAACCCTTATTCAATTCTTCAACAATAATTTAGTACACCCTATGTCGAATATTCTCTTTCTGTGTGCAATTCTTCCTCTATCTACAACTTCTTCCCCTTTAACATAAATTACAAAGGGATTTTTTTCTTCCATTTACTCATGACACGAGGGGGGTTTCATTACAAGCCTTTATCTATGATATTAAAATGTTTCTCTCAGAAGAAGTTTGGTTAAAATATTTGCAACATGTTCCTTGGTCACAATGAATTATAGATCGGCACTATGCTTAGCTACACGTTCTCTTAGGAAGTTGTATTTGATGGGAATATGCATCATATTTTAGTGCATAACATAATTATTGGAAATGTTGATTTCACTTGTGTTATTGTAGTTGACTAGGATTAGGTAATCATATTTTTAGTTTTGGATTCTATGCAATGGTGGACCAAATCCCTTTATTCTATGGTAGCCTTGTTGCTACCTGGAAGAGAGCCCAAAAATAATGGTTAGAATGAAACAAAAACTTATGAAGAATATGAAATAAATAAGCATAAGAGAGTGGGAAGAAAAATCCTCCTTATTAGATGATGTAAAGAGATACAATACTCATCCTAGAGACATTAAAGGGAGTATGGTGAGAAATGGTGCTCTAAAAATTTCCTAAATAAAGGTCCATCTCCTCTATATCCTATGCAAGAAAATTCTCTGCTCAAAGAAGCCATACAAAAGCTCTCAATGATGAAATCCATATATATGCAAAGCTTACTACCTTAGAAATTTTGGAAACATAACTTTGGAAAAACTTTTTTTTCTTCTTAGCTCTCATTTTTTTGGTATATATAGGCCCAATTCCAATCCTTGGCTCCCCCTAACTCATTTATGAGAATAGGATTGGTGGGAGACAGGAAGAGTCCTTTGGGGGCTCCTTAATTCAAATCCAAGAGTAGAATGGTTGAAGACTATGCCATCAAGTTTTCCTTTGAGTAGAAGTTGTCTCATTCAAATTGAAGTGGTCACCCGAGCTACTGAGTTGTCACTTTGTTAATCAATCAATATCAAGGAAAAGACGACACTGATTTGTGTAAAAACTACTATAGCGCCTTTGTGCGGTTTGATTTTTTAAATGAACCTTAAGGACACTTGGTTTTTGTTGCTACATAAGTTTTTCCATTTTCACTAGTACACTAAGTATACATCTCATTTTTTGATGTTGCGGATATCTTGATGCATATGATTCAGTGCTCTTTTTCTTACTGCTAACAATTTCCCCATTATTTTTGAGGTTAGGAGAAAATGTATAGCTGAAATTCATCACGTTTTCTATGTCTTATGGTACTTGGGAGAGAGATAATTTCTTATTCAGATGGAGTTGAGTGGATCCTTCAAATGAGATGATAAAATGTAGCGCTAATAAAGGGTATATACAAAAATATCTATATCATGCAAGCATGTCCCATGCTAATGACCATTACTTTGACTCAAATGATTACAAATTCACATCATGAATTCTGTCAAAATACGTTGAAGAGATCATCTGTTGTATACGGAAGTAGATCATTTCTTTACTCGTGGGGGTGTCTCTTAGAAACGGATGTTGTATGTGCCCCCATGCATGAGGCATTTTTGAAGAGAAATGTAACTCGTGAAGGAGGTGCCAAATTGATGCATGGGGCTTTGACCAAATGAGAGAATTACAACTATGAGTAGAGATAGTGTCGCTATTGGTGTTTAATGATGAAGAAATGGCTAGGCCTTGAGTCAAGGGACTAGATACTGGAGGTTGAACCTGATCGAGTGGCCACTTTAAAAGGAGCATAGGCAAGAGAAGAAAAAGTTGGGGAAGTCACAAGAAGAGGTGAATATGGTGATAGCACTAATGGGGATTGAATTGACCAAGAATGGGGGGAATTTTGTAGTGTCATGTGGGAGAAGCTGGGCTCATCAATCCCTATAGAAGAAAAAGTAGCGAAATGTATTGAATCCATGCATGTTATCTAAAATTAATCATTATGAAAGGGCACTAATAAATCTTTTCCCTTCCTAAGAAATGACGTCAAGAGTTATGTCAAAGAAGATGACTCACACAGTGGTTGTGAAGGAGAGGGGAGAGAATGATTGATATATATATATATATATATATATATATATATATATATATATCTGTGTGTATTTTTGCAAGGTCATCTTTCAAGGATGACGAATTCGTTTTTCTTACTCAAACATTCCATTTCAAGTAACGAGAAGGAGGCCACTCCAAATATGTTCATTTTGGTGACAAAACACCAATCATTTTAACCATCTAGTGTTTGGTTGCAGTTTTATTTATGTTCGTACTAAATAACCTCTACTTTTTTGCATCGAGCATGTCATTTGAGTATACATCTATCAATTGTCAATGAAATTCAACTGTATAAATTACTACGTGATTTGTGCCACCATGTCTTTATTGAAAGAGGTGTTTGACATTTTCCAAAGGAAACACCAATTGATCGTATGAGCACGGATTCCTGAAAGCATTAATCATGTTGTAATGGATGATCAAGTGAATAAGTAAGGCGAGAATTTTTTTTTCTCAGGGGTATATTAGTGCACATGCAAAACCACATGGTTGCAATTATGAGGTGGGAACATTTTGTTATGTCTTCAGGTTGATCAAGTGTAAAATTTCAAGATTTCTTTTAAATTCATCACCATAAGTGTCCATGTGCTTCACTTGCATGAACGATTAACAAATATTAAGCATCATGCACTAAGTCAATGATTTGGTCACTACTTTTTCATTTTTTCTATTTGAAATCACTTTATTTTCAGCATGAACATTTAACAAATACTAAGCATCATGCACTAAGTCAATGATTGAGTATCTACTTTTTCATCTTTTCTATTCAAAGTAACTTTATTCTCATCCACAAATAAGATGTAAATATAGAAAGCCAATCATTGGGTTAGTGCATAGTGCTTAGTATTTATTGTGTTAACTAAACATTCTACATTTTGGACATTTTAGCCCAAATCTTGCAAAATGTTTTTGGGAAAATTTTAATTTTTGTTGTTTAAAATGGGTTTTTGAATACATATATGGTTGTATATCTTTATTTATAATATGCTTTTATCAGATATTTAAGCTACGTGTAATAACAAATGTGGAGATATCAAATAGAAATCAGAAGAGCAAACATATTGCAGAGATTACACACAAATAATTTGTATGTTACTACTTCTAAACCAAAATACATCAGACATATAGTGCATATGAGATCCAAAAACTAATCTACAACCAATATAAAATAGTAAAAGTATAAATTATGAAATAAGAGAATATTATGGAGAAAATTTCTCAACAAACTCCAACAACCAATAAACACAAATTTCCAATATACTATTGTAAGCTTTAATTCTAAATACCTCTCTTAACACTTACATTACAAACTTTTAAAATGAAAAAAATAAATTAAATCACAAATTACAGTTCACATATATAAGTAGCATCTGTCTGATATAATCTCCGTACCCGATAGTAAATTTAAATCGCATTGTCATAGCTCGAAATGACATGAATGTATCCCATCACAATGCATCTAACTCCTTGAAGAATATTGAATAACTATTAAACACGCATGGGGGTAGGCTTAAAGAAGGAAGGCATCTCCTCCAACCAGAGTGGCCCCAAAGATGGCCATCTTCCCTAACCTGGCGGTAGAGACAGCCCCGCTGCTAGCGTTCGGTGGCGAAGCGGTGTCTGGGCCTTGAGCCGAGGGGCCAGAAGCTACACTTTGAGAAGTGGGAGAGGAGGCTGAGCTTGGCGGGGTGGCCACTATTGAAGGAGGAGAGACGGGAGAAGAAACAGTTGGGGAAGTCGCAGGAGAAGAGACGAGAGAAGAAACAGTTGGAGAAGTCGCAGGAGGAGGCAAAGCCGGTGATGGCGCTGCTGGGGATTGAATCGGCGACGCCTTGGGAGCTGCTGCAATAGGGGACGGTGCTGGTGCCCGTGCGGGAGAAGCTGAGCTTATCAATCCGAACACGAAAAGGAAGCAGAAAAGCGTATTGAATCCAGCCATATTTTTAAAAGTAGCTATTCTGAAAGGATACTTGTGCACGGAAAGTGGATGGAGTTGATCTATTCGCTTCCTCATAAATGAAGTGATACTAGTGCAAATTTGTGAGTCGCTTCCTCAGAAATGAAGATAATTGAAGAGGTATGTCGAAGAAGATAACTGAGAGAGAGAGAGTAGTTGTGAAATAGAGGGGAGAGCATGATATATATATAAGTATTGCGTCGAGGTCGGCTTCCGAGAATGAGGGGTTTTTCTTAGTCAAACACGTTACTTCAAAACCTCTTCATTTCGGGGTATGTCCAAGAAGATAACTGAGAGAGAGAGACTGGTTGTGAAATAGAGAGGAGAGCATTTTTATCCGCGTTGTTGGAACCGACCATTTCATCTGTGCGTACATCTGTCCATTGATGTGTAAATTAAGATGTGCTTCGTGCCACACGTCTTTGTTGAAAGTGACGTTAGACTTTTTCCAAAAGCAACGCGGGGTTCAAGGAAGCAACCATCGTGTTACCATAATTAAAATGGATCTAGGCCGGTTTATGTTTTTATAAATATATATATATATATATAAGAATACTATAGGCAAAATCATAGATTGTCCAAAAAAATGATCCTTTATGTTTCCTCTTCTTAATGTGTTTGCACATATTATTTTTCATGCTCTTTTCCATACGTTTCTGTAAACATCATCGAATTTCATCATTGAATTAAAGATCATGGATTAGGCCTCAAGTAAAGACCATTACCATGAATCATTGTCCCACCGAGTGACATGATTGAGTTCCTAATTAACTGCCTTAACATCCATAATGCATTCCTACTACATGAATGACTAACTAACCAATCCTCGTTTCTGAATAGCGGAGAACCCTTTTTATAAACATACTTTTCCATTATTTAATATTATAATATTATATTATAGTATTATAATATAACATTTTGATCTACATTCCTTTTCCTCACTGTGGAGTCATGGCCCCCCTTACCCTTTTGTGTAGGTCTGTCTGCAGCCATTATGTGTTTATTAATTTTAATAAATTAAACATGTTCCCCAAATCAAACATTTTAGCCTCATAGCATAAAATGTACATATCTGTGGGTACACTAGCCCCAACACATAGACACACATACACATAGGTGTACCACCCCAAAAACAACTCTTGGATTACCAACTTAAATAATTATGCCACGACTCACCAACCTAATAATCATGGTCCTCATATCCATTACATAGGCACACCAACCTTAATGATATTCATAACTTGGCACACTAGCCTAACATGTAGAAACACATAGAGGAGTACGAGCCTCGTGAGTCTTAGGCTCACCAACCAACACATATTATATATTGATATTACATTAATCATTTGGGGGTGGAACTAGGGATGTTACATTGCCCTCCCCCTTATAATAACATCACCCCCAATGTTGTTTTCAACAATACACACATACTACCAAGTCATCAGTATTCATTATATTTTTAACTTAGTTCTCTTTATCTCCCATAGTATTCCTTCTATTGCCTTGATTTTCATGCACGATATTATTTTCATAGTATACACCTACAAAATTCAACAAAAAAACACACATGTTATACACACGTCTATACAACAAGTATTGTATTTTTAAGAATTTCAATTCATAATTGAAGAACATATATTCATAAAAAAAGGAGAAGGAAACCAAATACTTATTTTTATAAGTACTTTTCTTACTCCTAGTGCCCTCAACTGGATAAGGAAAAAACCCTAGCAGCCTCTAGCTTACAAACTCATGTTGCCAATTAGCCCTTGTCTAAGTGGTGCACCCATTCTTTGCTCCTAGTAGTCCCTTGGGTCTCATTCCACCACGTTTGAGATGAATTATGATGAGAAATGGATGTTCTGAGATTCAACGGCTCCAAGAGTCCCTGTTTCTCTGCTAAGGCCTCCAGGTACCCCGAAATCTCTCAACAAATTCGTCTTTCCTTCTTTCTTCCTATGTTCTCTATGATGTTGATGGTCTTAGGCAATTGAATCATCAGTGAAACAACAACCATGATTAGTCCTCATGTCAGACACATCACCTATACCGTAACATATCACTTCCATTATGCATGCACGTCATACTCATGATCCAAGTACATTTAAATTGTATACATACACATTGCATATTTTCCAATATGCATACTAATGGGTTCCATTAATGGGTATATTTTCAACTTCATTATGATACCCTACAGCCCTTAAAAATATAATTTTCTCACATAAATTCACTTTTTTTGTCATAATATGCTTAGTAAGAAGATTAAAAAGTGGTTTTCACATTGTGTGGCCTAATGTGATTAAATTGCAAGAAAAAGAAGCATTTTTTAGGCATTTACTATGCAGGGCCTTGATGGAGACAACCAAGAGAGAATCTAGGGGGATTTTCCACCTGCTTAACTATCTAACTAACCTCGGGCTCACATGATTCTCACTCAAGGCTCGAATTCACTATCATTTGAGGGACTCCAAGTCCATGTGAAGATTAAGGAGAACCAAATCCATAATTCTCGGGATCTTGGAGGGAATCACTCATATTTTCAAGGGAGATTCCATCAACTACCTTTTTGTATAAATAAACCAACTGAAAGGCTTAATAGGTTTCGAGTTTTTGATTCAGCTAAGAATAGCTAGTGAGCCTAGTGCCTCAAATTTTTATTCTTAACTTTCATATGATGTGTTATCACTCAGGTTTTCCTAGAAGTTGTGTAAGAGGAAAGTATACCCGAGGTAACCAAAAACCAACCTTTTAGATGCAGAATCTAGCCAATCTGCATCCAGAGAGGGCTCTCTCTTTATAATTTATCTTTGTTTCTTAGAAGTTTTAGGCTAGTTATAGATTCAAGAGTTTGTTTTGGGAAAATGGTGGAATCCACAAACTAAGGGCAAGGTTGAGGGTTTTCAGTCCATTGGGCTATGGAGTCAAAGGATGGCTTTACTGGATTTCTATTCTAAACACAAGATGGTATTACAGGGCAAGATAGCTAGGCAGAGAACAATCCTTAAAATTTAAAGTGGACGGGATGATTTTGAAGGGATGAAAGGCAACTAAGAATCTTTCACCATGTTCAAAAGAAGGAAATGAGATGACTACAAATAAAGAGCAATGAAGAATTCTTTATTATAGTAATCAACAATGTTTAAATTAGCAAAGCAAGAGCATTTAAGAATTCATGCTTATAACTAATTTAGAAGAAAACATTAAGAACAACCACATTTGAAATCAGAGTACAATTAAGCAAATTCTGATTCAATCCTTTATGTAAATTATTCAAAAATGGATATGATGATATTATAAACTAAAATAAAATTTCAAACAAAGGGTAGAAAAACTTATTGAACTGTAGTCCAACACATGAATCCTGCAACAAGTCCAGTGCTTTAAATCGTCATCCAGTAAGCCACGAAAAATTTCTCCAAAATGCTTTTATTCCGAAAATCTCAATGTTACAACAAAGTAATAGAATCCACCCTCAACACTCTCTTTGAGGGTTTATTTATACAAATTCTAAACTAAAATATCTTGAAACAAATATCAAAATTGGTTCACAAATCTCTCCAACTATTTACATAAATAGAACTTAATTAAAGGAAACTCAAAATAATGCATCTATTTGGCACTATTTTGTATGGGATAGGTGATGACAAAGAGAAGAATTCAAATTTGATCCAACTCTTAGTTGATGATGAGGCATCCAAGTCACTAACTGCTTCCTTTCTTTGTGCAATCTGCTCCAACAATTCTGCAAACTTGGGGTCCAATGATATCTTTTTATTTCTCAATCCGTAATAGATATATAAAAAGTGAAAGAGGTTATTGTAGATAAATATGTTGGTGAGATAAACCTCTTTCATTTTCCCAAAATTCCTCTCCAGCTATGCATAATAGTCTCTGTAAACAATATGTGTAAAACAGAGGTTTACAGAGTCTGAAAAATGGCCTATAAAGATGCACATATATCTCTCATTATAAAACCACTGTGAAAACATTGAGATAGGTTTTTGTAGATGGGTCTCTTAGGAACAAAAACCTCCTTCCGTTTTGTATGAAGTATTTTGGATTGGCCACAATCCTCTCTGCAAAATGATGACTTAAACTGGAATTTTCTGCAAAAAGTGCTTTCCAACATTGTTTAATATTTCCAAAACCATAATGGCTGTTAGAAAAGTGAGAGAGGTTTTTGTAGATGGCCCTCTTAAGAACATAAACCTCCTTAAGTTTTGTAAAATTCATCTTGGATTGATCACAATAGTTTCTGAAAAACTATGACTAAAATATGCAATTTCTGCAAAAATGTTCCTTCTTGTTATGTTTTTTCATCTTTTTACTTTCTTGCTCTTTTGACTGTTTTACTTTCACTTTAGACAAAAATCACTATTGGTGAAAGTATTCTCATCTCTTTTTACCATTTTACTGCCTTCTGTATTTACTTTTACTATTTACCTTTGATTGCTCTGTAACTTCATTTTAACTTTCACCCTGACTTTTACCTGATACACTTTAACCACTGATACTCTTTAGCTGTTATGCTTTCTAACCTCTGTTTGAATAGATTTGATAACAATATTGGAGTAAACAAGTCTTATGACTAGTATTAAGACTGTTTATCCAAGGATGTAATCTTCTGGTCACCTCTTCAGGGGACAACTAAGTAGATTTTTCAAGCAATTCCCCAATGGACAAGGGAGTGAGGTTTTTACCAGGTTCAAAATGGAGCATCATTCAAGGCTGCGGGGGCTTCCGTTTTGGTTCTTGTGGATTCAAAACGGATGTCTCTGGGTTTTCTTCACAGGCTGGGTGCAATTTCAATTTAAATGAAGGAAATTAACACAAATGCAGTTTCAAGGGAACAATTCACAGTTTTAAAACCTCAGGGGATGATCTTAGGAATATGATTTAAACACTAATTCGGCGAAAAACCAAGAAAACTGAGTTTTACTTGCAGTCGGAGCGGAAAAGGATAAATCCCTATTTTTTAGAAGAAGGCTGGTTCTTAACAGGTAACAGGTGATGGCGGGAATGTACTTGAACATGGGTGCAGCGAAATCTTGGAGTGAATCAGTCAATTTCAGTAGAAATTTCGAAAATCGTAGCAGGGAGCGCTGTCGTTTTCAATAACGAAAATAACAGAAAAACACGGAAAAATGGCTTTATTTACAAGTTAAAAGGGTTTTTTATTTTTCCGAGGAGTGACGTCATCGACGTACGGGCTGACGTGAGCGAAGGTCGGGCTGTAAGTGGTAAGCGGTAACCCCGCACCACTTTTGGTCGAGGGTGGTATTAGTCGGGAGGGCAGCGATTCCACAAAGTGATCGCCACGTGGAAGGTGAACTGTTCAAATACCACCCGTTTCCCGCTCGTTAAAGGTCTCACAAAGGATGGGTAGCGGGGTTCACGTGGATCGTTGATCTACGGAGGGTTGATCCGACGGTTGAAGTGATGGGGGAATAAGCGGAGGATTCAGGTGTGGGCCCGTCGGGCTTTAAAACAATTTAAGGTTTAATCTAATCACCCCGGGAGATATCTAATAGGCGGAAAAAGGTTATTAATTAGTCCTGATGACTAATTAATCCAGTATGCGTAAAGAAAGGGGTTGCGGCGGGGTTTGGTTAAGTGGAATGCCAGGTGGACAAACCACGGTGGCAAGAGACTTTTCCGAAGTTTTATTTGGAATTAAAACTTTAGTTTTATTCATATTTTTGTGTTTAAACATACATATCGCATGTTTAAAGTTTTTGTATATATGTTTTTATTATATGGTAACAAATAAACATTATTTAATTACCATAAGGGCGGGATTATAATATAAAGATATATTTAACCAAAGGGCTTATGAAGCGGGGTTTTTTAATGAATATTTGGGAAAATAATTACTTTGGTTAAACTATATAATAAAGGGGTTTTTTGGGGTATTTATAAAAAAGGAGTTATATACTTAGGATAGGGTATTTCATTAGGGATTTAGTAAAATAGAGTTAAACATTAATATGACAAAGGGACAAGGGAAACTAAAAACATTTTGCACATCTAAGAAAGTGATAACTTCTGAAGTAAATGGAAATATCTTATCTTCAACACTTAAACTTAGAGTAGCAAGTTATGATGAGGGATTTTTATGGAATTTTGCATGATGTTCCTAAGTAAAAGGGGATTTTACTTAGGACAAAGTTAAAGATGGATGATTATAATGATGGATTATCTCAAGTACTTAGGTCTTTTTGATCATTAGGCCAAGGGTCCGGTCCCTCCAGAAGTCAAGGAAATGCCTTGAGCCCCTTTGATCTCCAAATACCTTAGTACTTTGGGGGAAATTAGTAAAGCTTTTGAGGGGAAAGTGATGAGGGAAGTTAATGAGTTTGACTTTGCTTGTTGTGATTTTCCAGTGTATTTCCTGCTTTAGTACTTGTGATGAAAGTAAAGGATCAAAAACATGTAGCAGCATCATTCATCAGATAACACTTTGCAGCACCATCTACCTACCCTATCTACTACTACCATTTTCTCTTCTTTATTAGGGTGCATTTAGACTTGCAAACCCTTTTCAACCTTTTCTTTTTACATGATAAATCTATCTATTTCTACCCTTATTACATCCAAGGGCTCAGATTAAACTGTTGAGCACCTTTTAATAACTCTACCTATCTACTTATCTGCCAAGATTAAACTGTTTGGTCAGATATTTATTCTCTATTCTATAACATGAAATTGAAATATGAATAAGTCAAGTTTAAACAGTTTGACCCTTCATGAATTGTGGCAAAAGTTTGACAAGCTGCACACAATTGCTTTATTACAAAAATGAAATAGTAGTGGCATTTGGATTTGCACACTTTCCTTGGTCTATTTTTGCTTGGGGTTCATTTCTTTCACTTTTTTGACCAATTTATTTTTCTTACCCTTTGATTTTTCTTTTAGGGTATACCCTCTTTACATTTTTTAAATTTTTTGATTTTTTGGTTTTTCAAGAATATGGAACACCTTTGCTTAAGAAAAAAGGTTTGAACATGTTCCATAGTTCAATCAAGACAATCATGAAAAATGACACCTATTGGTATAGGAGACTAACACTGGCTCCACTTGGGGATGGCTTTTCCTTGTGGAAAGTCAAGAACAGCAGGTCAGATGCCTCAAAATGTCTTCAAACTGAACTATGTAATCTCCTTCTTCTGGTAGCTTTATTGTACATATGATAGTGAAACTTTTGAAGCTTAGGGCCTTCACTTCGGGCTTCAACTCCAACAAGTCACCATCCAATCCAAACTGTGCTTCCCATTTGGAAATCTTCTTTCTTGGTCCAATCTCAAACATGCATTTTCTTTGGTTGAAAATCTTGAATTGAATATAGTCCTTTTTCTGCAACTTGAAATCTGATCTGAAACTAAAACAACACACAAAATTTTTCAAACCAACTTAATGAAAAACTAGCTGAAAATTGAAAAACTAAAAAAAAATCTCGAAATTATGAGCTTATTAGCACTCATCTACCTACTCAATCTACTGTTCAACTGCTAGTTAGGTAAAATGAAATAGCCAATGCAACCATTCAAGCATTATGTACTTTGATAGATTTTGTTGCATTTTCTTGTTGATTATCAAAATTGTACTTCCGCAACCTATTAGAAACTTGTCAACAAATGAGAGGATAAGGAAACACTTGATTTCCTTTGTTGACTCTAGAAACTGTACAAAAGGATCTTCCAAAATATATACAATGATGTTTAACTGATCTGAACAACTGTACATCTGTTCTGGATGGCCTCCATACCATGAATATGAAATGTTATTTTCATCTTTATCTCCCTGTAAACTTTGAGATAAGATTTGTGATGATATTCCTACTGATTGTAATGTTTGAGTGTTGAATCCTTTATCATCTTGATTCTGAAAATCATAGTTAGTTAATAGAGGAATGCTTTTAATGCCTTCAATATTCAACATATCTGCTATTGGATCCTGAAAATCTTGGGAAAATTGCTGGAACCTATGACATATAAAATTCCATGGGACTTCATAAACTTCAACAAGTTTCCCATTCGTTTCTTTAAATATGTTATACCACATTTCCTTTAAAAGCTGAAATGGTTCAAAAAATAGTGGTATGGAACTTTCTTGTGTCATTTGATCATTTATTTCAATGGGAACTGATAACTGCAATTGTGAAACCGAAAAATCTTGATCAATAGTTTCATTATCTTCTTTGTTGTCAATCACAATTCCTAAAGATTGATGATTATTGATGGCATGATAGTTTTCTCTAATGAACTGAAATGAAGCAAAACAAAGAGGTAAAGAATCTTCACTTATTTCCACATTTTCTGCTCTTCCTTCCTCACTCTCATGGCTGATCTGTATTGGCTGATCACTGTCTTCAATCTGCTGAAACTGATTTTCTTCATCCTCCAAACTAGCTTCTGATATCTCTGTAAAGTTAACTTGACTTTGGAGAACATAACTATCATCATAATGATCATACTTAGGCAAATCATCAAAATAAGGAATGTCATCAAACATACACATTAGAACAACAGATTCCTCTTCCTCATATTGATTTGTAAATTCATTTTCTGATTTATGATAATTTGAATTAAGAGCAATTTGTTCATGGCTATCAACCTCTTCTATTTCTTCATGGTGATTTTGAATAAAAAATTCTTCTTTCATAGTGATCTCCTGTGTTATTTCATCTAGTTTTCTTACCAAAAGGTTGAGTTTTACCTCTGCAATGTTTTTCCTTTCCTCTTCTTCTACTTTCAACTTTTCTTGTTTGATTTGGAGATTAACTTCCACATCAACTGCAATATTTTGCATCTGTACAAGTGTTTTTGGATTTCTTTCTCTTAACCGAAATTCTATTTCTGAATCAAAGGTACTTGGATAATGCAAGAGAGCTGAATCATGAGGAGGTCTAATATTTTCTGGCATTGAATAATAAACTTGATTAAATCTGTCAGAAAATTGTTGTATTGTTTCATTTGAATGTCTTTTTAATTGATTATATTCTTCCATGATCACAAAATGATTAACTTTTATTATCCATCTATCAAGAAAAAGTTTGATAAACTGTTGGAAATTTGAGATGCTAGCATTAGGCAGATTTTTGAACCAACTCTTTATTCTATTTTGCAAGGAAAGAGCAAAAAGTCTGATTTTAACATCATCTTCATCAATCTCAAATAAATCCAAATAATTTTCAAAACCTTGAATATGTTTTTGGGCCGTGATACCATTTTCTCCATCAAATCTAGGAATATACTTGTAGTATTTTTCAGGAAAATCATGGAGTAAAGGAGGTAGAATAAGGGGCTTATATCTATCTGGAACTTTATATGGCACAGGGATATGTACAGGGATTGTAAGATCAGTCTTGATTATTTGAGGCTTCTTAATTGGAAAATGATCATCATTAGATTCATAAGAAAGCCGTTCAAAGAGATTAGGAGAATTATTAATTACAAACTTCAAAGGAAAATAACTAAAAACTAATCTAAGATCTTCTATAAAATACAATATACATTGAAAAAATTTCTTAATGAGAAAGAACATAATGTCTTGGATTAAGATCCAAGTTGAAAGCTTGATCTTTCCATATTGTCCTTTGAGGTTCATTCCTCCAGTGGAGTCTTGATTCTGAAATTGATTTGGAGTCGCCAGGTGGATGATTTTAACCTTTGTGTGTCTGATCCCTATCCACCATCATAGATCAGATCTAAACCTGTAAAACAATTCTGAAGAAAAAGTTAGTTCTTCAGGAAACCAAATTTTGAATATTTTATGATTATTTTAATTTTTTATGAATTTTCAAAACAACTTCTATGATTTCTTTAAGAAATTTAAGATTTTTAATTAAAATTTTCTCAAAGATTTATTGAACTAGAGAGTCTGATTGAATGTTTTGAATCCAAAGTTCAGTTTATAAGCTAAACCAGAGATAGACTGAAGCAGCATTTTTTACTATGCAGTTGCAGAGCAAAAGCATTTCAAAGGCTACCTGGCTGATCTTCAGACTCTGTCTATAGCTTATAAATCAAACAATAGTATCAATAAAATGATTCAGATCCCCAGTATGGTCGCCACTATGTTATCACTCAGGTTTTCCTAGAAGTTGTGTAAGAGGAAAGTATACCCGAGGTAACCACAAACCAACCTTTTAGATGCATAATCTAGCCAATCTGCATCCAGAGAGGGCTCTCTCTTTATGATTTATCTTTGTTCTTGGAAGGTTTTAGGCTAGTTATAGATTCAAGAGTTTGTTTTGGGAAAATGGTGGAATCCACAAACTAAGGGAAAGGTTGAAGGTTTTCATTCCATTGGGCTATGGAGTCAAAGGATGGCTTTACTGGATTTATATTCTACACTCAAGATGGCTTTACAGGGCAAGGTACCTAGACAGAGAACAATCCTTAAAATTTAAAGTGGATGGGATGATCTTGAAGGGATGAAAGGCAGCTAAGAATCTTTCACCATGTTCAAAGAAAGAAATGAGATGACTACAAACAAAGAGCAATGAAGAATTCTTTATTATAGTAATCAACAATGTTTAAATTAGCAAAGCAAGAGCATTTAAGAAATTCGTGCTTATAACCAATTTAGAGGAAAACATTAAGAATAATCACATCTGAAATCAGAGTACAATTAAGTAAATTCTGATTCAATCCTTTATGTAAATTGATGAAATGGATATGTTGTCTATTATAAACTATATAACATTTCAGACCAGGTGAAAAACTTGTCAAACTATTCAAATCCAACACAATGAATCTAACAAGTCGATTAACCTTATATGTCATCGATGGCTTATGGAATAAATTTCTCCAAAATGCTTTTAATCCGAAAATCTCAATGTTTACAGCAAAGTAATAGAATCCACCCCAAATGCTTCCAAGAGTGGAGTATTTATACAAATTCTAAACTAAAATATCTTGAAACAAATATCAAAATTGGTTCACAAATCTCTCCAACTATTTTACATAAATAGAACTTAATTAAAGGACACTCAAACTAATGCATATATTTGGCACTATTTTGTATGGATAGGTGATGACAAAGAGAAGAATTCGAATTTGATCCAACTCTTAGTTGATGATGAGGCATCCAAGTCACTAACTGCTTCCTTTCTTTGTGCAATCTGCTCCAACAATTCTGCAACATTGGGGTCCAATTATATCCTTGTATTTCTCAATCCGTAATCGATATGTAAAAAGTGAAAGAGGTTATTGTAGATAAATATGTTGGTGAGATAAACCTCTTTCATTTTCCCAAAATTCCTCTCCAGATATGCATAATAGTCTCTGTAAAAAATATGTGTAAAACAGAGTTTTACAGAGTCTGAAAAATGGCCTGTAAAGATGCACATGTATCTCTCATTATAAAACCACTGTGAAAAAACTAAGATAGCTTTTTGTAGATGGGTCTCCTAGGAACAAAAACCTCCTTCAGTGTTGTATGAAGTATTTTGGATTCGCCACAATCCTCTCTGCAAAACGATGACTTAAACTGGAATTTTCTGCAAAAAGTTCTTTCCAACATTGTTTCATATTTCCAAAACCATAATGGCTGTTAGAAAAGTGAGAGAGGTTTTTGTCGATGGCCCTCTTAAGAACATAAACCTCCTTCAGTTTTGTAAAATTCATCTTTTATTGATCACAATATTTTCTGCAAAACTATGACTAAAATATGCAATTTCTGCAAAAATGTTCCTTCTTGTTATGTTTTTTCATCTTTTTACTTTTTTGCTCTTTTGACTGTTTTAATTTCACTTTAGACAAACCTCCCTATTGGTGAAAGTATTCTCATCTCTTTTTACCATTTTACTGCCTTCTGTATTTACTTTTACTGTTTACCTTTGACTGCTCTGTAACTTCATTTTAACTTTCACTGACTTTTACCTGATACACTTTAACCACTGATACTCTTTAGCTGTTATGCTTTCTAACCTCTGTTTGAATAGATTTGATAACAATATTGGAGTAAAAAAGTCTTATGACTAGTATTAAGACTGTTTATCCAAGGCTGTGATCTTCTGGTCACCTCTTCAGGGGACAACTAAGTAGATTTTTCAAGCAATTCCCCAATGGACAAGGGAGTGAGGTTTTAACCAGGTTCAAAATGGAGCATCATTCAAGGCTACAGGAACTCCCATTTTGGTTCTTGTGTGTTCAAACTGGCAGTTTCTGGGTTTTCTTCACAGAAATGTCGTGATTTCAGTTTTAATGAGGGAAATTGGCACAATTGCAGGTTCGGGGGAACAATTGACAGTTTAAAAACTCAGGGAATGATCTTAGGAATATGATTTAAACACTAATTCGGCGAAAAACCAAGAAAACTGAGTTTTACTTGCAGTTGGAGCGGAAAAGGATAAATACCTGTTTTTTAGAAGAAGGATGGTTCTTAACAGGTAACAGGTGATGGCGGGAATGTACTTGAACACGGGTGCGGCGAAATCTTGGAGTGAATCAGTCAATTTCAGTAGAAATTTCGAAAATCATAGCAGGGAGCGCTGTCATTTTCAATAACGAAAATAACAGAAAAACACGGAAAAATGGCTTTGGCCCTGAGTTAAAGGAGTTTTTGTTTTCAAATTGTGAGTCTATCGACGATACGATGCGTGGCGAAGGTGGACGTGCATTAAGTAGCAGTGGCTTAACACCACTTTTGGTGAGTGGTATTATCATCCCTATAGCGATTCTAAAGTGATATGGGGAAGAATGTTCAAATACCGTTCCAGCTCGTTAAGTTCTCACAAGGATGATGGCAGGTTTACATGGATGGTGATCTGGAGGATTGATCAGCGGTTGAAAGTCAGATGAAGCGGAGGTTTCAGGTGTGGGCCCGTCGGGCTTTAAAACAATTTAAGGTTTAATCTAATCACCCCGGGAGATATCTAATAGGCGGAAAAGGTTATTAATTAGTCTTGATGACTAATTAATCCCGTATGCGTAAAGAAAGGGGTTGCGGCGGGGTTTGGTTAAGTGGAATGCCAGGTGGACAAACCACGGTGGCACGAGACTTTTCCGAATTTTTATTTGGAATTAAAACTTTAGTTTTATTCATATTTTTGTGTTTAAACATACATATCGCATGTTTAAAGTTTTTGTATATATGTTTTTATTATATGGTAACAAATAAACATTATTTAATTACCATAAGGGCGAGATTATAATATAAAGATATTTTTAACCAAAGAGCTCATGAAGCAGGGTTTTTAATGAATATTTGGGAAAATAATTACTTTGGTTAAACTATATAATAAAGGGGTTTTTTGGGGTATTTATAAAAAAGGAGTTATATACTTAGGATAGGGTATTTCATTAGGGATTTAGTAAAATAGAGTTAAAAATTAATATGACAAAGGGACAAGGGAAACTCAAAACATTTTGCACATCTAAGAAAGTGATAACTTCTGAAGTAAATTGAAATATCTTATCTTCAACACTTAAACTTAGAGTAGCAAGTTATGATGAGGGATTTTTATGGAATTTTGCATGATGTTCCTATGTAAAAGGGGATTTTACTTAGGACAAGGTTAAAGATGGATGATTATAATGATGGATTATCTCAAGTACTTAGGTCTTTTTGATCATTAGGCCGAGGGTCTGGTCCCTCCAGAAGTCAAGGAAATGCCTTGAGCCCCTTTGATCTCCAAATACCTTAGTGCTTTGGGGGAAATTAGTAAAACTTTTGAGGGGACAGTGATGAGGGAAGTTAATGAGTTTGACTTTGCTTGTTGTGATTTTCCAGTGTATTTCCTGCTTTAGTACTTATGATGAAGTAAAGGATCAAAAACATGTAGCAGCATCATTCATCAGATAACACTTTGCAACACCATCTACCTACCCTATCTACTACTACCATTTTCTCTTCTTTATTAGGGTGCATTTAGACTTGCAAACCCTTTTCAACCTTTTCTTTTTACATGATAAATCTATCTATTTCTACCCTTATTACATCCAAGGGCTCAGATTAAACTGTTGAGCACCTTTTATTAACTCTACCTATCTACTTATATGCCAAGATTAAACTGTTTGGTCAGATATTTATTCTCTATTCTACAACATGAAATTGAAACATGAATGAGTCAAGTTTAAACAGTTTGACTCTTCATAAATTGTGGCAAAAGTTTGACAAGCTGCACATAATTGCTTTATTACAAAAATGAAATAGTAGTGGCATTTGGATTTGCACACTTTCCTTGGTCTATTTTTTGCTTGGGGTTCATTTCTTTCATTTTCTTGACCAATTTATTTTTCTTACCCTTTGATTTTTCTTTTAGGGTATACCCTCTTTACATTTTAAATTTTTTGATTTTTTGGTTTTTCAAGAATATGGAACACCTTTGCTCAAGAAAAAGGTTTGAACATATTCCATAGTTCAATCAAGACAATCATGAAAAATGACACCTATTGGTATAGGAGTCTAACATGATGTATGAGACTATTATTTCCTATTAATGTGAAGTTTACCATTGATATGCATCTGAGTTATTTTTATACGGATGAAACCCTTGGGTTTGGGCCCAACCCACAGGCTTTAGTCCCTCTTCAATTATAAGTAAGCTATAAATAATTGTGATTGTAGGCTTACCTATTACCTATATTGTGGGAAGAGTGATTGGAAAGATTCACAATATAACTCCAAAATTATTTGTTTATGATTTCTTGGAAATGGGTAGATGTAAGTTGTGATCCTTTTGCATGCTTAGTCTCTAAAAATTAGGATTTAGTTGACTAATCATAATAGTGTTGTGAAATAGAATATATTTTAGTCAAATTCAACTCAACGTTTCCATGATAGTCTATCTCGGTGTGTTATTGGTTATTTGATGCATGTATTTGGCTAGTTGCAGGGTTATGGTGATCTACAGGGGTGGGTACATCTTTCCATCTCCATGTGGACCTTTTAATGTTATTCCTTATACCTCAAACTAATCCCAAACCTATTTTCACAATCATTATATTAAGGCAAATGGAAGACACTTTGGGAATCAACCTTGGTGGAAGATAGACCTCTAAGAGGTCCTATCTTAGCTAGGGGACTCCCACACCCTTAATTCACTTCCTCCACTCGTTATCCATATTATCCTACCCTCAAGACCCCATTTCTATCATTAAAATATTCTCAGAACCCCTCCTGTAGCAAAACAGGGCCTCTTGTAGCAATACATGACCTCTTGTAGTAGCACCGATAGCAGCCATGTAGCAGTGTTATTTTTAATCAGTTTTTCTTCCCACTTCGAACATAACCTAGTTAAGTTGAATAATGTCCCCCAAATTGTGATTTGATGGTTAAGGAAGAATTCAAGACCACTCTAACCTCCTCTTGTCCCCATTGCAACCAACAAACAGTAAAACAAATTTAGAATTAGAGTTTTTATTTATAAGCATGTCAATTTTTAGATTCCTTATTTTCAAGCAAATGTAAAGTATATCCAAGATACATGAAGGTAGGTTACTGATTTGATTCAATGTGAAAACTAGAGTAGCTTTACTTCTACAAGTATCATGCAATGTCAATTAGCTCTTTAATGAATTCCATTTTCACTTTCATAATTAGAATTAGGTTCAATTATGCTTTCAGGAGAATTTTTCACTATAATTGGTTGGAGGAATGGTCTTCTAACACCTTGATCTAATTTCATCACTAAGGGTGACATGGGTAGAACATAACATACTATCAGGGATAATTTTAAGGATGAAAATTTATCCTAAAGTTTAGAAATGTTGGCGAATCCCATTATTCCATAATATGCAATCTGAAAAATGTTTGGAGATATTTTTGTAAAAATATTCAAATTTCTAATAAGTTTATATAGTCTCTATATAATTTTTTTGTGATTCTTAGGGTAAAATAATTTCAAACTATAAAATTTGGGCGAATCATTTTTAGAAAAAAATTGAAATTAGTGAATCTGTTTTTTGAAAAGATATAGAAAATTATCCCACCTGCAAATATTAGCCCCCAAAATTTTCCCTTCCTACTGTGCATCTAGCACTATGACCTCTATGTTTTTAAGAACCCCGGGTTGATAATTTGAGTTAAGAAGCCCTTAGGAGATGCAACACTCTTGGTGAAATACTAAGGTGCATTTCATACTACTGCATACATAACATATGACATTTCATAACAATCGAGAAGAGAAGGTTTTAAGAGGTTCTGATATTCATTCCCTTGTCTATCATGAATTTAATAATATGGTTGTCCTATTTCTCAGGTTTTCCCCTAATAAAACATGGGAATTAATTAATTTCCATTGTTATGAACCTATTAGTATTGATGTAGATGGTAGTGCTCTAATCATTGGGCCACAAAATTATTTATAAATATGAACATTTAAATCGTATATGTGTTGGTATACATCAAATGTTACCGTTGGAATCAATGATTCTCATACCTTTCACAAACTCACACAACAATAACCTTTGCTTCATTCCTATCGAACGAATTTCATATGTGACCATTCACTTCCAATACAATAGCATCACAATGATTACTCCATTGAAATGAAGGTTTTAAGGAGGAATAACACCATCTTTCCAAATAATTTGTAACCTTTTACCAAACCAACCTTTCAAGTAGGTCATACATTTATTGAAATGGATATATTAATATGACAACATGTAAAAATATGTTTTAATATGTAACAGGTTAACCATCCCTAAAGTTTCATGCTTATCATTATGAGGCATTCCCAAAAAAAATGCACATCTGTATTCTCACTAGGTGAAGGTACCTTTATGAGCACTTTTCTCCACGTGAAAGGTAATATTTAGGGGATTTTTTGCTTAACCGAATTAGCACAAGAATCCCGATTCAAGAAAATATTGACATGGAAAATAATTAAACTTGGATTTTAGCCTTACTTTCATACATATATAGGACAAGAGATTATTAATTCATTTTTTGGATTGATAGCATCTCATCTATAAATAATAAGGTTCCTTGCATCTAAATCATTGTTTAATCATTTCTCCAAAATGACTCTGCTAACTTTCTCCATCCCATGCCAAAATGATGTATAAGATTACCATTTCCAAAATCCTCTCCTCAAATTGTTGTTGGAATTAATACTCTATAATTTTTTGATGTATAACATGTGATCACATGTTTTTTAGAGCATAAGCAGAAAATACACCCATGAATTATTTCTGAGCAATGAATCCATGCGGATGTTGAGAATTATACTTCTTAAAAACCCTGTCATCACAACTATTTCTTGATTTTTTTGAAAAATATTATGTTATTAAAAATATAAATTGTGAAAAATATCCAAATAAGTATTCTAAAGGTTCCCATCTAATTGTACTCAATATTTCACTCTTCCTCCAAATATGTGAATTGAATTCTAATGCATGGGGGAAACCTGCTAAAATATAGTTAGAAACCTGCAATATAAGGCATGATGCCCTCTTAGAATATTGATCTCTAGATGATCATCAAACATTGATACACCACAACTCTTGATCAAGGTCTAGCTAGAATAAGGATTTGCAATGAGATATAGAAAAGGTACTCATGAACTATTGATATTGAATGGTAAACTATGTTATGTTTAGTTAATTATGTGTGTTTCCCATGTACCATCGATGTTGGACCATAAAAGTGCATGTATGAGAAATTATTGAGCTTCATACCAAATTAAGCATTCCTTTGGTATGTCTTAGAATCATTTTTGCAATATTATAGTGAAAAACTCTAGGTGAAGTATGAACCTGGATGCAAGACTTACAAGAAAATTTATTTATGACCTAGTCAACATTAATTAAATTTCTTCTCAGTTTTTAGCAAAATGCTTCATCTACATTCTTGGAACCACTTTTCAGTGCTTGAACCCTATTTCATCTGATATAGTGTTTGGTCTATAGTTAAAATTTATCATTCTTAATTTTTGAGTAGTTCTTTCACATACTTTGCTTGCAATATCAAAAATTTTTCCTTATCCTACCGTACTTCCAAACATTAACAATACTGAACAAGAGACAAATTTATCATCTACATCAACAACAAGAATGAACTCCTTACTTTATATCTTGATGTGCAAGTTAGGATATGAAGCACTCCTTTGAAATCCATTTTTTTTTAGAAGGTCATCAATTTTCATGTACAAATCCTTCACCTCATAAAATGATTTTACCATTCTACAAATAAATTTTTCCTTATCCTTCACCTAAAATCATTATTAATATGTCATGTAAACATTTCATTTAAGGTTTCAATTTGGGAATTCACTCTCCAACCTCAAGCATTAGACACTAGCCCAACCTATGATGCCAAATCCGACACTAGTATACTTTAGCTTGTTATTAATGTTTCAATCAGATCAAGAGTGTGTTAGGGTCAAGGCTTCAAGGTGAAACTCTTAACCCCCATGTCATAATATGAATGTGGTTACTTCATCTTTACATATTTATCTTAAGAGTCTAGAGCATAGATACAACTGAGGCTTTAAGAGGAAACACTCAACCCTCAAACCTATCCAAAGACACAACCACTCAATATGCTATGCAAGAAAAACCCCAACTTTGTAAATAGGTGGAACAACAAAGTAGTTTTTAACACCATTCATCACACATATGGGTTTTTGAACAAGGAAACATCAATAGTCACTTTCACATAAGCTTGTACTTGGGTTAGAACATATAGCTCATGTTAACCCAAATACTTCATGTAAAGATACTCAAAGGTCAACTCAAATCTTATTTCAGGTCGTCGATGATCATTATGTACACTTGAAGCTATATATGTGTGTTTGTGTGTGTGTGTGTTTACATACATGCCAAAACACCATTTATGTCCACCATTCACCATTTAATTATGATTATGCGAGAACTGAACAAGTTGGAAATATGAACAATACAACCTTCTAAATATATTCTAATAGTCTCCTTTAATCACGGTGTATTGGGTATTTGAATCATTGTAGCTATGGGTATTCTTTCTAAGAGATAGTGGCACATATACACTATCTATAATTCAAAGTTGCATTCATCCTTGTGCCAAGTGAGTGGTTGGACTGTGTCCTATAAATTCTTCATACTTGCAGAGCTAAAACAACACTATACCCATCTTCCCTTCAATCTGAAAAAAAAAAACTCTTCAAAATCCATTTTGGCTTCTTAGCTTCTTTTTATAGTTTTATCTTCTAGCCTAGATCAAACCTATCTCCTACATTGATCCCCAAGTTCAACACTATATCCAAAATAAAATACGTAAAATTTATATGGGGAAAGCCAACTAATATAGTACAATAATGCTCCACTATCCATGAGGAATATATCCACAGTACCTCTCATACCAAAGCACTGAAGTTTGTAACAATGTGCAGTGGTAAATGAACATAGGCACACGGATATACCATTATGGTAGTCTTCTAAAAGATCTCATATATTTCTTAAAACTCCTGAGACATATTATAACATTGGATTATTTGAGACAAAAATTTAGGTGACATGCTTTTTGTATGGAATTCCCAACCAAAAAAAATAATCTCCTACATAGAAAGCCATTTATTCCTTTCGATTTCTGAAACACCACATCAAATCTATCAATATTAATATGATTTTAAGAGTGCTATAGCATATTGTCTTATCTAATTCTAATACGATATTTCTCCTCATGAAATTTGTTATCCTATCTAGTACCCCAAAAAAATGATGGGTAATAGGGCCTTATGTTCAGTGAGGGGAGTATTCTTCTTCAAGAAAAGGGGCACACAAGCTAGAAATACAAGCTAAAAACCAACTGCTTCACTTATTTTTGAGCATGCCTAAAACATTTTGTTAACATATATTGCAATAGTAGTTGAAAATATGCATATATTATACCGAGATCGACCATGAAATACACCAAGATCTTATTACAAGAATTGAGAAAACTACACCCTAGAGACCATTTGAAATGATAGTTTCTTATGAAAATAGAACAGAAGGACCAAAAAAGAGTAGTAGTAAACACTTGATGATGATATCCAAAGGGATTTTCATAAAGAAATGGGAATTTCCCAACCTCAAGGGTGTACTTACAACATCTACCAACTATGTCCTATTGTGTTTTTGAGAATCCTAGTGAGTAAGCAAGAGTGACTCGAAATCAATTTCCTGATCTAGCTCATTTTACTTACAAGGGGAGAATCAATTTTTTTTATTGGGATCTTATGAAATTTTTTTAAATCTTGATATGAACATCACCTTCCTACTTTGAGCATCCATTTTTTGGTCCTTTCCCACGAAACACCTTCAATTGAAAATGTTATCAACCTAATTCATAACTTAAGTAATAAATATAGTCATTAATAGAATAAATAGAATAAACATAATTACTAATTAATCAAATAGTAATTATGTTAAGTAGTCATTAAGTTAGCTGAAAAGGCATGTCTAAAAGACATGCCTGTTCATGAAAGGTCACTTGGATAGGTATAAAAGCAGGACCTTATTGTAACTTTCAAATCGTCTTATATCATATCAATAAATATTTATTATTATAAATACCTCTCGTGTATTTTTATAATTAAAGCCATTTTTAATATTCAAGTCAACAAATCTACAAGTCTTGCTGCTACATAAACCAAATCTACAAGTTTCGTTGCTACAGTGTTTTAATTAATTAAATTAATATATAAAAAAACAGTAGTTCCATATGATTTATTTAAAAAATATATATATATTAATATATATATATATATATATATATATATATATAAATATAAATATATATATATATATATATATATATATATATATATATATATATATATATATATATATATATATATATATATATATATATATATATATATATATATATATAAGTACAAATTCAAATAAAAGGAAAAGGTTCATTATCAAAAAATAGAAGGAAGTTAAATTATACATATAAAGGAGTTAAATACTATATATATATATATATATATATAGAGAGAGAGAGAGAGAGAGAGAAACCAGTTCCAAGGCAGCATCACTGGAGAATTATACATGCCAAGGTACCCATGATGAATGACATGTCTAGCTTTTCGAAGAAAGAGGCAATGTTATGAACCTAATTCATAACTTAAGTAATAAATATAGTCATTAATAGAATAAATAGAATAAACATAATTACTAATTAATCAAATAGTAATTATGTTAAGTAGTCATTAAGTTAGTTGAAAAGGCATG
This sequence comes from Pinus albicaulis, assembly GCA_034641835.2. NCBI lineage: Eukaryota > Viridiplantae > Streptophyta > Pinopsida > Pinales > Pinaceae > Pinus > Pinus albicaulis. The sequence continues at coordinate 1,902,429,817 of CM076575.1, read as the reverse complement.
TCTAAAAGACATGCATGTTCATGAAAGGTCACTTGCATAGGTATAAAACCAGGACCTCATTGTAACTTTCAAATCGTCTTATATCATATAAATAAATATTTATTATTATAAATACCTCTCGTGTATTTTTATAATTAAAGCCATTTTTAATATTCAAGTCAACAAATCTACAAGTCTTGTTGCTACATAAACCAAATCTACAAGTTCCGCTACTATAGAAAACCTTCTAGGTTCAGTGATACGCTGGTACTCACTTTCAAAAAATATCACATCAACAAAAAAATAAACATATTTCAAGTAAAATTAAATGTTCACTTCCTTGTCCAATTTTTTTTTTCTAGATTTGCCAATAATGATATATACGCACTTAGACTATTCTTGACTAATTACTATGCTTTTGCTTGCACTAAGAAAACAAAAAAAAGTCACCTCATTTGGACTGAAACCTGCATGCCCTCATATAGAGCGCCCAAGCTTACAAATTATTTAAAAGTACTTACAAAGGTAGTTTGAACCATATCCACATGTGGTATATGCCTTTTCGAAAGAAAATTAATTTTAAGGCCTTTTAACCCTCACTATTTTGTACATATCCCACAATCAATATATTTCATGAAACAATATCAGGTGTAAGAATTTATGTTCAAACAACTTGTGAGTGGTTCCCATGTTTTCTAACTTAACATAGTAAAAAATCATAACATTCCTTGAAACTAGGTCTCCCTCGGGGATTTATTCAAACCCTTTTCGTGCACCCCTCTGATGATTTCATGTTTGCAAACTCCTAAACATGTGAGATATGGAGACACTGACCACTTATCCAAAATAGAGTGACCATACAACACCTAGAGTGCACTTCACATCCATCGAAGGCTCTATTTTAGGAACATAATAGATTTTTTTCCCCAAACATGAAAACCAACTGAATTTCTTCACCATTTTCACTTATGAGTGGTTCCTTCAACAAATATATGGAATTGCCATGATCATGAGATAAACCAGGTATCTCCATGCCTCCTTCCATGAAATATATTTCATTCAACACCCTTTCTATAATTGAAATTCCAGAAAATAACCCAACTCATGTGCTTCAACTGGTTTATGATTCAAATCCAGCTAATATATTCTTCCAAATGTTTGAGAACTATGCATTCCAATTAATGAAGTCTTGTAGCTCGATACTTGTGCTTTAGAGTTGATCCAAAGTTCATTTTTTTGAATGAAAATTTCAGGTCAGAGAGAAGAATGTTGGAGAGTGATATGAAGCCAAATAATGCATTTTAATATCTCCATGATCTATTCTAATAGTAATCATGTTTGGGAAGCCACATAATTAACTAACGAAAAAATTACATGACGGATTGTTTTCCCCACATGACTCACGTGCAAAAAAAAACCCAACGAAGGAAATATTGAGTGGCTCAATTCCATACCATCGCATTTGTTCAAACTAATTGAGGGCCTATTTTCCATGGCCATGTATTGCATATGATGTGATCAGGGAAACTTTTAGGGGTTAATATTTGCAAGCGGGCTAATTTTCAATGTTTTTTCCAAAACAAATCACCAATTTCCATTTTTTCTAAAAATGATTCACCCACATTTTATAATATAAAATTATTTTACCTTAAAAATCTCCAAAAAATTATATAAACTATTCTAAAATCATTATAAATGTAAATATTTCTACAAAAATATTTCAAAACATTTTACAATTTGCATATTAGGGATTATTAAGATTCACCAAGGATTCTAAACTTTAAGATAAAATTCCATCCTTAAAATTTTTCCTTCAATATGATCATCATAGTCCATAATAAAATCCTTCATTGATGCATTTTGTCAAATGCTTCCCATGTCTTCTCTACACATCTCAATTTTTCATACATGTATACGAAATCACTTTCTAGAGATACATAAAATTCAAATCCTCTCTTGGATATTTCATTATTCATTGTGGATATTTTCATCTTGTTCAAGGGAAGCCAAATTAGCACACACTATGATGATACAGAGAAATTTCTTAGGTTTCATTTTACCCCAACATAGAACATTTGCGGAAAAAACTTCATGGTTTCTTCTTGCAACCAATTTTGCACATGCTCGATGGTCATGGTCATCTGGAAGAGCATGTGTCACATAGAAATTTTGAGTATGCCCAACCATATTGCAAGTATACTACAAATTTTATTTCATGCAATGTCAATTAGCACTTGAATGAATGGAATTTTCACTTTCATAATTAGAATCAAGTTCAATTATTCTTTCCTGAAAAATATTCAGTATAGTTAGTTGGAGAAATGGTCTCTAAACACCTTGATCTAATTTCATGATTGAGGGTGACATGAGTACAACCTAACGTAATGTGCATATAAAATTATCACCTTGATGTTTTTATGAAACTCGGGTTGATAATTTGAGTTGAGAAGCCCCTGGGAGTTGCAACACTTTTGGTGTAACAATAGGGTGGATAATGTTTTGGTGTCGTTGACAGGAAGGTGTCTAAGTAGGTGTTTTTTCTGCTTAAGAATTGTTTTTTTTCTATTTTTCATCAATATTATTGCTTTCAAAACGTGAAAAATTCAAAAGAGAAACTTTCTCTTTCATGCGTCGTAGGAGTAGGGATAATGAAGGAAATGTTTTACCAAAAACCCCCACCCCCTCAAGCAGCCAACCTTCATTCTTATTCAGTGGCTTTGAACATCCCTCTTTGACTATAGGGGAGTTAGAAGACCCTCTATGTGAGAAACCCAAAATTTTTTAGGAATATATTGGGAAGAAGACGAACCCACTTCACTTACCAAAACCATGGCTGAAAACGGGTACAATGAGATTTTCCCTATGAGAGAAACCAATGGAGAGGCTAGAATGAAGAATATAAGCCAAAATTTACATTGTCTAACCTCTCAGGATCATGACACATTCATGTTTGAGCTTTTTTTTTTTTAGTACCTATTACTATGCCTTTGATGAGAAAAAACTGAAGTTGTTTCCTTCTACCCTTAAAGATACAGCCTTACGTAGGTTTAAGGGTATTCCTGGAGAAAACATCACTACCTGGGCATAAATGCATTAAGCCTACAATGAAAAATATCAAGACTAATATAGGACCAAAGAAGCAAAGGAGGAAATATTTAGGATGAATCTTGGACCTGATGAATCCCTAGAGGACTATGAGAACATATTTCAACTCAATTATAGGAGGGCCAAATGTACCCTCGATCCTTAATCACTAAAGCTAGTTCTTCTCATAGGGATCAGGGAAGATGTGATGGAAACCCTCAACATGATATCTTGATGAGATATCTACCAATTACCTTATGATGACATCAATATTTTATTCAAGAATCACTCTTAGGCTGCTAGGAAAAAGGGTAGGCCAAGCCAAAGCTTGGTCAGTTCCTCTCCCTCCACAACATCCATCAAGCAAGAGATAGGGAATATGTAGGAGAATTTCAAGAGTGAAATGTTGAATACCTTTTCCTTGAAAATGGATACAATCAAATCAAAATAAATAAACAGGAATCATAAAGAGAACCAAATTTCTTTTTCCTTAGATGTACTAAAACAAATCCTAGGAATGAATGGCCACTGAATGCCGTAGAATTCTTCCTAGTTTGTGAAGAGAATCATGCAATAGTAAAATCTACCTCTCTTCGAGAACCAAAGTTTGTCTACCAGGGAGGAGTAGAGAGTGGGTATCAGAACATTTGTGCTCCATTAACCAAAGGAGATCCCCAAGACCTCGAGCATATCAACAAGGCATGAAAGTTGCATATTATCCTCACTACAATCCAAATAAGAATGAAATTTTCCAACCATGGCACCCTTCCACTCATCCATCATGGTCCAAACGTCCTCCTTGGCCTTGTGCTCCTCCATATCGTTATTGGCATTTCAACCATCTATTTCACTCATATCCACCCCAATCTTCGCAATGGGGAAACTGCTAGCAAGGGTGGACGAATCAAACAAACCAACCTCCCACTTTATTTCCTCCACCCCAATATCAACCACATTTAAATCATCATACTCTACCTAAGCAACCTCTAATTATTTCTCACCCTAGTCAGAATCTGAACTATAAGTAGGAATACAAAGTATACTTTGTAGAGACATCATATCCTACTTATGTTGTGGAAATCCAAGAGATCAACCTTCGGTTTGGGAGGGTCCTCCCAAATAACCACCCACCTTCTCCACCTAAATATATTGAAGAAGATAAGGAAGAGAGTACCCATCAAGTCAATGCACCGCCATATCCTGAAGGTTTGGTCCACACTAACTACCACACTCCAGAAAAGGTTGAAATTCTGTGAGAATTGAAGGATTTGTGTGTCAAGACACCCCCTTCTCCAGACCATTAGATATGATTATTATATTATATATTATTATATATAATATAATAATTTTGGAAAACTGTTTTAAAAGGCATGGGATAAGAAGAAGAGATACCCCCACAATCAATTTCATTGGAAAACAATCGGATATGATGCTTGGCAGGGTGATCTCCCCAAACTACCTAGGCCCTAGTAGCCTAGTAGTGGTGTGCACATTGATGGAATTATGGTTCCTAATACCTTGATTTAAATTTTGGATTAATCAATGTGATGACTATGGAAACCATGTTGAAGCTCAATCCCCAAGGGGATTTGAGAAAGATCAACACATTGTTGCAGCTTGCAGATAGATCCATAATAGCTCCTGGTGGAATTATTAAGGATTTCATGGTATCCATTGACTCTTGGAAGTACCCTACTGATTTCCTGGTCCTCCAGCCCCAAAATGAATTTAATTTTTATCCTCTCATTTTAGGAAGACCTTGGTTATACACACAAATGCCTCAAACAAAGTTGTAGGGGCTGCCTTAGGTCATGTAAAAATAAAATTACGTTATGATATCTATTTCTTGCTTGTGGTGGAATATTTTAACAATTTAAGGCATTATATAACTGGTTATCAAACTTTGGTTCACACTAATCATGCAACCATTATGTATTTAATGAATAAACCTAATGCCAATTATAGGATAATTAGATGGTTGTTATTTTTGCAACAATTTGATTTGACTATTTTTGATAAACCAGGAAAAGAGAATGTGATTGTATATTTATTTTGAATACTAACCTTGCCTATAGGAAAGGAAGAAATGGTAAATGATCAAATTCTAGATGAACATCTATTTTCCATATTGGTGTTTTCTCCTTAGTTTGCTGATATAGCCAAATATTTGGTTGCTGGGAGGTTCCCTCCTAACCTATCCTCGAAGGAGAAAAGAAATATTGTTAGAATGAGTGCCCCATTAACTTGGAATGGGGGAAATCATTTCAAATTGGGGATAAATCAGATCCCAAAAAGATGTCTGAGGGAAGAATAGGTATTTGACATCCTCTCAGCATGCCATGATGGACCCTATGGGGGCCACTTTATTATTAAGAGGAAAACCTTCAAAGTTATACAATCAAGTTATTACTGGCACACTTGATACTAGGATGCAAGGAGGTACACCACTTGGTGTGATCAGTGCCAGAGGATGGGTAAGCGAACACCCAAGGATGAAATTCCATTACAACATCAAGTGACTCTAGAGCCATTTGAAAAGTTGGGCATCGATTTCATTGGACCTATTGATCCCCCATCAAGAAATAAAATATATATCATTGTATGCATTGATTACTTGACCAAATGTGCTGAAGCAAAAGCAGTAAAATCAGAAATGAGCACCCCAATAGAAATCCAGTTGTGAGACCAATGATTCAATTTGTGTTCAAAATTTTCAATAATCTATCTCCAGTTCGCATTCTTATATTGGTTCGACTTGATATTGAAACCGAAGTATACAAAGCTAGAATCCAATTACCAAGCAATGATCCTGAATAGATGACATATCTATTCATTCTCACCCTCTTCCCAGTGATTAGACATCAGTTTATATTTGCTCAAATTTATAATGAGACTAGAATAATATCCAAAGGAAGAGAGGATGTTGAGAAAATATGACCATTCATGAATAAATGGTGCACCACCAAATAGGATATCATTGAAAAACATTAGATGTGCGAAAGTGATTTGGCTAGTCATCTTGATCCCCATGATCAATCTATTGTCTCTGTAATCAGTAATACTCCTACTAATTGCTTCTATGACAAGAAGAAAAAGTATGGGGGACAATGCGCATCCCTAGCGTAAACCTCTAAAATATTTGAAAAAATTAGTAGGGTATTCATTGTAATAATTACATAAAAATTGGTGGAGTTCACACATGCCATGATCTAGTTGGAATTTTGAATAGTGAGACTTATTTTTTATATTATGAGTCTCAAAATTTCCTAGTCTACGTTGTCAAATGTCTTACTGATATCAATCTTCATGAGACAAGGTTTGTGCCTCTTCACCTTAATGGAATGTAGACATTCCAACGCAATGACCACCATGTCCTGTATCTAAATGGGGGACAAACGATACAATTTAATGGCCTGAGATATATAAGATACACATATTTCATCGACTTGGTAGAAATGGTCATAATGGTCCAGCTCGTGAGATTCATCATGGGAATAATTAGTCGAGGGATCACCATGGACGTGGCAGTAGGAAATTGAAATACATGAATGCAACGATGGAAAAAACCAAGGCCTAGTAAGTGGAGTGTCGCCACACCACCCAAATCGACACCGACACCGACACTTAGTGAAGTCGCAATCACATTATTTCAATATTTTATTAAATGATAAATTAACGTGGAAGATTAAATCAGATCCATCCATATTCTAAATTGGAAAAGAATATTTGCCTTTTTTATTCATATTAAATGGTAACTATGTATTTATTTAATGAAAAAATTATTAAATCCTAACCATATACTTGATAAAATGTAATTATGAAACCAATAAAAATATCTAAATGCATTTATAAACTATGTTTTTTGGGAAACCCACATTGTTTTTCCATAATAAAAAATACATATTAAAAGGTAAAAAAACAAATTAAGAGTGAACAGGCACTGTTTTCCATGAAATTGGTTGATATATCCACATAAACCCAAATTTTATAATCATTCAATTAACAAATTAATTATGAGCTTATAAAATAACGAGAAGGAGTTGGTTATATAGCAGGGAATTTGGACAACGTGATTGTTGTTATTAGCATTCTTTAAATATTAACCTGAACATTCACCTTCTGGGGAAATCCAGCCAATAGTAAATTTAAATCACATTGTCCTTACATTCCTTAATTTATAAATCTCTAATTCCTTAAGGAGATAGATCTACATTATTGATGATCATGATGCACCCATCTATGATTTGTTCGGGTTCCAATATTGGATGAACCAATCTGTAATTTCATTGGAATCCAATGTTTGCATTTTTATCATTCGGATTCTCATAATGTTTTAATTAAGACATAGCCCCATCCTTGTTCATTTATATCTCATTGCATTGCACATTATGAAATGAACCTAACGTACTCTGCATTTAAAAGGGGAGAATCAGTTATTTTTTCGGTTTTTTATGAAATTTCAGTAACTCTTGATATGAAGATCACCTTCCCACTTTGAACATCCATTGTTTGGTCATTTCCCACAAAACACCTTCAATTGAAAACCTTGTAGGTTTTGTGGTATGTTGGTATTCACTGTAAAAAAATATCACTTCAACAACAAACTCTATAGATTTCAAGTATAATTAAATTTTCGCTTCCTTGTCCAATTTTTTATTATTTTTTTAGACCTACAAACAATGATATATGCATTTAGAGTATTCTTGACCAACTACTATGAATTTTCCTACACTAAGAAAACCAAAAAATGGCACCTCATTCGAACTAAAACCTGGATTCCCTCATCTATAGCTACCAAGCTTACAAATGCCTTCAAATTACTTACAAAGGTGGTATGATCCATATCCACATGTGTAATATGCATTTTCGAAAGAAAAGGAATTTTAAGGCTTTTTAACACTAACAATTTTGTTCATATCCCACAATCAATGTATTGTATGAAACATTATCTTGTGTAAGAATTTATTTTCAAACAACTTGTGTGTGGTTCCCATGTTTCCTAACTTACCATAGTCAACAATCATAACATTCCATGAAGCTAGGTCTCCCTCAGTGATTTCTTCAAACACGTTTCGTGCATCCCTTTGATGACTTCATGTTTGAAAAATCATAAAAATGTGAGCTATGAAGACACTGACCAATTATCCAAAATAGAAGGACCATACAACACCTAGAATGCACTTCACATCAAACGAAGAATCTATCTTAGGAACATCATACTTCTTTTTTTCCCAAACATGAAAACCAACTTATGAGTGGTTCCTTCAACAAACATATATCATTACCATGATAATTTACTAAACTAGGTATCTCCATACCTACTTCCATGAAATGTATGTCATTCAACACCCTTTCTATAATTGAAATTATGGAAAATAACCCAACCACTGAGCTTCAACAAGTTTATGATTCAAATCCAACTAAGATCTTGTTCCAAATATTTGAGAACTATTCATTCCAATTAGTGATGTCTTGTAGCTCAAAGCTTGTGCTTTAGAATTGATCTAAAGGTCATTTTGTTGAAAGAAAATTTCAAGTCAGAGAGAAGAATGTTGGAGAGTGACATGAAGCCAAAACATGAATTTTAATATCTCCATGATCTATATTGATAGTAATCATGCTTAGGAAGCCACATAATTAACTAAAGAAAAAAATTAAATGCGGGAATTTTTTCCCCACATGAGTCACGTGCAAAAAAATCACCAATGAAGGAAATATTGAGTGGCTCAGTTCCCTACCATCACATTTGTTCAAACTACTTGAGGGCCTATTTTCCATGGTCATGGATTGCATAAGATGTGATCATCACTTTCCATAAGAAAATAATTCATTGATGCATTTTTTCAAACACTTCCCATGTCTTCTCTATACATCTAAAATTTTCATACATGTATACTAAAGCAGTTTCAAGAGATACATAAAATTCAAATCCTCTCTTTTATATTTCATTTTTCATTGTGGATATTTTCATCTTCTTCTAGGGCAACCAAATTAGCACACGCTATGATGATACCGATAAATTTCTTTAGGTTTGGTTTGACCCCAATATGGAACATTTGTGGAAAAAGCTTCAGGGTTTCTTCTTGCAGCCCAATTTTCACGTGCTCGATTTCCATGGTCATCTGGAAGACCATGTCTCACATAGAATTTTTTAGTATGCCAAACCATATTTCAAGTAGACTAGAATTTATCTTTCCCACAATGTCAATTAGCACTTGAATGAATGGCATTTTAACTTTAATAATTAGAATCAGGTTCAATTATGCTTGCATGAGAAGTTTTCACTATAGTTAGTTGGAGAAATGGTCTCTAAAAACCTTGATATGGTTTCATGACTGAGGGTGACATGATTAGCATTAGGGGATTTTGGAGGTCTAAAATGGGACTCTTAAGGAAATTATAAAATAATAGTGCAAATAATGTATGCATAATGTGAAAAACACTCAAAAGGTATGCATTGAAACTTTATATTTAGAACAAAATAATTTTGTATGGCATCAATAGCTTTTCTCTCCTAAAAAAATTGTCACTTGGTCAATTTTTATGGAGGAAATGATAGCACATTATGAGGATGCAAAGAGCAACACCTCCTTTAGCCAATTGTATATATCGAACAAAAGGGGTCAATGGTGGAGCACATTGAGGACTTCCAAAATTTGAATATAATGGTAACTGAAATTCTAGAGGAACACAAGATTGGTGTCTTCATAGGGACTTTAAAGGATAACATCCACCATGAGGTTCCTCTTTGGGAACCTGATTCATTGGAGAAGGAATTGAGGTTGGCAAGAAAAATTGAAATTAAATTTATGGCGACAAGGAAGTCTACCACTCACATCTATAAAGATGGAAGTGTTTATGCTCCTAGAATTCCACAACCTACAAGGTTGACACCACAACAATTGGAAGAAAAGATAAAAAAAGGGATTTGCTACAGTTGTGATAGAAAATACACTAAAGGTCATTATTGTTATGATAAGAAATTATTTTACATAGATTGGATAAGTGTAGACTCTCAAGAAAGGAGGAGGAGGTGGAAGCATTGCTTTGTGCCATTTATATTATCCAACCAGATTGGATAACCGAAGCAAGAGAGGAATGGAAGAATCAAGAAGAAGTGCGGACACTCATTCAAAAGTTGTAGCAAGATCCCAGTACATTTGTTACATTTAGTTGGAAAAATGATTCCTTATGGTATAAAGATCGTTTATATCTTTGTATTCCAAACTAAAACAAAATAATCTTTTGGAATTGCACACCTCTCCCTTAGGAGGACACTCGGGATTTATGAAAACTTACCACAGGGTGAAGAAATATTTTTTTTGGAATGGCCTTAAATATGATATTAAAAATTTTGTGGCAGAATGTTTGGTTTGCCAACAAAATAAAGTTGAGACAATTAAGATACCCATTCTACTGAAACCTTATCCATTCCAAGTCAACCTTGGGAGGAGGTTTCAATGGATTTTATCACAGGTTTACCTAAGTCTGAAGGAAAGACTGTCATCATGGTGGTAGTTGACAGACTTACCAAGTATGCACACTTTTATGCATTATCTCATCCATTTAAAGAAAGTATAATTGCTACTGAATTTATGGAAACAATTCAAAAGCTACATGGAGATCGAAATATTATTTTAAGCGACAAATATCCCATTTTCATTGGAAAATTTTGGACAAAATTATTTTCTTATTTCGACACTCAACTAGCTCATAGCTCATCTTATCATCCTCATCTGATGGGAAAACTGAGATAGTGAACATTTTTTTGTAAATATATATTCATTGTTTCGTATCTGATAAAAAAACACAATGGGTCAAGTGGTTACCTCTGGTTGAATGGTGGTATAACACTTCCTTCCATACTGCAGCAAAAATCACCCCATTTATGGCACTTTATGGATATCATCCACTGTCCATCACATCATATTTAAGAGAAAATTATAAGGTTCAAGAAGTGGAAGATCACATAAAGCATCAACAAAAAGTTCTCCAACTCTTACAGGATAACCTAAATTTGGCGCAAAATCGAATGAAACAACAGGCAGATCAACATCACAATGAGAAAATTTTTGATGTAGGAGACTGGGTATTTTTATGGCTACAACCATACAAACAAATGTCCGTCAATCAAGCTAATAAGGATAATAAATTATCACCAAAGTGATATGGTCCTTACAAGGTGTTGCAAAATATTGGTACTCTGGCATACAAATTAGAGCTTCCTACTTCTTCCCGAGTGCACACAATTTTCAATGTTTCATGCTTAAAGAAGGTTATAGGTGACAAACTTCCAGTGCAAACAATATTTCCAGAACTTGATGAGGAATGAAAAATAATATTTGAACCTGAAGCGTTCATGGAAACAAGAACTCAATAGCTATGAAATCGATCAACTTCACAGTATCTCATCAAGTGGAATAACTTACCCATTCAAGATTCCACATGGGAGGATGAGAATTTTAAAAAGAAGCACCCATAACTATTCAAGAATTTAGGACAACACTTTTTTGAAGGAGAGGGGCATGTTTGGTCCCTATATTACTTGTGTAGTCCCTTATTTTTGTTACTGTAGCCCTCTTATTGTTGTTGGTGTACCCCTGCAGTCCCCATATTTTTATTATTGTGCCCTATAAAAGCCCACTTTTTTTTTTTTTTTTGGTGCCTTTACATTATTATTGTTAGGTCGGCTAGGATTCTATTATGACCCCATGGACTCGTATATATATAAATGAGGTTTTTTAATTTTTATCACCCAATAATCCTTCATTTATGTAATGTAAATGAGGTTTCTTCCTCAAAGAGGCCAATTTCTAAGTCGTTGATCTCTCTTTTCTTCTATTTTGTGAGCTGGTTTCATAACACTTGTCTTATTTAACGGGTTTTCCCTTGCTCAAACATGGGAATTAATTAGCTACCATTGTTCTGAACATGTTAGTATGGATGTAGATCATAGTTCTTTATTCATTAGGCACAAAATTATTTATAAAGATAAACCTTTAAATGTTGTATTTTTTGGTATACATCCAATGCTTCTATTGGAATCAATCATTTTCCTACCTTATTCGCCACTCGATATACCTGTTGACTTCAACATTTTCAGAAACTAAATTTTCCAAAATCACACAAGAATAACATTTGCTTCATTGTTTTCCAACAAATTTCATATGCCACCATTCCCTGCCAATTTAATAGCACCACTTTGATTACTCCATTGGAATGAACATTTTAAGGAGGAATAACACCATCTTGCCAAATCATTTGCAACCTTTTACCAAACCAACCTTGCAAGTAGGTCAGGGCTTGATTGAAATGGATATATTAATATGGAAACATGTAAAATTGGGTTTTAATATGTAAGAAGCTATCCATTCCTAAAGTTGCATGCTTATCACTATGAGGCATTCCCAAAAAATGCACGTTTATATTATGGACAGGTCAAGGTACCTTTATGAGAACTTTTATCCATGTGAAAGTCAAGATGTAAGGGATTGTTTTCTCAACCAAATGAGCATAGGAATATTGATTAAATAAAATCTTGACCTTGACAATAATTCAACTTGGCTTTTGGCCTTATTTTCATACTAATACAGAAATTGTGTAAAATAGCCAAATCAATATTCTAAAAGTTCCCTTCTAATTGTCATCAATCTTCCACACATCCTTCAAAAATGTGAATTGAATTCTAATTCACAGGGGAAATCTACTTTAAATAGAGTTAGAAAGCTGTAGAATATAGGGCATGTTTCCCTCTTCGAATATCAATATCTAGATTATCATCAAAAATCCATACACCGCAACTCTGGAACAAGGTCTTTTTATAATAAGGATCTGCAATGACATATAGCTAAGGTACTCATGAACTGCTGATATTAAATGGTAAAATATGTAATGTTTAGTTCATTATGTGTGTTTCCCATGTACATCAATGTTGGACGATTTGAGTGGATGTATGAGAAATTATTGAGCTTAATACCAAAATCTAGCATTCCTTTGGCATGTCTTAGAACCAATTTTTCAATATTCTAGTGAACAAATATTGGGGTTCAAGTATGAACTTGGATGAATGAGTTGCTCAGAAATTGATTTATGACCTAGTGAAATTTAATTCAATTTCTTACCAGTTGTTAGAAAAAGGTTTCATCTACATTGTTTGAATCACTTTTGAGTGCTTTAACACTATTTAAACTGATATAGTGATTGGGCTAAGGTTAAAATTTATCATTCTTATTTTTTTCAGTAGTTCTTTCACATACTTTTCTTGCAAGATCAAAAAAAATTCCTTGTCCTACCGTACGTCCAAACTTTAACAATACTAAACAAGAGATAAATATATCATCTCAAAATATGTTGCTAGAAAATTTGTGCCATTTCTTGAAATTATAAGATTATTTACATAAACAACATGAATTAATTTCGTACTTTATATCTTGATGTACAAGTTAGGATATGAAGCACTCCTTTGAAATCCATTTGTTTTTTTAAGCTCATCAATTTTTATGTACGAAGCCTTCATATGATAAAGCTTTTACCAATCTACAAATCAAATTTTCCTTTTCCTTCACCTCAAATCATTCTTACTATGTCATGTACACCTCATCTTCAAGGCTGCTATTTGGGAATGCACTCTTGAGCATCAAACATTATCTATTAAACCAACCTATGATTCCAAATCCAACATTATTTTACTTTATCTTGTTATTAATTTTGCAATCATGTCAAGAGTGTCTTCAGGTCAACACTTTAGGGCACAACTCTCAATCCCCATGTCATCATATGAACTAGGGTGCTTTATATATTCAAATTTATCTTAACATATAAGTAACCATCCCAACTTTACGACTCTACAGAAGAGATATAGTTTAGGCTCTCAGAGGAAAAACTCAACCCTGAAACCTATTCAAAGACATGACTACTCAATAATGTACGCAACAAAAACCCAAACTATGTAGATAGGTGGACCAAAAATGTAGTTTTAAAACCCTTCATCATGCATATGGGTTTTCAAACACCGAAACATCAATCCTAAATTTAGTATAAGCTTGAACTTGGGTTAAAAACTATAGCTCAGGTTAGCCCCAAGACTTCATTTAAAGAAATATCATCTCAACTCTTATTTTAGATTGGCCATGATCATTATGTACACTTGAAGTTGTTCCACTAAGTATACAATAGCTCTAGCTATATCTCTCATTGTGTGTGTGTGTGTTTATATACATGCCAAAACACATTTTATGTCCACCATTCACCATTTTATGATTATATTATTGTCGGGCCGAGGAAAAGGTACATTTTACCACTATCTTTAGCATGATTTGTCATTTATTTTTATATGTTTTTCCTTCATCTTAGCAATAAATTAAAGGACAATGATGCAAAAGTAGGATAGAATCAATTATTGATAAAGGGTGTGTTTAATAGTATAAAAACTGATTTTTTGTTGTATTTATTGATAGGTAATCGGAAAAACTAAACCGCTGACTAGAATGACCAAATAACATCATAGAATAAAAGTAAACGAGATCTTTTTGGTTCCTACAAATTAGTGGGAGATATAGAAGCATGCCTATTCTTGAAGTATTCAGTTGATAGCTATGAAACCTTAGGATATCCTGATCCGGAGGATTCTTTACTTTGTTTTATTTCGCCTTTAAGTTATAAAAGGTTGTAGGTTAGAGAGACAGAGAGGTTTTTCATGTATTATAATTTTCCTGTAATAAAATTATTCGAATGGAATCGTTGAATTCATGCTAATGTACTAGTACATTGGTTAATTAAGAAATTGGCATTTTCAGTATAAACAGCTTCTGTGTATTTCTTGGCAGAAGACTTCTAGAGGTTTCGGGTCTAGTCCCTTGGAGTTCTCCTGTTGTTCTGTATTATACGTTTATTTACGAGTCTTGCATTTTTAGTTATCCTTTGTGTTTTACAGCATTATCATTCAATTTTTTAATCGTAGGTGTGATATGTTACAATTCCCTTTTCAAGTCATTAGGATTGTTGTTCAATTCATTAGGATTGCTATTCAATTCATTAAGGTAGTTGTTCAATTTATTAAAGCATGTTGTTCAATTGCAATATATTCCTTATTTTACTATTGAGTGGTTATTTCTGTATAATCTTAGAACAAGAGTTGATCCCTTTGATTGGTTTGAAGTATTTTATAGTTTACTTTTTAGTTGATTTGATTGAACTACAAGAATTATATAACATTTCTCACAATGATTTAGAATAGTTAACCTCTAACTTCACTCGCATATATTTTTCTTGCACTCTTAAAATAAAAGGACTAGCCTTGGGTTGATGATTAATGTGAAAAATTAAGGTTACCTTTAACAGTCACCTTTTTGACCCAACATTTTGGTGTTGTTGCTAGGGAGAGTGTTTAGGAGTGATGTCTTTTATTCTTTTCCTTTTTCTATGAAAGAATTGGGTATTCAAAACGAGAGGTAAGAACCTACATACTAGCAAGCAAAATGCTTGCTCTCCAGCACGCTTCTCAACAATTACACAGAGGTTAATATGATAGATAATTTTGTTTTTGTTTTATGACTAGGAAGAAAAAGATAGAATTAGATCAAAACCCCCCACTTAAATCCGCAAAACCCAAGGGGTCAGTGGCCCTTGGCAGAACAACATATATAAACAAAATTATTAAGAAGGCTGAATCCCAGGCATCCATAGGACCCAAAACCATTCCTGGAAAGAGTCCTACTATAATCCCTCAGGTAGTAGCCTCACCATCTGCAGCCCATGCCGAGATTCATAGCAAAACAGAAGGGTCTGAATGAAGCTTTCATACTATAGAAAACTTAAGTCATGACCCTTCAAGAGGGAAATTCTTGATATTTGCAAGAGGGAGAGGGAGAAACCAGTAGTGCAATATAGGTAAAAACTCCAGAGCCTGGATCTCCTCAAATTTTCGTTGAGACAAAGACACCTAATATCCCAGATCAAGGTAGTGCTGCAAGGCCTGCTTCAAATCCACCCCCTAATTCCACTCAAATTATCCTCGCATATCAAGAAATCCCTAAAGGTTATTGGCACATCTTTGATCGGATGGCGCACAATCAACCCCATAGAAAGACATCAACAATGGAGTATCCCATTATTTATCCGGATGCAAATGCCCCTATTAAATTTATTCTGTTACAAAACATCCCCACCTTCCATGGGCCGACCTTGGAAGATCCGGATGCATTTTTATTTGAATTCAATGTTTTTTGTATGGGATATGACTACACCATTAACCCTCAAAAACTGAAACTATTCCCCTCCACATTAAATGGGGTAGCACTATGCTGGTTTATGGGGCTCGATGGAGGAACCATTAATAGTTGGGATTATATGAAAAAATCTTTTCTTAACAAATATCAAGATTACTTCCAGAATCGAGAACTAAAAGATGAAATCTTCAACATGTCTATAAAAGATGAGACAATAGAAGAATATGTTGAATTTTTTCAGTATAATTTGCAAAGATCTCCATATACTACACTCTCTAAAGACATTTTCAATGAAACAATGATTAAAGGAATGAAAGAAAAATGGGTAGAGACACTTAATATAATGGGAAAAGGGGGCTTCTATTAAGAATAATGTGATGAAATTATTGCATTGTGTATTAGGTGCTCTCGAGGTAGTACGTGAAAAGAGACTAATCGGATAAGATTTAGTTACAAGGAATTATAAAAGAGTAAGGTGGCAGTGTGACCAGAGAAAAATTCGGTAATCCTTTAGAAGATTTTAAAACTGATATCTTAGGCAGCCTCACAATGTAGCTAGATATCCTACAATCCAAGCAGAAGAAAGATTTAGTAGAACATAACTTGGTTTTTTTTCGCCCACGCTATCAGAAGAAACACAGCCAGCAGGAGTGTTCATTATACATTTTCCATACATGTGCTATTTGTATCAAGGACCATGCCACTGAGCAGTACCATTCACTCCCAGGATTAAAAGCAGGTTTTACAGAGGCAAAAGAAGAAATAGAAATGGTGTATCTAATGAATCAACGTTGACAGTGTTAAGCACAACTAGGTATGTCACAAGACCCGTCTCAGTTCTTTTCTTCTCCGAAATTTAATCAACAAAACTCTGGAACAACATGGCAAATCCAATCACCTTTTTCTGCCTGGAAATCCCAATAATTTTCCATGCCTCCTTGGCCAACAAAATCCCCTTTAGGTAATATTTTTCCAAGTTTTCCTTTCTCTCCTCCATACTAGCAAAACAATCCATATCAGTCCCAGTGGCCTGCCTCCACTTCACAGAATAAAAATTGGTCTCAAAACTAGCAGTGACCCCTAGGAATGGCCAATTTACGTATGGGAACAGGGGCTCAGAATCAACCCACATTACTAGCTCCATACCCATTCCAACACAATTCTCAGCCCATTATGCATCCTCAACCGCCAACTCAACCTAATCCTAATCCTAATAATAGACCAGTTCAGCTAAGCCAGATTGTTGAGAACACAAACTCCGAAACTGAATAGAAGGAATGCAATGAACTTAGGCTAAGATCAGAGTGTGTTATTTCACTTGAAGAAGATACTACCCTGCCGCAACTTGAGTATGAAATTCGAATAGTACCTAAAAAATCAATTGTGACAGAAACAAGTAGGGCCGGGGAGTGACACAGTTGACCAAAAAGATTCTGAAAACATTATTATTTCCTCTCCTCCATTCCATAAGATATTAACACTATCTAAACCAATGGTATCTATAGATTTTGATCTCCTAGGGGAATTAAAAAAAACTGTGCAATAAAATTCCTCTCCTACAGGCTATACAAGACATCCCTATCTATGCCAAAAAAAGTAAAGAACTGTGCATAAAAAATAGGTGAGAAAAGAAAAGACTGTACCAACTGTTCATGTAGTGGGAGCACTATTAGACTTACCCTTGGGTAAAGAGACACCAATAAAATACAAGGATCTAGGAAATCCCATAGTCATAGTACATATCTATGGCAACTCCTTTTCAAATACATTATTTGATTTGGGGGTAACCATTAACATCTTAACTACAAAAACCTACGAGACATTGGGTATAGAAGCCTTGGAACCCACATATACCTTACTGGAACTTGTTGACAGATCTTTTGTCAAACCAGAAGCTATATTATAGCACATCCCGATTTCTGTGGACTCATGTGAATACCCTGCAGACTTATTAGTTATTAACCCAAAAAGTGTGTTAGATGGACATCCCCTAATATTGAGATGACCTTGGTTAGCGACGGTCGATGCTTACATAGGTTGTTGAAAAGGAAGCATGACCATTGCTAGAGGAGATTCCATAAAGAATATTTCCATATACCCCCCTACCAAACCAAGCCTTCACACTATAAATATTCATAAACAACCACATACATACTAGGAACAAAACATTTGTTCACCACTAAAAATAGTTGATGCACTCGAATACAAGGATCAAACTAAAGACGATGTAATTGATAACTTCATAAACCAACCATATACTTCAGAAAATTTAAAGTGCCAAATATTAAAAGCAGTGCTTGATAATGAAGCACAGGAGGACCCATTAGCATACATTGATGACTAGCACATACCCACAACAACTGTCTATAACAACATGCCAATTGAATTGAGCTAGGAAAATTTTTAAATATCAACGACAGTATGGATAGTGACCAGTAGCAAAAGCTTGTTAAAATTTTACAAAAATATAAGGGATCCTTTGATTGGGACTACCCAGACATGAATGGTATAGATCCTCAAATATGCACACATCACATTTATACCGAAAAGGATGCTCGGCCTATTCAATAGCCTCAGCGAAGGTTAGATCTATATCTGAAAGATATTGTGAAAGATGAATTACAAAAGCTTCTAGATGTAAATTTCATTTATCTTATTTCAGACAGAAAATGGTTCTATCCTTCAGTAGTCGTTCCTAAAAATAATGGTAAGTGGTGAATCTATGTGGATTACAAAGAACTGAATAAAGCCACACAAAAAGACCACTTCCCCCTCCCCTTTATTGATCATGTCCTGGATACATTGGTGGGAAAGCGATTCTTCTCTTTTCTTGATGGTTTCAGTGGTTACAATAAAATTCAAATAGCCCCTAAAGACCAAGATAAAACGAAATTTACCTACCCCTGGGATACATTCGCCTATAGGGTATTGTCGTTCGGACTATGCAATGCCCCAAAAACATTTTAAAGGGCCATATTCAACATTGTTTTCAATTTAATAAATGAATGGCTTGAGGTTTACATGGATGAATTTACTCCATATGGAGATGACTTTTATGAGGCACTACAAACATTAGAAAAATTATTGGAACGATGAATTTATACCAGATTATGTTTGAGAAATGAAAAGTGTCACATAATGATGACCGAAGGAGTGATCCTAGGACACTACATCTATGCAGCTAGAATACAGGTAGATCTGACAAAGATAGATGTAATTCTCTATTTAGCCACACCTTGTACTCAGACAGAGGTACGTATTTTCCTTGGATATGTAGGGTAATACCATAGTTTTATAAATATTTTTTCACAAATTGTTGCACCCTTGTATGCATTAACCGGAAATGTTGAATTCCATTGGTCTGAGAAATGTGACACTGCTTTTTTCAGATTTGAAGAAACTAGTCTCAACTAGACCAGTCTTATGTGGCCCCAATTGGGAACTACCTTTTCACATTTCCTCATATGCATCTGATACAGCGATAGGAGTGGTTCTCGATCAAGAAGAGGAAAAGAAGCCCTACGTTATTTACTATATCAACAAGAATTTCACACTTGCTGAATTAAGCTATACAGTGACTGAAAAGGAATTCTTGACTGTCATTTATTCTATCAATAAATTTAGACATTATATAACTGGCTATTCTTATATACCAATCACTCTGCCATTAGATATTTAGCTAACAAACCTATTACAATTGGAAGAGTGACTCGTCGGTTCTTTCTTTTACAAGAGTTTGATATAACTATCAAGGACCATCCATGAAAGGAGAATGTAGTTGAAGATTTCATGTCTAGAGTTCCAAAGTCAAATGACCCACTAGTGTTGGATGGTCAGTTCCCTGATGAGCATTTGATTGTTGTAGCAATAAAAGTGCCAATGTACGTAGATGTAGGAAATTATCTGGCAGTAGGAAAGTTGCCAAGACACTTGAAAACAAAGGAACATAAGCTTATTATTTAGCACAACGCTAGATTCTCCTATATCAGTGGATATATTTTCCATACAGGAGTTGATATGCATATACATAGATGCATTAGAGAAGACTAGATTTATAACAACTTGAGGGCCTGCCATGATGAACCATGTGGCAGCCATTTTTCAGATCGCAGGATGGGGCACAAAGTACTACAAATGGGCTAATATTTTCCCTCAATCTTTAATGATGACAAGAAATATGTCCAAGCTTGTGACAGTTGTCAAAGAATGGGCCGCCCTGGCCAATTTGATGAGATTCCATTGCAGCCACAGTTGGTAGTAGAACCTTTTGAACGGTGGGCAATGGATTTTGTTGGGCCATTCAACCCACGATCGAATCATAAGGCCTACATACTAGTTGCTAAATATTATGTGACAAATTGGGTAGAAACAATGGCTTTGTCGAGAGATACAGAAGAGTCTATGATCAATTTTATTTTTTAGCTATTTTTGTGGTATGAATTACCTAGGGAAGTGATAACTGATGGAGGGGCATAGTTTGTGGGAAATAAAATCACGGCCACTCTAAGGAACCACCATGTCACCCATAGAGTCACCTCTCCCCACCACCCGTAGGCGAACGAGCAGGTTGTAAGCACTAATAAAGTCCTTGAGGAAATTGTCATTAAAACAGTCTCAACACATAGTCAGGATTGGGCTACTAGCTTGCCAGAGGACTTGTGGGCTTATCACACAACATGGAGAAAAACCACTGGATATTCTCTGTACGATATAGTATTTTGAAAGGGACCAATTTTCCCATTGAATGTGAGATAAAGACTCTTAGAACAGCCCAAGAAGTGGGGTTGGATTTGAAAAAGGACCAAATTAGAATACTCCAACAAATAAATGAATTGGATGAAGCAAGGCTACATTCTCTACAGTGCACTGCAATTATTCAACAACAACAAGACAAGTGGCATGACAACCTTATAAAAAAGAAGAAATTCCAGAAAGGAGATTGGGCACTCCTCTACGACTCCAGATTCTAAGACTTCCAAGGTAAGTTACAAACAAGAAGGTTTGGGCCATACAAAATTCAAGAAGTGCACAACAACAGTACCTTTACCTTGAGCACCATAGATGGATCTGGCTACACCTTCTGAGTTAATGGACATCGGGTGCACCTCTATCATAAACCACTTACGAAAGATTCTTTCTGCCAGTAGGTGCGTGGCGACTCCACTATCGAAATTTTAGCTACAGGGAATGATGGCCCAACATCTTTAAGTTCATAAAAAAAATTTATTTCCTCTTGTAAATATTGTATATATGTTTCCTGCAATTTATAGTTCTTTTCATCGTTGTATACAAGAATTCCATTTCTTTTTCATTATTTTGATGCTCACAACTGCATTCTTTTTCTTCTTTTGTGTGTTTTGTTGTTTAATTCGTTGAACATTTGTTGTGCAATCAAATTGCACAGTTGTTGTTCAATTCAATTGAATGAATGAGGTTTTAGTCTATTTTTATTCCTTCTTTTCAATCCATTGAACAATTGTTGTTCAATCGAATTGAATAGTTATTGTTCAACTTGAGTAAACGACTGTTGTTTTTTAGTGTGTTTATTTTTTCTATTCAATCCATTGAACAATTGTTGTTCAATCGAATTGAACAGTTGTTGTTCAATTCAAGTGAACAACTGTTATTTTTAGTGTGTTTACTTCTGTTATTCAATCCATTAAACAATTAATGTTCAATCGAATTGAAAAACTGTCGCTCAATTTAAGTGAACGACTGTTTTTTTAGAATGATTTTTCTTTTGTTGTTCAATTGAATTGAACAGCTACCATTCAATACAATTGAATGGCTAATTTCTTTTCTAGCATGTTTTTTTCTTACTTTTCTCTTTTTTTTTCATTCAAAATAACAATTTGTTTGTATTTTGATGATTTATTTTGAAATATACACTCTTCCTTTACACATCCAAGCCATAAAAACCATTTTTAGAAAAGGAATGCACCTGAAGAAGAGAAAAACAATGATATCAATAATATTATGTTTTTTTGAAATTTTGATGGAAATCTCTACTTCAGAAGCTAACATGGTTTATATGTATAATGAAGGGTTGGATATCACCTTTTCAGACATATTATTACACAATTTATTACCATAGCCTTATGTCGGTATATCTTTTGACACTGTCAAGTGGTAATTCTCTTCGGCATGAGGATATAATAATAAGAGCATCAATTGTATTGGAATTATTTTTACTTCTTACACCATCCCTAACTCTCAAGGAGTTAATAAGCCTCCCTCCATTTATAATAAAAATAAAATATATCTTTATGTGATTTTCTTTTTAAAGCAGAGAGAATAGGGGGTCTCTTCACGGGCCAACATACCATGATCATGAGGGTTTAACAGGTTACATTCCCACAATGGCCAACACACCAGGGTAGTGGTCTTCTCGACAGCTAAAACTGCTTAAAGGACAGGAGGTCTCATAACGAGCTGACCTGATCACTCTGTTAAAATTCCCGTGAATGGAACTATGACTATCTGGCCACCACAATAGCATAACAGTCTCTCAATAAAGCAATAAAAATTTCTAATTTTAAATAGAGGATTCTCGCTCATTTCTGGGTTAAAATAACAACTCTATCGAGGCTATGGATGCCTGTTGGTATCAGTGGCTCTTCTTGTGGTATCAGAGTATTTTTCTAACAACAACCAATTACTTTTATATGCCCTATTTCCTATTGATCCATTCCTGAAGATAAATGCACTTCTTGAATAAGTGTTATCGTTATCAAAACCTACCCGCATAATCAATTATGAGTGAATTATCTTATCATGCCGAATTGAATGATGACAACATCAATTATAATCTATCATGTATCATGCTTCCGTCATACTATGCCGTGAAAATAGGAAATTTTTTTCATAATGATTACTACTCTGCTTTTCTCTCTTTTTGGTCATTTCCACTTGATGTACATTTGTGATGATTACCAACTTCTGACTTTTACTTCATGTGCATTCATGATTGCTACCACCTTTCCTCTTTTCTTGAGCTTAAAGGTTGTGTACACCCTACTATCATTACAGGGGGTACGAATATTCATAATGAATAAGCATGTGAATTAACCATGAGACTCCCTTCGAATATGTTGATTGGATGATAGAATCACTTAATTTACGTCATGTAGTCACATTTTTAATAATATATTTTATGAAAGTTGCATGCAGTGTTTATGTTGTTTTAAGTAACAGATCCTAAAGAAACACATGTAGAAGGGTCAAGAAACCAGTTCTGAAAACACAGTAGCCATGGGTGGAATTTCTCTCCGCAATGAACCTAAAATCTTTCAAGCCTCAGAATTAGCTCGCACCGTTCTCCAGCAAGCTAGCTAGATTCCATATCTACACAGACTACAAGGGTTTAATACAAAGGAAACAATTTAACTCTTGCAAAACCTGCGAGAAGGGCATACCATAGTCAAAGGAATAATCATACCAGTCTCCGAAGAAATCATCGATGAGGTCTCCAAACTTCCAATAGAAGGAGAAATATGGTCTGATAAACATGTCCTTATACAAGAAGTAGTTTAAATGTAGCAGGACCTAGGTGAGCCACTTGAATGAAAAGGAAAATGTATTCACCCTGCGTCCTTGTAGCAGCCTTTGAAAGAATTGGCAGTCTTCATTGAAAAATATATCACGTGACAAATTCCAGGATGTGGTAAAGTCCCGTAAACTTAAACTATTAGTTGTTCTCAAGCAAAAAAAATTTGTTAATTTTCCCTTTGCATGATACTGTTGTTCAGATTAGAAGAGTTAAAAACCCTTAAGCAGTTATCAGTCACCATGGCTTGATTAAATTGATTATTATTCATGAGTTAAACAAACATCAGTTAACATGGGATAGATTTGTTAATGCTGCCATACCTTCCCCTGAAGAAAACCCTGACAGAGAAAAAATGGAACTCCCTAGAAAAGTGATAACCAAGAGAGCAAGGGGGAAGAGAACCCATGTTTCGACCACAAAACCAGGAAAACGGGGACGGTCTGAAAGGTTACAACTATGGTAAAACACCTCTAAATTTCCAAATGAGATGGGATCATCCCATACACCACCTCTAAGCCCTCAAAATATGTCTTTACAAGACTACGAGGAGGAAATGGCTCAAGTACTTGAGCAAATGAGAACATATTCCGAAATTGGGAACCCATATGAACAGAGGAACAGAGGGACCATTTGATCTAGCCTACCTCTACTAGCAGCTCTGGCCATATGAAATTCTACCTTCCCATGATGAATTGCAGGATTTGAGGGTTTTATCTCCCTCTAATAATGAATGGGTGAGTAGGGAATATCATCTAGAGAGAATATCTTAGTCTGGAAACCAATGAGGTTATACTGTTCAATTAAAATGGGACACAAGTATTAAGATAGTTCCCCTGACACCTGAAGATAATATTATCCCACTGAGTCAGGACATCAATTTTGAAATAACTTCTTGGACGCCTCAAGAAAACATCATTTCTGATAACCCTAGAACTGGCACAACCGTTCCTAAACCTGAAGCCACTGCTATTTCTTCTCCTGCCAAACCCTTCCAAAAGAAAAATTAGCTGAGATTAAGTTAACAAAAATGAGCAGGAAATGAAGGAAATTGAGAAAAATGGTAAAACAGTTAAGGAAATGGTTGAAAGAAGTAGACAAGTCTTGGAAGCCTAAGAAGGAATTTTCTACCGTGGGAACCCAAATGGATTTGTTTACCCAAATGGTAGATACTATTGAAGTCTCTACACAGACTAATTTAATAGATACTGTTGAAGTCTTTGTACATACAGATTTGATACACACTACTGAAGTCTATGTTCAGACTGATTTAATACTTATAGAAGACAAGGAGATTCAAACAGAGGTAACACCTGATTACACTCCTTTGATAGAAAATTTTTCCAATCAAAATCTTCGTAATGAATTAACTCAAGTTCAACATGAATTAGCCCCGTATAAGAAGGAAGTAGTGCCCTTAAAAAAACATCAGGCACTACTAAAATGATTTAAAGAGCTTTCTACAACTGAAGAAAAAACTTTTCCCAACTTAGGGAAGAAAGGGAAAAAGTGAAAAAGGCACGGGATCAATCGGAATAGGCTAAGAAACAAACCAGCGATGTTTGTTCTCTTTACTCAGATGTGTTAACTTGCAGGGCACCAGCCACTAATTATGCCTTATTCTTAGTAGAAAGATATATGCTGCTGAAAATCAAAGTTGTCAGAGAAGGGAAACCCACTACCTTCAAAACCATTGAAGAGTTTGTCCAATGTTGTAACAATAAGGATGAACAAACCCAACACCTTTTGTGCGAATTTTATTTTCACAATTTCTTTCTAGAAGAGGATAGAGATAGTAAACCGAGTCCCTTCATAGGGGACATTCAGTTCCAAGATTTTATGTCCTTTGCCAAAAATCAGGCTAGATGGGCTAAAGCCTACAATATCTTTCAGAAAAGAGAACATGGCTTAGATCTATGGGTCAAAGGGGAACCTACCAAACCCCTATATTTGTTTACTCAACATAAGAATTTTATGCAACGGAAAGGGGTGATAGCCAAATTTTGACCTATTCACAAGGATATTGTGTAGAATGGATGGGCATACTTCTAGGGTATTTAGGAAGAAGCTTTATCAGTAGCCAAACAGAGATGGAAAGCCTCTACAAATAATGTTAAGAACAAATAACCATTTGGGTATAGGAACTTTAAAGTTGCTACTTCTCATTTTCTTCTGTAGAGTAATCTAATTTTGAATATGAGTCCCACATGGATATGGTGTAGATATAGATGTCCCATCATATGGTACCCTCCTAAAAACTATCATAATTATTACGAGTTACCAGAGGGGCACTCAAACTCAACATTTGTAAAGGTAAAACTAAAACATGGTTTTAGACTTTACAAGGAAGAAGTATATCCTACATATTCTTTAACCCAACTACACCTCAATCATCTGTTTGCACGAGGACATGCAAAAAGGTAAGCAGAGGAGTATGTTGGGCCGAGAAAAAGAAACATTTTACCCCTATATTTAACATGATTTGTCATTTACTTTTATATGTTTTTCCTTCATCTTAGCAATAAATTAAAGGAGAACGATGCAAAAGTAGGATAGAATGAATTATTGATAAAAGGTGTGTTTAATAGTATAAAAACTGATTTTTGTTGTCTTTATTGATAGCGAATCAAAACAACCAAACTGCTACCTAGAATGACCAGATAACATCAGACAAGAAAAGTAAACAGGATCATGTTAGTCCCTACGAATCAACGAAAGATATAGAAGCACACCTATTCTTGAAGTATTCAGTTGATAGCTATGAAACCTCAGGATCTCCTAAACTTGAGGATTCATTACTCTGTTTTATTAAGCCTTTAAGTTATAAAAGGCTGTAGGTGAGAGAGACAATGAGGTTATTCATGTATTATAATTTTCCTGTAATAAACTTATTCAGGCAGAATCGTCGAATTCATGCTAATGTATTGCTCCATTTATTAATGAATAAATTGGCATTTTCAGTATAAACAACTTTTGAGTATTTCTGGCAGAAGAATTCTAGAGGCTTCGGGCGCAGTCCTTAGGAGTTTTCCTGCTGTTATGTGTTACATGTTTATTTGCAAGTCTTGCATTTTACTTATCCTTTGTGTTTTATAGCATTAACATTCAATTTGTTAATCACAGGTGTGATATGTTACAATTCCATTTTCAATAGATTGAATTTATCACTAATGTTCTTTTATCATAAAGTGACGCTTTTACATTCATTAGACTAGTTTCAGCATTTTGTTGTTCGGTACTACATACAGTTATTTCTTAAGTTTTTCCATCATAAGTGTGAATATTTGGTTTGATGTTTAATTCTAAATAATGCTATTAGTTGAGTTATAGAGAATTCCATTTCAAAATGTTAAATAATTTATTGTCGTTCAATTCATTAGGATTGTTGTTCAATTAATTAAGATAGTTGTTCAATTCATTAAAGCGGGATGTTCAATTGCAATATATTCCCTATTTCAGTATTGAGTGATTATTTATGCATAAGCTTAGAACAACAGTTGATACCTTTGATTGGTTTGAAGAATTTCATAGTTTACTTTCGAGTTGATTTGATTGAACTTCAAGAATTAGATAACATTTCTCACAACAATTTAGAATAGTTAACATCTGACTTCACTCACATATATTTTTCTTGCACTCTTGAAATAAAAGGACTAACCCCGAGTTGATGATTAATGTGAAACATTAATGTTACCTTTAACAGTCACCTTCTTGACCCAACATTTTGGCGTCGATGCTGGGGAGAGTGTTTAAGAGTGATGTATTTTATTTTTTTCCTTTTGTTGTGAAAGAATTGGGTATTGAAAACGAGAGGTAAGAACCTACTAGTTAACAAAGAAAAACACTTTCTCTCTATCTCGCTTCTCAACAATTGTGCAAAGCTTAATAGGATATGTGTTTTTTTTTTTTATCACTACGAAGAAAAAGATAGAATTAGATCAAAACCCCCCACTTCAATCCGCAAAACCCAAGGGGTCGGTGGCCCTTGCTAGAAAAACATATATAGAGTAAATAATTAAGAAGGTTGAATCCCATGCATCCATAGGACCCAAAATCATTCATCGAAAGATTCCTACTATAATCCCTTAGATATTAGCCTCACCATATACAACCCACGTCGAAATTCACAGTGAAACAAAAGGGTCTAAAAGAAGCTTTCAGACTATAGAACACTTAAGTCCCGACCCTTCAAGAGAGGCAAATTATTGCAATTTGCTAGAAGGAGAGGGAGAAACCAGTAGTGCAGTACAGGTAAAAATTCTAGAGCATGGATCTCCTGAGATAGTGGTTGAGATAGAGACACCCAATATCCCAAATCGAGGTAGTGTTGCAAGGCCTCCTCCAAATCCACCCCCTAATTCCACCCAAATTATCCTCCCAGATCAAGAATTTGTTGAATGTTATTGCCACATATTTGATTAGATGGCACACAATCAACCCCAGAGACAAACGTCAACATTGGATATCTCATTTTTTATTCGGCCGAAAATGCCGCTATGAAAGTTATTTTGTTACAAAACATCCCCACCTTCCCCACCTTCTATGGGCTGAAATCAAAAGATCTAGATGCATTTCTATTTGAATTCGATGTTTTGTGTAGGGGATATGACTACACCACTAACCCTCAAAAACTGAAACTATTCCCCTCTACATTAAAGAGGGTAGCACTACGCTGGTTTATGGGGCTCGGTGGAGGAACCATTAATAGTTGGGATCAGATGAAAAACTCTTTTCTTAACAAATATCAAGATTACTGTTGGAGTTGAGAAATAAATCAACAAATCTTCAACATGTCTACAAAAGACAATGAGACATTAGAAGAATATGTTGAACAATTTCAGTATAATTTGCAAATATATCCATATACTACACTGTCTAAAGATATTTTGAAAGAAACAATGATTAAAGGAATGAAAGAAGAATGGGTAGAAACACTTAATATAATGGGAAAATGGGACATCTATCAAGAAGAATATGATGACATATTGCATTTTGTATCAGGTTCTTTTGAGGTAGTACATGAAGTAGACCAACTAGATGGGATTCCGTTATGAGGAATTATAAACAATCAAATGGCAATGTGACCAGAG
Source organism: Pinus albicaulis (assembly GCA_034641835.2). NCBI lineage: Eukaryota > Viridiplantae > Streptophyta > Pinopsida > Pinales > Pinaceae > Pinus > Pinus albicaulis. The sequence continues at coordinate 1,902,400,892 of CM076575.1, read as the reverse complement.
AAGAATTTGGTAATATTTTAGAATATTTTAAAACCGATACCTTAGGCACCCTCACAATGTAGCTAGATGTCCTACAAGCCAAGTAGAAGCAAGCTTTAGTAGAAAAGAACTTGGTTGTTTTTTTCCCATGCTGTTAGAGTCGATCCTTATAGCCCTCCGTCAGAGATCATTTCGCTTTTTGCATATCATTTTTAGGTGTCTCGCTCACTTCACTTCATTTCATTTCGCTAGGGGCATGCCATTGACTGATGAGAGGGTCTGGTCGTCTTGTATTTCCTCATGCTTGTACTTGCAGGGCTAATTAAAACTCCTCAAAAATCATCAAAGTTCAGGTCACATCATTCATGGTCATAAATGATTATTTTCATCAACAAGAGTCTTTAGTCCTAGAGTCTAGGGTTTTCAGTCTTTTGATACATGTAATAAAAGCCCGCAGGCCATGAGGATGGCTTCGAAAAGGTTCCTATTTCATATTTTTATTCTCAAAAACATTTGAAGACATTTCTAGTCCAAAACTCTGTTTTGAACTAGAAACTGTCAAATTTATTTTTTGTAATAATTATGTATTTGTTCCACCATAAAAAGTTCAAAGCAGCCTTTGGTCTTTGCTGAAGTCAAAATGCCAAAATCCCTGCAAAAAAAAATCATTACATCAGTCCAAAACTAAAAAAAAACAGTGAAAAGCCAAAAGACAGAATTGCATTAAATGACAAAGTGCCAAGATTGCCAAACATTACAAAGTGGGTTATGGAGAAAATTTAAATCAAATCTGATTCTTGTGAGATATTTCTCAACCTATATAAAGCATTGAAGACAAATCATTTTCATAAGTTTCCAAAGCAAAGTCGAGTTTGGAGTGTTGGAGAGCAAAAAACTCGTTTTCAGATCCGTGGAGTTGAAGTGGAAGTGCGCGCGGCGCATACAAGTGGCATGCGACGCACACACGGCGCGCGACGCACTGGGCATCACAGGCCTGTGCATTTTTGCAAGCGCGCGACACACACACAGCGCGCGGCGCACTGGGCATGTGCGCGGTGCATAGAGTTTCAGGGCCGGAAAACTTCAGTTCACCACCCAAATTCGCATCAAATCACTTCATTTACTTGCAAGTAAGTTATTCATGCCTGCTTAGTGACTCATGAACATGCTGTGGTGTTTTGAAAGTGGAGAAAACAAGTGTTTGACGTGGTGAAATGTAAACCCTATGTTCATTGCCAAAATCACTCCATAGGGTTTTGAAGGACATGTTAGTGATATTGTGGGGGTTTCCAAACTTGTGTTATTGATATATATGCCCATGCTCTCTATTATTATTGGTGTCATCGCTTATTGTTTACCATAGCCTCATGCTCTCTCTCTCCTATTCAAATCACTGCTGTCATTACCATTGTCATTGTCACACTTTTTATCATTTATATTGTAACACAGTCCCATATTCACTATTCCCCATTCTCCATTGACAAAGCCTAACTATCATTGCAAGGGTTGTACACTACATTATACTCCTTCCTACTCACTTGTCAAAATCCCCATGTAGTCAAGCAGTGGCTATTTTCCATTTCAAACTTATTTGATAGTACCTTTATCATTATGGTTTTCCTATAGCACCTTGATACACATGTGACACATTTGGGATTTGAGCATACACTGAAACTCTTGTTTTCACTATACCTATATCAGCATATATTTTGCAAACATATTGATTTCAGCGCCATGTCAGAGACGGATTCAGTTTATGAGCAGGAGTATGACAGTGATTCCACAGCAGAGATTAATGTGCCACGGAGGTCTCACAAAAGTGGCAAAAGTGGTAGGCATGTCAGGGAGGAGCCTACTTCTTTGGCTCAATTCCAGGCTTGCCCGCTTGCAATGGATTGTTTTTAGCATCAGTCATGTTTCCAGTACTGTGAGATGATTTCACAAACCCAACATCATCATGAGCTAGCTCGTCTATTTGTTCTACATTTACATGATGGCCGTGTAAACCTTGCCGGAGTAGATTTCATTCTGTCACCAGAGACCATTGCTCAGGCCACCGGAATACCAAACATAGGAGAGGAATGGAACAAACGACAGCAGCTAGAGAAATCCTACTATGAGCCATACATCAAACCTGGGTATATGAGGCAGCTGAGCAGGGTATTTCCATTCAGATTTTTGAAGGATGAGTTTGCACCATTGATGAAACTCATCGTTTGATATTTCAGTTGCGAGGGCAGATTCTCGCGCCTCTATGCGTACCATATCCATTTGTTGATGCATTTCACGAGGGTACGTATGATGAGCATTCCATACTTCATGTATCGCAACATAGAGCAGATGACATTTCTTGTACAGAAGAAGACCCCAGCACAGCAGCATAGCAGCATATATCATTACGCGCTAATCAAAATCATGGTGGTACATCAGCTGACACAGCAGGGCATTGCTTGGGAGGATTTCATCTCCCGTGACTTATTCACAGCATCACAGTCGCATCCCGAGGTAGTTCAGGATGAGGGAGAGCCTTCACACCAGATTGATGTTCCTGAGACTGAGCATATCAGCGCTCCAGTGTATGTGACATATCAGCGAGGCCACATAGCCTTATTTGTAGCTACACGACGAGTACTATCTCCACCCGGGGTGGAAGGGGTCTCGTTGACTTCATCAGCAGAGCGAGTATTATCTCCACCTGGTGTGGAAGGGGTCTCATTGACTTCATCAGCAGAGCGAGTATTATCTCCACATGGTGTGGAAGGGGTATCGCCTTCTTCATCAGCACAGGTACAGGTTCAGGACAGAGGCAAGAGGCCTATGCACGATGATGTCCCTTCAGGAGGCCGAGACACTGACTTTACACTCATCGATGTTGATGCGAGCTCTCCAAGCTCGAAAATGAAAGAGATCATCCAGGAGAAGAAGGCCGAGATTAACACGCTGAATGTGAAATTGCAGAGAGCTCAGTGGGTGATAAACTACCTAGATCAGCGTAACAAACAGCTGGAGGATCATCACACACTTGTAGAGCTGCGGCGAATCCATGAAGATCGACAATTGGCCCGGAAGAGACCTGGTGACATGACACCAATTGAGCAAGAGACCGAACTCATGCATGTTAAAATTCATCTGGAGAATTTGTTGGCAAAGGCCAATAGAGACAAAGACATGCTCCTCCATATGAAAGGTCATTATTGGGCCCGCATGCACGTCTTCAAAGCAAAAATGAATATTTTGAAGAGAAGGTTGAGCAGAGCACTGAAACGGCGAAAGAGGCCTGATCCACTCTGGATTTTGGCCGAGGCTTCATTAGCTGAGCATGAGGCATGATGGGGGATCTTCGCTCTGAATTTCAGCAAATTTGGAGAATTTTTTGTCATTTTCGAAAATTTTGGTCTCAAAACAGTTTTTTCAGCCCAACGCGTAGTGCGTCACGATGCGCGCTTATGATTGGGAAACTTGCTGGAGGAAAAAACTATATTTTTGGATTTTTCATGGTAAGTTATGCATGCTCAAAAATGGCCGAAGCATTTCACCAAGTTCTGGATGATCAAAAGGGCCAAAAACACCATGAAAATCACCTTTCTGCCACCTTTTTCACCAGCAGGAAGTACTTGTGGGAGAATGAAGTTTTGGAGGGGAAAATGAGCTCCAAATTGGGAAATTCAACTTGGGTTGGATAGCAGACATCCAGGGCTTTCCAAAAAGCTATCACGATCTTGATTTTTTTTCCAGGAAGTGCCCCAAAAGTAGGCTGAAAGGCGCGCAACGCATAGAGCTCAGGCGTGCGGCGCATAGAGATTTTTGGTCAATTTTTCATTTTCCAGCTCAGGATTTCGGTCAGTTGGACCAGTTTTGATTGTGGATGTAATTTTTGAGTTATCTTAATGTAATTTTGTGGTTTTAATGTAACTTTGATTCACTTTTACCTTGTCTAGATGATTCACTCCCAAAAAAGTGAAAATCAAGTGAAAGAATCAGTTTCCTTCCTTTTAGAGGCAAGTTGTTTGGCTGCCTAGATTCTAGATCCTTGTTTAGAATTGGTTAAAAATGCTCCTAGAAGCATGAGCCCGACCCCTAGAGGCATGGAAAGGGGTTAGACTTCTCTATTTATTGTATTTTCTAAGACACTTTCAGGGTTGGACTCTTGGGAAAAGTTTGGCACACTATTGTACATATTTTTTACATTTTGGCTAAGGAAAGATCAGAGGTTTTGTAGCACCTGTTGGGATTCTTGTGGCTTTCAGTTCTTGATGATGTTTTCTCTCAGTATTTTGTAATTTATTTAATGTTTATTGTATGCCATTCCCTTCTTTTTCTTCTGAAACTAAATGAATGAGTAAATGAGGTTGAATCCATTGATTCCAGTGCTCTGCCTTTAAATTTGTTTAGTTTTATATGTTTTCGCTAGTTTGGAGAGGATCCTTGTTCTCCCTTGCCCTCTTCAGCTCCTTATAATTCTGATCCATCCATACACATAATTAAAAAGCATAAAGACTACTGCCTACCTTGCCCCAACTCGAATTCTGCAAAGATCTGGCCTCATCCCCGAGCCCAAAATTGTTTTTCCCATTTTTCCAATGAAAACCCAAAAATTTAAAACCAAACCTTCCTATCTCTTTACTAGCCTAAAATCAGTTCCTATTTTAATTCATCTCGCACCTTATTGCTCATTTTATCGAGATTGACTGGAGAGAGCCCTCTCCTGTCCTCGTATGGCTAGCTACGAGGCTGAGCGTGGTTTGATGTTGCCTTGAGTTTTACCTTATTTCAGCCTAAGGTAGATTCGAGCGCTAACATAGTGGCGACCATACTGGGGAAAAATATCAATGGTTTTCTTTTTGATGTGTTCGTTTCATGAGTTATAGATGAAATCTAAAGTCACGCCAGGTAGCTTTCGAAATGCTTTTGCCATGCATAAGCGGAAGTAGATAAACGCTGCTTCAGTCGATCTCCGGTTTAGCTTGTGAATGCAGCACTTGATTTTCAAATTACCCTAGTTCACTTGTTCATTCTAGACTTTTGGATGATTGAGTCTAGAAGTCGATAGGCTGAAAATAATCGGTTTTGTCCTTTGGTTGAATAGATCAATACACTGGCTTCAAAAAGGCATACTAGATCAAATCCTGATCCAAATCCACCTCCAGTATATGAAAACCCCAACCTAATCCCAAGAATTTTCCGTCGAGAAGCTCCCATCATTCCTTTGGTCAAATCTCACTCATACCCCACTGTTTTTGAATACATTGAAAATATTGAGTTTGACGATCAATTCGAGTTATCATTGTTTGAAACTAAATCCGAAAGTGCTACTGGTTCCACCGTTATTAATCCTAAGTTCATCAAGTATCTAGAAGTTGAACAAGCAAATAAATCCATCGATAATTATATTCTGAATCTTCAAAACTCCATTGTGGCAACCAACATCCCTGAATTCATTGAATCTGCATCCAAAACTCTTGGGCCATCTGAAATTGCATCCGGTTCATAGATTCTCACTGAACCTCCATTTATTCCTATCATTCCTGTGCAGCCTGAGATATCTGATCAGCAATCAGCGGTAGTTCCTCCTCCGTCTCCACCGCATAAACCTCGTTCATCTACTGCTCCCATTCCACCGGTTTCCCCAAGACAAATTATAAATCCGCCGAGAGCTATGGCAGCTCGATTTGCTCCTCTCGTGTTACCGCAACAGTTAAATGATATGCCTGCAGATTATCAGAGCAAGATTCCAATATTTGATGGCACTCCACAAAGTCTTCCAGCACAACAACATGTAGATAAGATGACAGAATTTTTCGATCTTCATGAGATCGACGAAGAGAATGTAACCATGAGACTTTTTGTGCAAACTTTCAGAGGGGAGGTAAGAAAATGGTTTAGAGCTTTGCCGGCAAGAAGCATTACTACAATGGAAGAACTTCACCAGCAGTTTTTGGATCGTTGGGAAATTAAAAAGGATCCACTTCAGATCAATGCCGAGTATAACAACATCAAGCGCAATCCTAGTGAGTCCGTTCAGGACTATATTGTCAGATTCAATACAGTTTATAATGCAATTTCAGATGACTTAAGACCATCTAGAAAGTCAGCTCTCCTTAAATTCCCGGATGGTTTTGATCTGGAGATGGCTTATTCATTACGAGACAGAGATCCGCCTACCTTGGAAGATATGCAGAAGATTGCTGTTACTGTTGAGGTGAATCTGAATGATAAGAGAGCCAGGTTGAAAGCAGAGAAGAGAGTGACTATAAAAGAAGAAGCTTCCACATCTACATCAGAACAGCACTTGCTTCGTGAGATGGAAAAAATGTTCAAAAGAATGACGCTTGACAAGCCAGAAACACAGATTCGAAATCCCAACTACCATGGCCAGCAGCAGCCAAAGTTCAGAATTAAGTAGCATGAACAGAGAGTGCAAGAGCCGACAGCCCAGCAGCAAGTTAAAACACCTCTTCTGTAGAATTTTGTGAGTCAAGATTCAGACGATGACGATGATGTAATAGGGGAGCAAAAACACTTCTTTACTCCCGATGATCTGCCCATTTACATCACTGAAGAGGAAGAATATGGAGAAAGTTCAGCTGCACAGAAAGATGAGGATTTCATTTTAGCAAATGATGTCACTCTGTAGGAAGAATCAGATGAATACCAAAGAGGGTATATGAATGCTTTGTCCGCTCAGCAGAAGCAATACTCATTGAGAAATAGAGATGTGCCCATAAACCCAATTCAGAAGAGAAAAGAGGCTTCAGCACCAAAGATAGATTCACCTATACCACAGAAGAAAGGAAAAGAGACGATTGATCCCGCAGCTAATAAATCATCATCAACAAAAAATTCAAATCAGCCAAACATGATGAAGGATAAAATTGAAACGAAAGAAGTTCCAGTCAAAGAGGTTGAAAGAGTTTCAGCTTTTAGTTTGGAGAATGAAATTTCCAAATTGAAGGTATCTATTCCTTTGACAGAAATTATGAAGAACAGCAGTTATAGAGGTCAAGTCTCTAAAATTCTGAATTTTGATCCAATGTTTGACACGGTAAATATTGAAGATGATCAGCCTGAATTGATATTTGGGCCTGCTTTAGATGGTGAGTCCCCTGACAGTGATGTTCCTCCCTTTTATATCAGTTTGAGGTTGCATGAATATGTATTGCATAATGCCATGTTCGATTCAGGTGCTTCGCACAATCTTATGCCAAAGGCGATCATGGAAAAGTTGGGTTTAGATATTACAAGGAAATACCATGATTTGTATTCATTTGATTCCAGCCGCGTGAGATGTATCGGAATCATCAAAGATTTGGTTGTAAGTTTAGATCAGATTCCTGCGAAGAATGTCTTGATGGATGTGGTTGTGGCGGACATTCCTCCTCGATTTGGGATGCTTCTTTCTAGATCTTGGGGAGCAAAGTTGAAAGGTACACTACAGTTAGATTTATCCTATGCAACAATTCATGTCTTTGGCCAAATGAGAAAGTTATATCGAGAGCAGAAGATGAAATACATGATAACAAGCAAGGAGAAACCAATCAATCATCCTGTAAATTATGTACATACCGACTTAGAGTCTTTTGTTTTCTTTGCTGATAGTTTTAATGATATAGATAGTCAGTTAGTTCAGGTAGAAGATATACTAGAGATCACCGAGAATTTTAGAGAAGTTCTGCAGAAAGAAAGACGAGAAAAGCAAGATACTGTTGAGCAATCAGCTAAAGACGATGGGCAGCAAACAGGAAAAACAGAGTTGATGCAATTTCAGCACTTGGAGGATGGTGAAGATGGTCTTTGGACCATGGATTTCGATGGTGCAGTGGGTATTGATGGTGCTGGAATTGGTGTTTGGATACGCAGTCCATTTTCCGCTCCGAATAAGGTCCCGAGCAATGTGAGAGTATGTTCCTACAAACTAGCATTTGACTGTTCTAACAATGAGGCGGAGTATGAGGCTCTGATTTTTGGCCTAAAGATTCTAAGAAAGCTGAAAGTGAAAATAATTGCAGTCTATGGTGATTCCGAGTTGGTGATAAAACAGGTAAAATGTGAGTTTCAAGCCAAGCATCCTCGCATGAGGGCTTACCATAATGCAGTTTTAGACATTTTGAAGTTATTTTCAGATTATACCTTGACGTGTGTGCCTCGCATACAAAATGGTGTTGCTGATGGACTTGCTAAGGCAGCAAGCAATTTAAAAATCCCAATGAATTCCAGCAACAAGTTCGAGATCCATGTGAAGCACCGCCTTACCGTTCCGGAAAATCAGAGATGTTGGCAAGTTTTTCAGGACGATGAGGAGATCAGTGATTTTCTGCAAAACAAGGGTAAGTTTAAAGATACCTCCATATTTACAGAACATGATGATGGTAATGATGATTTGCAGATAAATCAAATGGAAGTGCTGCAACTTAAAGATAACATCATTCCTAAAGGACTGATTCCTTTAGAGGAACGTTTTGATCAAGATGATGTAGCCCGCAAACCCACATTGAGGCCGACGGAAAAAGGTGTTGAAGAAGTAAATATTGGGACCGCTGAAAACCCAAAGATGGTAAAATTATCCAAGTCCTTGTCACCGAAGGTAAGAGCTGAGTATGTGAGATTGTTGTCTTCATTTGCTGATGCTTTTGCGTGGGATTACTCAAATTTAAAAACGCATGACACTAATATCATTCAGCATACGATCCCTATTAAACCAAATCAGAAGCCTTTTCGTCATAAGTTGAGGAGAATTAATCCGAAGCTACTACCGTCGATTGAAAAGGAGGTAAATAGGTTGTATAAGTCAGGAATCATTGTACCTATCAGATTTTCTAATTGGATATCAAATTTGGTGCCCGTGAGGAAAAAGACAGGTCAGATCCGTTTGTGTATCGATTTCAAAAATTTGAATAAGGTATCATTAAAAGACAATTATCCGCTGCCAAAAATGGACCATATATTGCAGCGAGTAGTTGGAGCATCAAGGATGTCACTACTCGACGGCTATTTAGGATATAATCAAATTTTAGTGCATGAGGACGATCATGAAAAAACTGTGTTCACCACTCCATGGGGAACGTTTCATTATGCCAAAATGCCGTTTGGTTTGAAAAATGCAGGTGCCACTTTTCAGCGAGCAATGGACATGGCTTTCGCTAATGAGAAAGATGTATTTTTGGTTGTTTACCTTGATGATTTGACTGTGTTTTCAAATTTTTATGAAGAACATTTGTATCACTTGAAAGTTGTTTTCCAGAAGTGCAGAAAATATGGCATTTCGCTGAATCCGAAAAAGAGCTTGTTTGCCATGGATGAAGGCAAACTCCTTGGCCACATCATATCGAAAGACGACATTTGTGTTGACCCTTCACATGTGGAATAAATCCAGCAAATTGAACAGCCCCGGAACAAGAAAGAAATACAGTCATTTAATGGTAAAATGAATTTTCTGCGTCGTTTCATTCCAAATCTTGCTGAGCATCTTCGAGAAATCACAAACATGTTGAAAACGGACAGTCAGGTGAAGTGGACAGAAGATGCGGTGAAATCATTCAATTTGGTAAAGTTAGCTCTTTCTTCAGCCCCTATTTTAATCAGCCTGGATTACACACAGGACTTCATTTTGTTTTCGTTTGCTTCTGAGCACACTTTGGCAGCTGTTTTAATGCAGAAAAGGGATGGAGTTGAGAAGCCCATTGCCTTTTTCAGTAGAATTATAAGGGACGGAGCTTTTAAATATAACATTATTGAGAAACAAGAACTTGCTCTTGTGAAGGCCTTGAAAGATTTCCGTGTATATATACTGCATTACCACATTATAGCTTACATTCCTAATGCAACTGTCAAAGATGTTTTGGTACAGGCAGATCCAGAGGGAAGACGGGGTAAGTGGATCGCTGCGTTGTTAGAATATGATGTGGAAATTAAACTGAATAAGCTGATCAAAGGAAAAGGACTAGCCAAGCTCATGGCTGAAACAAATCTGCATGCTTTAGACATAAATTTGATCGCTACTATGTCTGATGAGGATGATGAAAGTGCATCATTTCAGGTATCTGATATTTTTGTTTCTTCCCCTTGGTATGCTGACATATTATATGTACTTCAGAATTTGTCTCCACCACCCCAGATGCCTAGAAATAAGAGTATAACCTTGAAGTTGAGGGCTGCAAAGTTTTGCATACTGAATTCTGCATTATATTGAAAAGACCCTGGTGGAATGTTATTGAATTGTTTGGTAGAAGAGGAAGCCAAAAGAGTTTTGGAGGACTTTCATAAAGGAGACTGCGGGGGCCATCTATTTTGGAAAACCACAGCGAATAATATTCTCAGAGCAGGTTACTATTGGCCTTATTTATTTTCTGATGTATATAAGGTTGTTAAGAATTGTCACGAGTGTCAAATTTTCGAAGGGAAGCAGAAATTACAACCTTTTCCTCTCAAACCAATTGAAGTTAGTGCACCATTTCAGTAGTGGAGGTTGGATTTCATTGGGGAAATCCATCCGGCATCTTCAGGACAGCATAGATGGATATTGACAGCAACGGATTACTTCACGAAGTGGATCGAGGCAATTCCCACCCGACAAGCCACGGATGCGGTAATTATTTCCTTTCTTGAAAATAATATTCTGTCACGTTTTGGATGTCCTAGTAAGATAATCACAGATAATGCAGCGGCCTTCAAGTCTAAAAGGATGGTTGAATTTTGTGATAATTATAACATCAGCTTGGGACATTAGACTGCCTACCATCCGCAAGGAAATGGCTTGGCGGAATCTTCAAATAAGTCTTTGGTAAATATCATTAAAAAATTGTTGGAAATCAATAAGAAAGGCTGGCATAAGAAATTAGTGAATGCGCTTTGGGCTGATCGGGTAAGTCAGAAAAATTCTATTGGCATGTCTCTTTTTGAGTTGGTGTATGGAGTAGACACAGTGTTTCCCACGTCTCTTGCTGTCCCGGTAGTCAAATGGCTTCAGGAAACAGGTAGTGAGGAAGATCCCATGCAGCAAAGGATAAATCAGATGATTCATTTATAGCAGACAAGGGAGGAAGTCTTTCAAAATACATTTAAGTTGCAGGAGTGCATAAAAAAGATCTACGACAGGAAGGCGAAAGCAGATAAGTTTCAGCTGGATGAGGTGGTTTTGAAGTGGGATGCTCGAAATGAAGATAAGGGAAAGCACGACAAATTTGAAAACCTTTGGAAGGATCCTTTTAAGATTGTAGCGTATCGTGGTCAGAACGCCTTTCTTCTCAAGGAAATGAATGGGGATGATTTTCCGGGAGGGCTGATCAATGGTCGGCTGCTCAAGCGATACTATTTCTGAGTATTTTCTGTTGATTTTAACATCATTGTATATATCATTCTACTTCTGTTTTTATTGCAAGTGTGTACTAATCTCTTGTCTTCAGTCTGGGGCCCGAAGTGAAGGCTATAATTATGGAAACAAAGGTTAGTTGGTTTGAGGTTTGTCAAGTTGGTCTTATCATTCTTTTCAGTTTGAAATCGAGTCAAGTTTCAGTCAAGTTTCAGTCAAGTTTCTGTCAATTTTTTTTTTCAGTCAATAAATGTGTCAAAATTTTTGTGTTATCCGTTCAAATAATGACTCCATCGCCCAATGGATGAAGGCACTGCCTATCTCTTCTAGAGAACTGTCGTTCTTGGCATCTCCTTGGAGCTACCATCCCCATTGGAGCCAATGTTAGAGTCGGTCCTTACAGCCCTCCGTCAGAGATCATTTCACTTTTTGCATATCATTTTTAGGTGTCTCGCCCACTTCACTTCGTTGCATTTCGCTAGGGGCATGCCATTGACTGACGAGAGGGTCTGGTCGTCTTGTATTTCCTCATGCTTGTACCTGCAGGGCTAGTTAAAACTCCTCAAAAATCATCAAAGTTCAGGTCACATCATTCATGGTCATAAATGATTATTTTCGTCAACAAGAGTCTTTAGTCCTAGAGTCTAGGGTTTTCAGTCTTTTGATACATGTAATAAAAGCCCGCAGGCCATGAGGATGGTTTCGAAAAGGTTCCTGTTTCATATTTTTATTCTCAAAAACATTTGAAGACATTTCTAGTCCAAAACTCTGTTTTGAACTAGAAACTGTCAAATTTATTTTTTGTAATAATTAGGTATTTGTTCCACCATAAAAAGTTCAAAGTATCCTCTGGTCTTTGCTAAATTCAAAATGCCAAAATCCCTGCAAAAAAACAAATCATTACATCAGTCCAAAACTCAGAAAAAATAGTGAAAAGCCAAAAGACAGAATTGCATTAAATGACAAAGTGCCAAGATTGCCAAACATTACAAAGTGGGTTATGGAGAAAATTTAAATCAAATCTGATTCTTGTGAGATATTTCTCAACCTATATAAAGCATTGAAGACAAATCATTTTCATAAGTTTCCAAAGCAAAGTCGAGTTTGGAGTGTTGGAGAGCAAAAAACTCGTTTTCAGATCCGTGGAGTTGAAGTGGAAGTGCGCGCGGCGCATACAAGTGGCGTGCGACGCACACATGGCGCGCGATGCACTGGGCATCACAGGCCTGTGCATTTTTGCACGCGCGCGACACACACACAGCGCGCGGTGCACTGGGCATGTGCGCGGCGCATAGAGTTTCAGGGCCGAAAAACTTCAGTTCACCACCCAAATTCGCATCAAATCACTTCATTTACTTGCAAGTAAGTTATTCATGCCTGCTTAGTGACTCATGAACATGCTGTGGTGTTTTGAAAGTGGAGAAAACAAGTGTTTGATGTGGTGAATTGTAAACCCTATGTTCATTGCAAAAATCACTCCATAGGGTTTTGAAGGACATGTTAGTGATATTGTGGGGGTTTCCAAACTTGTGTAATTGATATATATGCCCATTTTCTCTATTATTATTGGTGTCATTGCTTATTGTCTACCATAGCCTCACGCTCTCTCTCTCCTATTCAAATCACTGCTGTCATTACCATTGCCATTGTCACACTGTTTATCATTTACATTGTAACACAGTCCCATATTCGCTATTCCCCATTCTCCATTGACAAAGCCTAACTATCATTGCAAGGGCTGTTTTTTTTGTCCTACACTACATTATACTCCTTCCTCCTCACTTGTCAAAATCCCCATGTAGTCAAGCAAGTGGCTAATTTTCATTCAAACTTATTTGACAGTACCTTTATCATTATGGTTTTCCTATAGCACCTTGATACACATGTGTGGGATTTGAGCATACACTGAAACTCTTGTTTTTCACCATACCTATATCAACATATATTTGTCAAACATCTTGATTTCAGCGCCATGTCAGAGACAGATTCAGTTTATGAGCAGGAGTATGAGAGTGATTCCACAGCAGAGGTTAATGTGCCATGGAGGTCTCACAAAAGTGGCAAAAGTGGTAGGCATGTCAGGGAGGAGCCTATTTCTTTGGCTCAATTGCAGGCTTGCCCGCTTGCAATGGATTGTTTTCAGCATCAGTCATGTTTCCAGTACTGTGAGATGATTTCACAAACCCAACATCATCATGAGCTAGCTCGTCTATTTTTTCTACATTTACATGATGGCCATGTAAACCTTGCCGGAGTTAACTTCATTCTGTCACCAAAGACTATTGCTCAGGCCACCGGGATACCAAATATAGGAGAGGAATGGAACAAACGACAGCAGCTAGAGAAATCCTACTATGATCCATACATCAAACCTGGGTATATGAGGCAGCTGAGCAGGGTATTTCCATTCAGATTTTTGAAGGATGAGTTTGCACCATTGATGAAACTCATCGTTTGATATTTCATTTGCGAGGGCAGATTCTCGCGCCTCTATGCGTACCATATCCATTTTTTGATGCATTTCACGAGGGTACGTATGATGAGCATTCCATACTTCATGTATCGCAACATAGAGCGGATGACATTTCTTGTACAGAAGAAGACCCCAGCACAGCAGCATAGCAGCATATATCATTACGCGCTAATCAAAATCATGGTGGTACATCAGCTGACACAGCAGGGCATTGCTTGGGAGGATTTCATCTCCCGTGACTTATTCACAGCATCACAGTCGCATCCCGAGGTAGTTCAGGATGAGGGAGAGCCTTCACACCAGATTGATGTTCCTGAGACTGAGCATATCAGCACTCCAGTGTATGTGACATATCAGCGAGGCCACAGAGCCTTATTTGTAGCTACACGACGAGTACTATCTCCACCCGGGGTGGAAGGGGTCTCGTTGACTTCATCAGCAGAGCGAGTATTATCTCCACCTGGTGTGGAAGGGGTCTCGTTCACTTCATCAGCAGAGCGAGTATTATATCCACATGGTGTGGAAGGGGTCTCGCCTTCTTCATCAGCACAGGTACAGGTTCAGGACAGAGGCAAGAGGCCTATGCACGATGAGGGCCCTTCAGGAGGCCGAGACACTGACTTTACACTCATCGATGTTGATGCGAGCTCTCCAAGCTCGAAACTGAAAGAGATCATCCAGGAGAAGAAGGCCGAGATTAACACGCTGAATGTGAAATTGCAGAGAGCTCAGTGGGTGATAAACTACCTAGAGCAGCGTAACAAACAGCTGGAGGATCATCACACACTTGTAGAGCTGCGGCGAATCCGTGAAGATCGACAATTGGCCCGGAAGAGACCTGGTGACATGACACCAATTGAGCAAGAGACCGAACTCATGCATGTTAAAATTCATCTGGAGAATTTGTTGGCAAAGGCCAATAGAGACAAAGACATGCTCCTCCATATGAAAGGTCATTATTGGGCACGTATGCACGTCTGCAAAGCAAAAATGAAGATTTTGAAGAGAAGGTTGAGCAGAGCACTGAAACGGCGAAAGAGGCCTGATCCACTCTGGATTTTGGCCGAGGCTTCATTAGCTGAGCATGAGGCATGATGGGGGATCTTCGCTCCGAATTTCAGCAAATTTGGAGAAGTTTTTGTCATTTTCAAAAATTTTGGTCTCAAAACAGGTTTTTCAGCCCAACGCGTAGCGCGTCACGATGCGCGCTTATGATTGGGACACTTGCTGGAGGAAAAAACTGTATTTTTTGATTTTTCATGGTAAGTTATGCATGCTCAAAAATGGCCGAAGCATTTCACCAAGTTCTGGATGATGAAAAGGGCCAAAAACACCATGAAAATCACCTTTCTGCCACCTTTTTCACCAGCAGGAAGTACTTGTGGGAGAATGAAGTTTTTGGAGAGCTGCGGCGAATCCGTGAAGATCGACAATTGGCCCGAAAGAGACCTGGTCACATGACACCAATTGAGCAAGAGACCGAACTCATGCATGTTAAAATTCATATGGAAAATTTATTGGCAAAGGCCAATAGAGACAAAGACATGCTCCGCCATATGAAAGGTCATTATTGGGCCTGCATGCACGTCTGCAAAGCAAAAATGAAGATTCTGAAGAGAAGGTTGAGCAGAGCACTGAAATGGTGAAAGAGGCATGATCCACTCCGGATTTTGGCCGAGGCTTCATTAGCTAAGCGTGAGGCATGATGGGGGATCTTCGCTCCGAATTTCAGCAAATTTGGAGAATTTTTTGTCATTTTGGAAAATTTTGGTCTCAAAACAGGTTTTTCAGCCCAACGCGTAGTGCGTCACGACGCGTGCTTATGATTGGGACAGTTGCTGGAGGAAAAATTTGTATTTTTGGATTTTTCATGGTAATTTATGCATGCTCAGAAATGGCCGAATCATTTCACCAAGTTCTGGATGATCAAAAGGGCCAAAAACACCATGAAAATCACCTTTCTGCCACCTTTTGCACCAGCAGGAAGTACTTGTGGGAGAATGAAGTTTTGGAGGGGCAACTGAGCTCCAAATTGGGAAATTACACTTGGATTGGATAGAAGACATCCAGGGATTTCCAACAAGCTATCATGAGCTTGATTTTGATGCCGGGAAGTGCCCCAAAAGTAGGCTGAAAGGCGCGCGATGCATAGAGCTCAAGCGCGCGGCGCATAGAGATTTTTGGTCAATTTTTCATTTTCCAGCTCAGGATTTCGGTCAGTTGGACCAGTTTTGATTATGGATATAATTTTTGACTTATCTTGATGTAATTTTGTGGTTGTAATGTAACTTTGATTCACTTTTACCTGTTCTAGATGATTCACTCCCAAAAAAGTGAAAATCAAGTGAAAGAATCAGTTTCCTTCCTTTTAGAGGCAAGTTGTTTGGCTGCCTAGATTCTAGCTCCTTGTTTAGAATTGGTTTAAACTGCTCCTAGAAGCATGAGCTCGACCCCTAGAAGGCATGGAAAGGGGTTATAATTTTCTATTTATTGTATTTTCTGAGACACTTTCAGGGTTGGACTCTTGGGAAAAGTTTGGTACACTATTGTACATATTTTTTACATTTTGGCTAAGGAAAGATCAGAGGTTTTGGAGCACCTGTTGGGATTCTTGTGGCTTTCAGTTATTGATGATGTTTTCTCTCAGTATTTTGTAAGTTATTTAATGTTCAAT
Organism: Pinus albicaulis; assembly: GCA_034641835.2. Lineage (NCBI taxonomy): Eukaryota > Viridiplantae > Streptophyta > Pinopsida > Pinales > Pinaceae > Pinus > Pinus albicaulis. The sequence goes on along the minus strand of CM076575.1, from coordinate 1,902,384,461 downwards.
GTATGCCATTCCCTTCTTTTTCTTCTGAAACTAAATGAATGAGTAAATGAGGTTGAATCCATTGATTCTAGTGCTCTGCCTTTAAATTTGTTTAGTTTTATATGTTTTCGCCAGTTTGGAGAGGATCCTTGTTCTCCCTTGCCCTCTTCAGCTCCTTATCATTCTGATCCATCCATACACATATTAAAAAGAAACAAGACTACTACCTACCTTGCTCCAACTCGAATTCTGCAAAGATCTGGCCTCATCCCCGAGCCCAAAATTGTTTTTCCCATTTTTCCAATGAAAACCCAAAAATTTTAAACCAAACCTTCCTATCTCTTTACTAGCCTAAAATCAATTCCTATTTTAAGTCATCTCGCACCTTATTGCTCATTTTATCGAGATTGACTGGAGAGAGCCCTCTCCTGTCCTCGTAGGGCTAGCTACGAGGCTGAGCATGGTTTGATGTTGCCTTGAGTTTTACCTTATTTCAGCCTAAGGTAGATTCGAACGCTAACACATGCTATCGGAAGAAGCACAACCAGAGGGAGTGTCCATTAGATATGGTCCAAATATGCACTATTTGTAGCAAGCACCATGCCACTGAGTAGTGCCTTTCAATCCCAAGATTGAAAGCAGTTTTTAAAGAGGCAGAAGAAGAAACAGAACATGTGTATCTAATGAATCAACATCAATAGTGGAAAGCACGACTAGGTATGTCACAAGACCCATCTCATTTCTTTTCTTCTCTGCAATTTAATCAACAGAAATCTAGAACAACATGACAAAGAAAATCACCTTTTTATGCCTGCCCATTCCAATCATTTTCCATGCCACCTTGGCCAACGCAATCCCCTTCAGGGAATACTTAGCCAAGTTTTCCTTTCTCTCATCCATACTGGCAAAACAATCCATATCAGTCTGAGTGGCCTACCTCCACTTCACAGAATACAAACTAGGCTCAAAACATGCAGCAACCCTTTGGAATGACCAATTTACCTATGGGAACAGGGGCTTAGAATCAACCCACATTACCAGCTCCATACCCAGTCCAATATAATTCTCAGCCCATTATGCTTCCTCAACTACCATCTCAACCCAATCCTAATCCTAATAATAGACCAAGTCAGCTAATCCAGATTTTTGAGAAGCCAAAATTCGAAACTGAACCGAAGGAATGCAATGAACTTAGGCTAAGATCAGGGCATGTTGTTTCACCTAAAGAAGATACTGCCCCGCCACAACTTGAGTCTGAAATTCCAACAATACCTAAACAAACAACTATGATAGAAACAGAGATAGGACGGGGGAGGGACATAGTTGACCAAAAAGATTATGAAAACCTTATTATTTCTTCTCCTCAATTCCTTGAGAGATTAACACTACCTAAGCCAATGACCCCTTCAGATTTTTATCTACTAGCGGAATTAAAAAATATTTTCATTAAAATTCCTCTCTTACAGGCTAAACAAGATATCCCTATCTATGCTAAACGAATTAAAGAACTGTGCATAAAAAAATAGGTGAGGAAAGCAAAGACTATACCAACTGTTTGTGTAGTGGGAGCACTGTCATACATGCCCTTAGGTAAAGAGACACCAATAAAATATGAGGATCCAGGAAACCCCATAGTCACAGTACAGATCTATGGTTGCTCTTTTTCAAATACACTAGTTGATTTGGGGGCAATCATCGACATATTAACTACAGAAACCTCTGAGACATTGGGTGTAATAGCCTTAGAACCCACATCTACCATGCTGGAACTTGCTGATAGATCTATTGTCAAACCGGAAGGTATATTACAGGACATCGCGGTTTCTGTGGACTCATGGGAATACCCGACAGATGTTTTAGTTATTAACCCAAAAATTAGGCTAGATGTACATCCCCTGATATTGGGATGACCTTGGTTAGTGACGACCGATGCTTACATAGGTTGTCAAACATGCAGCATGACCATTTCTAGAGGAGATTCCATAAAGAATATTTCCATATACTCCCCTGCCAAACCAAGTCTTCACATTGTAAATATTCAAAAACAACCACATACATACTAGGAACAAAACATTCTTTCATCACTGAAAATAGTTGAAGCACTCAAATTCAAAGATCAAACTGAAGACGATGTAATCAATAACTTCATAAACCAACCATCTACTTCAGAAAATTTAAAGTGCCAAATGTTAAAATAATTTCTTGATAACGAAGCACGAGAGGACCACTTCACAGACATTGAAGACCAGCATATACCCACAACTTCTTTTCGTAACAACATGCCAATTGAAATTGAGCTAGGAAAAATTCTAAATATCAACGACAGTTTGGATAGTGATGAGAAGAAAAATCTCGTTAAAATTTTACAAAAATATAAGGGAGCCTTTGCCTGGGACTACCCATACATGAAGGGTATAGATCCTCAACTATGCACACATCACATTTATACTGAAAAGGATTCTCAACCAATTTGCTAGCCTCAATAGAGGTTAAACCTGCATCTGAAAGACATTGTAAAAGATGAATTACAAAAGCTGCTAGATGTAAACTTCATTTATCATATTTCATACAAAAAATAGGTCTCTCCTTTAGTATTCATTCCTAAAAAAATGGTAAGTGGAAGATCTGTGTGGATTACAGAAAACTGAATAAAGCCACAGAGAAAGACCACTTCCCCCTCCCCTTTATTGATCAGATTCTGGATACATTGGCAGGAAAGCGGTTCTTCTCTTTTCTTGATGGTTTCAGTGGTTACAATCAAATCTAGATAGGCACTGAAGACCAAGATAAAACGACCCTTACCTACCCCTGGGGTACATTTGCCTATAGGGTATTTCCATTCGGACTATTCAATGCCCCAACAACATTTCAAAGGGCCATACTCAATTTTTTTTTCTGATTTAATAAATGAAGTGCTCGAGGTATACATGGACTACTTTACTCCATATGGAGAAGACTTTGATCAGGCATTGCAAACACTATAAAAAGTATTAGAACGATGTATTGCTACTAGATTATGTTTCAGAAACAAAAAGTGTCACATGATGATGACCGAAGGAGTGATCCTAGGACACTACATCTTTGCAGCTGGAATACAGGTAGATCCGGCAAAAATAGAGGTAATTCTCTCATTAGCCAGAACTTATACTTAGACATAGGTACGTAGTTTCCTTGGATATACATGGTAATAATATAGGTTTATAAATATTTTTTCACAAATTGTTGCACCCTTGTATGCATTAACTGGAAACGTTGAATTCCATTGGTTTGACAAATGTGAGACTGCTTTTTCAGATTTGAAGAAACTAGTCTTGACTGCACCAGTCTTAAGTGGACGCAATTGGGAGGTACCTTTTCAAATTTTCTCAAATGCACCCGATACAATGATAGGAGCATTTCTTGGTCAAGAAGAGGAAAAGAAGCCCTATGCTATTTACTATATCAGAAAGAATCTCACTCTTGCTGAATTAAACTATATAGAGACCGAAAAGGAATTCTTGGCTATCATTTATGCTATCAATAGATTTAGGCATTATATAACCAGCTATAAATTATTCATGTATACCAATCACTCTGCCATTAGATATTTAGCTAACAAACCTATTAAAAATGGAAGAGTGACTCGTTGGTTGTTGCTCTTACAGGGGTTTGATATAACTATCAAGGACCATCCAAGAAAGGAGAACATAGTTGCAGATTTCCTATCTAGATTTCCAAAGTCAAATGACCCATTGGCAGTGGATGATTAGTTCCATAATGAGCATTTTTTCGTTGTAGTAATAAAAACGCCATGGTATGCAGATGTAGCGAATTATATGGCAGTAGGAAAGTTTCCAAGACACTTGACAACAAAGGAATAGAAGTTGATTATTCAGCGCAGTTCTATATTCTCCTGGATCGGTGAATATGTTTTCCATATAGGAGCTGATATGCATATACGCAGATGAATCCGAGAAGACAATATTTATGACATATTGAGGGCTTGCCATGACGAACCTTGTGGCGGCCATTTTCCAGATCGCAGGACAGGGCACAAAGTATTACAAATGGGCTACTATTGGCCCACAATTTTTAAAGATGCCAAGAAATATGTCCAAGCATATGATAGTTGTCAAATAATGGGTCACCCTAGCCAATTTGACGAGATTCCATTACAGCCACAGTTGGTAGTAGAGCCTTTCAAATGGTGGGCACTAGACTTTGTTGGGCTATTCAACTCGCCATCAAATCAGAAGTCCTACATACTGGTTGCCACAGATTACGTGACGAAGTGAGTAGAAATAGTAGCTTTGTCAAGAGCTAGAGAAGAGTCTATGATCAATTTTATTTTTGAGATATTTTTGTAGTATGACTTACCTAGGGAAATGATAACTGATGGAGGGGCATAGTTTGTGCAAAATAAAATCATGGCCACTCTAAGGAACCACCATGTCACCCATAGATTCACCTCTCCCCACCACCCATAGGCAAATGAGAAGGTTAAAAGCACAAATAAAGTCCTTGAGACAATTCTCATTAAAACAGTCTCAAGACATCGTCGGGATTGGGCTACTAGACTGCGAGAGGCCTTGTGGGATTATTGCACAAGATGGTGAAACACCATCGGATATTCTCCGTACCATTTGGTATTTGGAAAGGAACCAATTTTTTCCATTCAATGTGAGATAAAGACTCTTAGAACAACCCAGGAAGTGGGGCTGGATTTGACACAGGCCAAAGTTAGAAGACTCCAACAAATAAATGAATTGGATGAATCAAGGCTACTTTCTATACATCACATTGAAATTATTCAACAATAACGAGAGAAGTGGCATGACAACCTCATCAAAAAGAAGACATTCCAGAAAGGAGATTGGACACTCTTCTACGACTTAAGATTCCAAGACTTCCAGGGTAAGTTACAAACAAGGTGGCTTGGGCCATACAAAATTCAAGAAGTGCACAATAAAAATACCATTACCTTGACCACCATAGATGGATCTCTCTCCGCCTTTCGTGTCAATGGACACCGGGTGCGCCTCAATGATAAACCACTTACGAGTCTTTCTGCTAGCAGGTGCGTGACGACCCCACTATCCAAATTTTAGCTACAAGGGATGATGGCCTAACAAATTTAAGTTCATAAAAATTTGTTATTTCCTCTTGTAAATATTGTATATATGTTTCCTGCAATTTATAGTTCTTTTCATCGTTGTATACAACAATTCCATTTACTTTTCATTATTTTGTTGCTCACAGCTGCATTCTTTTTTTTATTTTGTGTGCCTTGTTGTTCAATCGAATTGTACAACTATCATTCAATTCAATTGAACGATTGAGTTTTTACTGTGTTTTTATTCCTGCTATTCAATCCATTGAACAATTTTTGTTCAATCAAATTGAACATCTTCCATTCAATCCGAGTGAATGGCTATTATTTTTTTGGTGTGTGTCGCTCTACTGTTCAATCCATTTAATAGTTGATGTTCAATCGAATTGAATAACTTCCATTGAATTCAATGGAACAGTTGTTTTTTTAGTGTGTTTACTTCTGTTGTTCAATCCATTGAACAATTGTCATTCAATCGAATTGAAAATTGTTGTTCAATTTAAGGGACGACTATTTTTTTAGCATGATTTTACTTTTTTTGTTCAAACCATTGAACAATTGTTGTTCAATTGAATTCAACAACTTTTGTTCAATCCAATTGAATGGCTGATTTCTTTTCTAGCATGTTTTTTTCTTTCTCTTTCTCTTTCTCTTTCTTTGTCGTTCAAAATGGTAATTTTTTTATCTTTTGATGATTTATTTTCGAATATACTCTCTTCCTTTACACATCCTCACCATAAAAACCATTTTTAGAAAAGGAATTGGCACCTAAAGAAGAGAAAAACAGTGATATTAATAATATTATGTTCTTTTGAAATTTTGATAGAAATATCTACTTTGAAAGTTGACATGGTTTATCTGTATAATGAAGGGATGGATATCTCCTGTTCAGACATATTATTACACAATTCATTATCGTAGTATTATGTTGGTATATCTTTTGACACTCTTAAGTAATAATTCTCTTCGGCATGAGGATACAGGAATAAGAGCATCAATTGTATTGGAATTATTTTTACTTTTTATACCATCCCTAATTATTAAAGAGTTAATGAGCCTCCCTCCATTTATAATAAAAATAAAATATATATTTATGTGAAAAAAAATTTAAGGAAGTATAATAGGGGGTCTCATCACGAGCCAACCTACCATGGTCATGAAGGTTTAACATGTTACATTCCCACAATGGACAACACACCAGGGTAGTGGCCTTCTCGACAACGAAAACTGGTTGAAGGATAGGAGGTCTCATCACAAGCCAACCTGATGACTCTGTTAAAATCCCCGTGAATGGCACTATGACTATCTGGCCACCACACCAACATAGTGGTCTCTCCATAAAACAAGCAAAATGTCTACTTTTAAATAGAGGATTCTGGTTCATTTTTGGGTTAAAATAGCAACCCTGTGGAGGCTATGGACGCCTGCTGGCAGTAGTGGCTCTGCTTGTGGTATCGCAGTATTTTTCTAACAACATCCAATTACTTTTATATTCCCTATTTCCTATTGATCCATTCCTGAAGATAAATGCACTGCTTGAATAAGTGTTATCATCATAAAAACCTACTTGCATAATCAACTATAAGTGAATTATCTTACCATGCCAAATTGAGTGATGACAACATCAATCATAATCTGTCGCCTATCATGCTTCCATCATACTATGCCATCAAAATAGGAAATATTTTTTCATAATTATTGCTACTATGATTTTATCCCTTTTTGGCCATTTCCACGTGATGTAAAATTGTGATGACTACCAACTTCTAACTTTTACTTCATGTGCATTCATGATTGATACCACCTTTCCTCTTTTCTTGAGCTTAAAGGTCATGGAAAATATTCTCTCATTAGAGGGGGTACTAATATTAATAATTAATAAGCATGTGAATTAACCATGCGACTCCCTTCGGGTATGGTGATTTGATGATAGAATCACTGCATTTACGTCATGTAGTCACATTTTTAATAATATATTTTATAAAATTCACATGCAGTGTTTAACCAGGTATCTCTATGCCTCCTTCCATGAAATATATGTCATTCATCACCCTTTCTATCATTTAAATTGTGGAAAATAACCCAACCCATGATCTTCAACTGGTTCGTGGTTCAAATCCAATTAAGATCTTGTTCCAAATCTTTGAGAACTGTTCTTTAGAGTTGATCCAAAGTTCTTTTTGTTGACTAAAAATTTCAGGTCATAGCGAAGGATGTTGGAGAGTGATATGAATCCAAACCATACACTTTAATCTCTCCATGATCTATACTTATAGTAATCATTCTTTGGAAACCACATAATTAACTAACAAAAAAATGGCATGCAAGGTTATTTTCCCCACATTACTTGTGTGAAAAGAAAACACCAACGAAGGAAATATTGAGTGGCTCAATTCCATACCCTCACATTTGTTCAAAATAATATTGGGCCTCTTTTCCATGCCCATGGATTGCATATGATGTGATCATCGCAGTCCATAATAAAATACTTCATTGATGCATTTTTTCAAACACTTCCCATGTATTTTCTATACATCTGAAATCAATAGTAATATGCCTTCAAAAATAAAGTGTTATAGTCATACACTAGACATCAAAAATACTCCAAATCAAGAAAAAACAAATCACAAAAGACTGAAAGCATAAAACTAGCAATAGACACCATGACTTAATTCCCATGGGTTCTTACTTCTTCCAAGGGAAATCTAAACCTGATCCTTCTTCAAGTTCTCATGGAAGTATCCTTTACATGCAATTCCTTGCATCATACTTCCATAAACACATAAGTTCCACGGCATAATGAATTAAAAATATATAGGAATTACCTTACCTTGTTCTTCCAAGCTCGTTGCCTTGTGACAACTCACACATGTGAATCACATTTTCCAAAGATCAAGACATCATATCTAGTAATTGAAATCAACCTTTACTAAGCCTATAAACCATGTTATAATATGTTAGGTCCCTATATTACTAGTGTAGTCCCATATTGTTGATAGTATAACATCCTTACTGTTATTTTTGTACCCCTGTAACCCCCATATTGTTATTATTGTGCCCTTACATTATTGTTGTTAGTTTGGCTAGGATTATATTGTGACCCCATGGACTCCTATATATAGAAGGAGGTATTTTCATTTGTGTCATCCAATAATTGTTCATTTATGTAGTGTAAAGGAGGTTTCCCCCTCAAAGTGGCTTATTTATGAGGCATTGATCTCTCTTTTCTTCTAGTTTTGGAGCACATTTCATAACATTTGGTATCAGAGCTTTGGATTCTAGGGTTTTGCTGCTTCAAATAGGTCATCATGGAAGTTTCTCTATAACTTTTTTCTATGAAGGTTCAGAAGCTGAAATTTTTATCACGCGAAGATGAAAGCCTAAGGAACTTTGTGTAACAATTTTAGATCTTGGCTCACAATATTTTTAGAGACATGATCTGTGGAAGTTAGGGGTTTTTTCAACCTCCCAAATTTCATCTAAAATAGGTGCCTTGGGAAAATCATCATAACTCTCCCTCTGAGCATCATATTGGAATTCTATAAAAGGTGGCCAAAAGTACATATAGTATAGTATCCTTTGTATCAATTTCATATTTGAAGGAGGAAACAGTGACACGTGGCACACCATACAAGTGCACTCTACTGAACCAATCCATAATTAATTCATTATGGGAGTTTGTCATAACTTTGTCTTGAAGCCTCCGGATGCGGATGATCAATAGAGGCATCGGGATTTTTGGCTCTGGCCATTTCCCAACGAAGTTCGCGCGTGGTGGCCACATGGCCCTCCACGGCCCCATAACCACAACATTTATTCCGCTTGATGCTGGCATTAACTCTCAACGCCGTCGATACATTACTCCTGTTCCGCCTGGCTGGTGCATTATGAAACCTTGCTCCTGGAGCGACGAGCTCACCGTTTCTCTGTGCGATTGTGTGGTGACTCTGGCCAAGCTCGCCGTCTCTCCTTGCGATTGTATGGTGCCTCTGAACGACGCATGCCCTGCCCACTATGCAGAGCCAAGCGCTCGCACAGTAACAGGCAGACGCTGCTCGCTTTATAGTTGTATCGATTTTGGACCGGACGCGCATTTCTCCCACAGCAAATTCTGCCCGGGCTCCATCGATCCTCAGCCTATCTCCAGCTCTATCTTGCAACTCGCTCCGGTTTCTTTCTATGTTGTCGATTCGCTCCAGACTCTCAAGTCTCACGAACCTGTGTCTCTCGGCTTCATCATGCCTCGCCTTAGGCAGCGCATGACCGCTCGGTGAGGAAGCCATAGAGGATGTTCGATTGGCGACAGCCCTTCTTCAAGCATGCCTTTCTCTGAGACTCCTCCTACCTTTGTTCTGGGCCACCCTCCTACCTATCCTCCGCCTGTCGCTCCTCCGCGCTTCTCCGCCCCTGCTCCTCAGCCTGATCGCATCCGTTTCATTCGTCAAACCACTCAACGGGCAGAGCTGCGGTTTGACAACGCCCTTAATCGGCCCTCCATCACGGCTTTCATCACTATTACTTTGCGTGAGGACGCCTCCATTAACCATCCCTCTTGGTCTGTCTCCCATTCTGCTCCTGTCGACCCCCATCCTGTCCAAGTCGAGCCTCGTTCCTCCACTGCCCCCTCTCCCAATGAGCTCTTTCCTGAACCAGCTAGATATGCCAATCCCACCTCTGGTCTCTCCTCCCTGCAGGTCAACACCGGAGCTGAGCAGGACGCTGAAGAACGCAACAAACAAAGTGCAATGGAAGATCCTGAAGCTGATTACGGATGCCCAATAGTGGAGGAAAAGCCCTCGCCTACCAACTCCATCTGACTCAACTATGCCGTGGCGCAGTATGGTTTTTCAACTTGTTTATCTTGTTAGCAATGCTGGTTATCTTCAGTACACTACAGTTTTCTGGTTTTTTCTTATGATAGTGTTAGTTTTTTGCTACTGTATCAAGACAATCCTTACTATTCCACCGGTTTCCCTGTACAAGGGCGGTGAGATTGATACTATAGAGTTGGTTTCCCTATATGGGCAGCTTCATTACAGAACTATGTTTGAATTTCAAGCCCAGTTTCAGGCTAGCACAGCTGAGCTGAGGCAGTTTTGTATCACTATATTTACATAAATAGAATTAGTCCAATTTAGAAAAAAAAAACTTTGTCTTGAAGCATCCAAATCAACTCAGACCTGTGGAATTTGAAAGAAGCTTCAGAGGGATAATATAGGACCGAATTTTAGATATTGAAGATCCGAAATCACAAAGATAATTTAGTTTTAATATCAAGCTCCTCAAAAGAAAGAAAAACATGTGTTTTTTTATTTCAAATTGCAAAAGTCTTGTTTGAAAAATCAGTTTGAAGTGATTCCAAGGGAATATTGCAGCATAGATATCAATATTGGGTTCTAAAATGCCCCCTAAAAATAATTCAACACTTATTAGGCCCTCATAATAATCTACGATGAATCACGAAGATGAATAAGTGCAACATGATATATCAAAATTACAAAAGCAAGTGCACCAAATTTCACTTTCGCAAAGAGAAAAAAAAAATGAAATGGAAGTTTTGAAGAAACACGTGGAAGCTAATATGGATGGTTTGAAGAAGGGCATGGAAGCTAATATGGATGATTTGAAGAAAGGTGTGGAATCTAAGATGGATGGTTTGAATAATGGCATGGAAGACATGAAAGAAAAAATGGAAGGTTTGAAGGAAGGTTTGTCAAAGTTGATACAAGAAATGATTCCTAATGGTGAAAATATAGTAGAGGAAACTCATGATGAGAAAAAAATAAATGTTAATCCTAATTTCATAAACTCGAATGTTGGATGGAAGACCCACCATATTCCAAAGATTTACACGAGAAATTTTGATGGTAAGGATCCTGTAACATAGACACTACAGATGGAGCAATATTTTGATCTCAATAATGTGCAAAACACAAAAAGGGTACACATTGGAACTTTATATTTAGAAAAAAATACATTTTTATGGTATCTATGGATTTTCTCCCATAATTATTTTTTTACTTTTTTACATAGGAAATGATAACACATTATGAGGATAAAAAGAGAAACACCTTCTTTAGCCAATTGATAAATCTCAAAAAAAGGGTTCAGTGGTGGAGGACATTGAGGACTTACAGAAAATGAATATAAGGGTAATTGATATTCCAGAGGAACACATGATTGATGTCTTCATAGGGACTTTAAAGGATAACATACAACATGAGGTCTGCCTATGGGAACCTGATTCATTGGAGAAGGCATTCAGGTTGGCAAGAAAAATTGAATGTAAACTTATGGATAAAAGGAAGCCTACCACTCACATCTATAAATATGGAAGTGTTGCTACTCCTAGACTTCCACAACCTACAAGGTTGACACCACAACAATTGGAAGAAAAAAAAGAAAAAGGGATTTGCTACAGCGTTGATAGGAAATACACTAAAGGTCAAAAGTATGCCAAGAAAAAATTATTTTACATAGATTGTGAAGAGGAGGAAGAAAATGAAAAATAAACTTAAAAGGAAGAGGATATACACCAAGAACCAACCCTAGAGAAAGAAGAAATAAGTCTGACCATATCGTGTAATGCATTGGTAGGAATTACCACTCCTCAAACTATCAAGATAGAAGGACATATCAAGAAGAAAAAGGTAATAGTGTTGATTGATTCGGGTAATACCATAATTTTATTCATTGTAAGGTAGCCAAGGAATTGAATTCCTTCATATACCAAACACCAGAATGTCAAGTGATGGTTTCAAATGGAGAAACTATAAATTTCTCTGGAAAAAGCCATAATATCTAGCTAACCATGAGGGAATATGTATTGAATAGTCCAATGCTTTCCACTCCAATGGGAGGTGTTGAGTTTGTACTAGGAGTACAATGGTTACAATATTTTGGGACGGTAGATTTTAATTTTCAATAACTTTTCTTGAACTTTTTTTCAGAAGGAAATGAAGTCGAATTATGAGATATTGCAGGGAGGCCGGGATAGATATTTAGCTCTGATGTCATGACAAAGCTTCTGAAGAAATAACAACAAGGCATAATTTCATAATTATGCTCACTAGAAGTCCCAACATCAAAATCATCTATTTCTCCATATCTCCAAAACGTCTTGGACAATCATTCTAAGGTGTTTGAAACTCCCAAAGGACTCCTAGCTATTCATGATCATGATCATGCTATTCATTTGATTCCAGGAAGTGTTTCTCCAAACATAAGGTCTTACATATATCATTATGTCCAAAAGAGTGAAATTGAATGTATGATTGCACAAATGTTAGAGGCATGTATAATTCAACCTAGTCAAAGTTCTTTCTCTTCTCTAGTAGTATTGGTGCACAAGAAGGATGGATCATGGCACATGTTTCCGGATTATAGTAAGCTCAATAAGCTCATTATGAAAGATAAATTTCCCATTCCTGTGATTGATGAATTATTAGATGAATTACATGGAGAAATTTATTTTACCAAGTTGGATCTTCGTTTAGGATATCATCAAATTAGAATGAAGATTGAAGATATTTAGAAAGAAAAATTTCGAACTCATGAGGTTCTTTATGAATTTTTGTCATGCCTTTTGGCCTTACTGATGAACCTTCTACATTTCAAGGGTTGATGAATTCGATTTTCAAACCCTTCCTTAGAAACTTTGTGTTAGTATTTTTTGATGATATATTGATCTACAGTAGGTCTTGGAAGGATCATTTTCAACATGTTGACAAGGTGCTCAAACTATTGGAGGAGAAATAATTATATGTAAAAACCTCCAAATGTTTCTTTTGAGTACAAGAGATCAAATATCTAGGTCATATTTTATCTCACAAGGGTGTTAAGTTAGACCCTAACAAAATTAAATCCATTAAGTAATGGAAATTCCCCACAACCATAAAGAAGTTGCGAGGATTTCTCAGGTTGACATGGTATTGTCGCAAGTTTTTTAATAATTACGGGAGAATAGCAGAACCTCTAAGAACATTATTGATGAAATATGAATTTTCATGGACTCATGAAGCAACTAAGGCCTTTGAACATCATAAAGAGGCAATGTGTCTATAACCGGTATTAGCTACTCCAGACTTCAAAAAAACCTTTATTGTGCAATGTGATTCCTCATGAAATGGAATTGGTGTTGTTTTAATGCAAGAAGGAAGACCCATTTCTTTTGAAAGTTGTCCAACGATCTGAAAATGAAAGTATTTGTACTTTTGTTCAAAGTATTCATTTCCATTAAATTAGGTGTGCAAAGTGTTTGTAATGTATTACAAGTAAGAAAAAGTGTTTTTGATAACTGTTTATGATTTTAAGTGTGAGGGAATGTTAATTAAAATTATTGTTTAACATCTTGAATGTGAAATACACAGCAGAATAACTTCACCATAACAACACAACAACATGATGAGGCAATTCACCCCTCCTGGGCTACATCTGCCAGGTCCAAGGCTCCCAATGGGCATGTCCTTGATATATTATGATGCTCTAATTGTATATACAGTGATAAAAATGCCTAGAAAGGAAAAACTAGTAGTGAAAATGAATTCATAAGGCAGAAATAAGCTAATACTGACTTTTATTTCACCTAAAAAAGTGAAGTATAGCCCAATGCAGCTCCATTTCCCTCATGGCCCTCATGGCTCTCCAAGCTTCCATGGAGAAAAAATGGCTTGAAAACACCTATTTTGGCTCTAAAAACTATCCCAATGGCTCCGAAATTCTCAGAATACCCAAAATTGACCAAAATTTCGTCCAAATTGGTCCAATATTGGAGAAGTTATGATCAAAACAACATTCTTCCCAATGTCAAGTAAAAATCCCACTAAATGTGGGAGAACTGGAGTGAAGTTTGATAAAATGGTCGAATCTCGCCAGATTTGGTGGTGCGATGCAGTTTATCCAGGTGGTTAGATATGACATTAAATGTTAGGTGGTTGGCGGGGTCACATGGACCTCCGCCCAAACCGTCGGCGGAACCGTTGGGTTTTACATTAACCATAACATTTTTTTCATGGTGGCATTTAATATAACGTGGTCACATTGACAATTTAATAGTGCGTTAAATCTGCCGGCTGAAGGCCTTAAGGCCTTGGTTCTTGGCCCGGTGTCATATCACATGTGGGGGCTGGCCCCCTTTGCTGCCCGACGACTTTTAATTAAAACTTTATATGTAACCTTTAACCTTTGTAAATTAAGAGCCAAAGTTGTGGCCTAACGGTAGGCACATGTGTTAGTTGGTGGGAGGTCTCGGGTTGAAACTTGTGGACTCACAAAAAAATTTAATAACCAAAACTCCACCGGCTTAGGGCCATGTGGCGGCCTCTGGGCCTGCCACGTGGCAGCCCATGATTGGCCCTTCGAAATAAAAGCTAACCCACTATCAAATGAACACTTGCCACTTGTTGATTGCTAATTCATCTGGATGGAATATTCCATGGAATATTTTGGAGAATATTTTGAGGAATATTCCTGGAATATTATTTCCTTTAACATTTTCCAAAGTCAAAGTCAACCCTGGTCAAACTGGATTTTTGAAGGCTATTGTAAACTTCAAACCTACATAAATTTCTTATACGATGTCAGATTTGAGTGTCATTCACGGTGATAGAATCACAGAGACGAGGCCTATATAGTCGTTTAGGTTTCAACCAATTTTAAGCAATTCCATTTTTGAGCATTTTTTCAACTTAGGACATGATCACCTTATCACACCTCCCAAATGGGAAACTTTTGGACCCCAAAAGCTCTCTGATTTACAGAAATTGAAGATGAGGAGACTGTTTCTCCACTCTTCCAACCTTGAACCACTAAAATCTTCCTAACTTCATCAAATTGAGCTTCTCATAAAAAGATAAATTCTTCCTTGAATCTGTTGACTGACCGTTGCTAACATTGACCGAGTCATGATGCAAATTTTTGAAAGTTGCAGAACAACAACTATAATTTGCAGAAATCATATTGTTTCTACAATGGTCAAACTTCAAAGGAGACTGAAAATGAGATTCACCTTGCCAACTGTCCTTATGGCGAATTTTTGACAAATGAGCCATGTACTTGCATCGAATCCTGATCAAGTTTTCTTGCCATGCTAATCTGCCATTTTGAAACCACCATTGACCCATGCTAAAATTTGTGTCCTCTTTGCTTGCATGCCTTTCCCTTTCTTGGATTCTTGCACCACATTGCACTGAAACTTTGTTCTTTGTGCCGATCGACACGAAAGGCACTTTCTGCAACATCTTGTCATCTTCAAAACACAACTTGCCTTCAGGCCAAAACATTTCATCATTTACATCAGCAATAACATGAAAAGGATTATGTACAAAATCGTTTTTCTTAATCATCAACAAAGTCAAATTTTGACTTTCATTGACAAGCCTTTTCAATTGCCCTGCATGGACTAAAGAAGATTCTAGCTTCTTCCGATGTGCTCTCACAATAAAATCCTTACCATCCTTGAACAAATGGTACTTGTTCTCATGGCGATGGAAGATCTCTTTTCTGTCATATAAATACGGACTACCCAACACAACACCTATAATGTCAAGCAGTACTACATCTACTTCAACCCAATCAACATAATGAGCTGTTATGGCGAAGCGCAACATGCACTTTCTTAAGACTTGTAAAGTATCATCCTTGCAAATCCATCCAACTAGATATGGATTTCGATGAGGTATGGTCTCAAGTTTCAGCTTCTTGACTAAGTCTTCTGAGATGAGATTGGATTGAGACCCACTATCAAATAGTGTGTCTATCTTTGTGGTTTTTGAGATTATCCTTATATGAAATAGCTCTATCCTCCTCTTTTAATTTTGAGCTTCTATGTGACAGTTTAAAGTGCTAGAACTGGGATTTGTTTCATTTACAATCTCTTTCCCCTTTATGTTCTTTAGTACCATGGCTATGCTTTTAGTTTCGTCACCTGATTCAAACCCTAAATCTTGTTCAACAGTTGCAACAGTTTTTCCCTTTTCTTTGGCTTTATCTTTATTTTTAAATTTCTTTTGTTTCAGCTACGGATGAAGCTTCCAGCAATGGTCTTCATCGTGGCTTGTTTTGGAACAGTTTTTACAAAATAACTTTTATTTTCTTTCCTAGAGTTTGCAATTATTTTCCTCCCTTTTCCTTTGAATTCACTATCCATATTCCATCAAAATATTTTTTACCTCTAGCCTCTAAATGCGTAGCTTGTACACAAACTTCGTCTAAACTAGTAGGATTGAACATAGGGATAGTATGTATAAGATAAGTGTGTAAACCACCTATTTATTTCAGCAAGGTATCTTGACTATGAAAATCAATTCCAAGTAGTAAATCCCTTCTTCTAAACTCTTGAGTGTAATCTTGAACACAGTTGTCTAAAACTTTTCCAATTCATGATAGCCTTTTGTAAATGAGCTAATGGATAAAATTGCTACTTAATTGCGGAAATAAATTCAGCCCATGATAAAGTAATATTACCATGTTTTTTAATTTCATCCTTGGTCTTGGCTTCCCACCATACCAATGTTGCTCCTTCCATTCTTAAAGAGGCTAACTGAATCTTGGTGTTGTCTTCATCACGGTTTTGTATCCTCAAGTAAAATTCCAACATTCTTATCCAATTGTCAAGTTTCTCTGCATTGAATTCACCGTTAAATATAGGCAACTCAAATTTAACATCAAGCTTTAAAAATGGACTTTTACCAGTGGTTTTAGACTTGTGAGATTGATTCACCGAAGTAGAAGATGATGATGTAGAGGAAGAGGATGAAGATGGGGATGGTGGATCACAATTTCCTCTGTGTCATTTCTTTGACTTGTCATCACTCTTCTTTCCTCCTGAAGAAGCCTCTCCTTCTTTCTAGTGTCTAGACCCTTCTCCAACAAGCCTATCATTCCTTTCTTGGTAGAGTATCCTCACCATCTCTGTGATGTCCAGGAAAGCTTTCCGGAATACCCGTTCTTCTTCTTTGGGATCAATGTCTCTAGCATCTTCTCCTTCTCTTGAATACATGCTTGAAGCTGCTTCTATAGCTCTTGGAGGTGGCTCTCTAGCCCTTCTTGGTTGTGAATTACCTTGTGCACTAACCAAATGTCCTTCACCTCACTTGAGTTTAAGCCTAGTAAGAATCAAAACTTGCAAACAATCAGCTATATCTTTGCACAAAAAAATGTTGAGTAAAACTCTAGCTTCTAAGGCTCTAATCTTGAGCTTCAATACCATCTGATCTGAAAATGAAAGTATTTGTATTATTTTTCGAAGTATTAATTTCCATTAAGTTAGGTGTGCAAAGTGTTTTTAATGTCTTGCAAGTAAAACAAAGTGTTTTTGGTAACTGTTTATGAGTTTAAGTGTGAGGGAATATTAATTAAAATTACTATTTAACATCTTGAATCTGAAATATACAATAGAATAACTTCACCATAACAATACAACAACATGATGAGGTAGTTCACCCCTCCTGGGCTACATCTGCTGGGACCAAGGATCCAAATGGGCATGTCCTTGCTACATTATGCTACTCAAATTGGTTATATAGTGAAAAAAAAGGCCTAAACAGGAAAAACCATCTGTGAAAATGAATTTAGAAGGTATAAATAAGATAAGAATGACTTTTATTTCACCTAAAACAGTGAAGTGTAGCCCAATGCAGCTCCATTTCCCTCATGGCCCTAATGGCTTTCCAAGCTTCCTTGAAGAAAAAATCGCTGAAAAACACCTTTGTTAGCTCTGAAAATGTCCCAATGGCTCCATAATGCTCAGAATACCCAAAATTGACCAAAATTTCGTCCAAATTGGTAGAATATTGGAGACATTATGATCAAAACAACATTATGCCCAATGTCAAGTAAAAATCCCACTAAATGTGGAAGAACTGGAATTAAGTTTGACAAAATGGCCAAATCCCGCCAGATTTCATGGCGCACTACAGTTTATCCGGTCGGTTAGATATGGAATTAAATGTTAGGCAGTTGGTGGGGTCACATGGACCTCTGCCCAAACCACCGGCGGAACCGTTGGGTTTTACGTTAACCATAACATTTTTTTTCATGGTGGCATTTAATATAACGTGGTCACAATGACCGTTTAATCCTGCGTTAACTCCATCGGTTGAAGGCCTTAAGGCCTTGGTTGTTGGCTCGGGGTCATATCACATGTGGGGGCTGGCCCCCTTTGCCACCCAACGAATTTTAATTGAAAATTTATATATAACCTTTAACCTTTGTAAATTAAGAACCAAAGCTGTGGCCTAAGGGTAGGCGCGTGTGTTAGTTGATGGGAGGTCCGGGGTTCAAACTTGTAGACTCACAAAAAATTTTCATAACCAAAACTGCACCAGCCTGGGGCCATGTGGTGGCCTCTGGGCCTGCCACGTGGCAGCCCATGATTGGCCCACCAAAATAAAAGTCAACCCACTATCAAATGAACACCTGCCACTTGTCGATTTTTTATTCGTCTGGATGGAATATTCCATGGAATATTCTGGAGAATATTTAGAGGAATATTCCCCAAATATTCCAAGGAACATTCATTTTTTTAATATTTTCCAAATTCAAAGTCAACCCTGGTCAAACTAGATTTTTGAAGGATACTAAAAACTTCAAACCTGCATAACTTTATCATACGATGTCGGATTTTAGTGTTGTTCATGGTGCCAGAATCACAGTGATGAGGCCTATCCAGTCATTTAGGTTTCAACCAATTCTGAGCAATTCCATTTTTGAGCATTTTTTCAACTTAGGACATGATCACCTGATCATCCAATCAAAGGAAAGTATTTATAGAAATTTATTTATGAGAAGCAAATGTTGGAAATATTACATGTGCTAAAGAAATGGCGACCTTACGTAATGGGAAGACACTTCAAGGTAAAAACTGATCATGATAGTCTTAAACACTTTTTGGAACAAAGACTATCTTCAGAAGAGCAGCAAAAATGGGTCACAAATATCTTGGGTTATGACTTTGAAATCATCTACAAAATAGGGAAGTTAAATGTTGTTGCATATGCACTCTCAAGAAAGGATGAAGAGGTGGAAGCACTACTTTGTGCCATTTCTATTATCTAACTAGATTGGATAACTGAAGCAAGGGATGAATGGAAGAAGGATGAAGAAGTATGGACACTCATTCAAAAGTTGCAACAAGATCTTAGTAAATCTTATACATTTAGTTAGAAAAATGATTCCTTATGGTACAAATGTCACTTATATCTTTGTAAGAATTCCCAACTAAAAAAAAAGATTCTTTTGGAATTGCACACGTCTCCTTTAGGAAGACACTCAGGATTTTTAAATAATTACCACAGGGTGAAGAAAGAATTTTTTTGGGATAACCTTAAGTCTGATATTCAAAATTTCATGGCGGAATTTTTGGTTTTCCAACAAAATAAATTTGAGACCATAAATACCTCGATTCTTCTACAACCTTTATCCATTCAAAGTCAATGTTGGGAGGAGATTTCAATGGATTTTATCACAGGTTTACCTATGTCCGAAGGAAATAGTGTCATCATAGTGGTAGTTGATAGACTTACCAAGTATGCACACTTTTTTGCATTGTCTCACCAAAGTAAAGGAAGCACAGTTGCTACTACATTTATGGAAACAATTCAAAAGCTACATGGAAACCCAAATATGATTGTAACCAATGGAGATCCCATTTTTATTGGAGATTTTTGGACGGAATTATTGTAATATCCCAAAACTGGGATTGCACAGCAAGCCTGCTGAAATAACGCATTCCTGAGAATTCAGTGCATTGAAATGATTTTGCAGCTCCTGGATCCCTTAGATCAGCTCATCTAAGATCTAAATCCAAAAGGAGAGAAAAAAAAAATGAAACTAGGGTGGTTAAATAGATCTCCCACAAACTAGTCTAGCTAAAAATCACCCAAAGAGAGGGGTTGCAGCTATATGCAAGGACTGCTTCAGGAATAACGCAGTTTATCAATTTAAAAGTGTGAGAACAGCATGGAGGTTCATCATTCAGCAATACATCAGTAAATTAGATCTACAATGTAGCTTATACGGCGTATAACAGAAAAGGAAAGATGATACAAGACAAAAGCCTCAAAATGAGCTGCTACAACAACATGAAATGGAAGAATAGGCTTGACAAAATTATTCTCATTGTTGAAGCATGCAATAGATTACAACTCAGATCTATAGTAGATCTATACAAAAAATAATTCACTCCCCTTGGGGATCTCAGCAAAACATGAAGGTACAAGAGTAGATTTCAGATCTGCAGAAGTATTCAGAAAATTTTGAAGCATTACATATGTAGCAGATCAGATCTAAAATAACATGGATTGGTTGGCCAATCCATGGATCACCACAGTGAAAGGAAGAGTCCAATCACTAGATATCTCTCCTCTGAAAATGATGGCAAGTCACCCTGCAACTCTGCTCTTGCAAATAACGCAGTCATGGAAGAGGGACTGTACTGTAGGCCCTGAGAATGCTTTGGCCTTCTACCAATGTGTGGATCTGAAGCTCAAACCACTAATGCACTCTTTCATGAGGCTAAAAGACACACTCACTGAGAAGAGGCACTAGTACAAGCTAGATCTGAACAGATCTAGTGTTCCACTTGCTGCAACTCACATGGACAACCAAATCCTAAACATGACTAAGATGTAGATGCAAGATGTGGCTAGGCCAAATTTTGAATAGTGGACTAGACAAACAAGACTCCTCCAAGAGCCGCTCAAGGAAGGAGGCGGGACTCCTAAACAGGAGAACCCAAGAGGTGTGTCTAAATAGACAATACCTTCAGAAAATAATATCCTTCAACAACCTTTTCTTGTTGTCCTCCTCATTATTTTCTAGGGTGAAAGCCTTGTCAAACCCTAAACCACCTCAATGAGTTAGCCCCTTTTCACATGTGGAGCCTCCATCTAGAACTACGTTATGTATCCATGAGGTTCATTGCACCTAGACTGCACTGCTGACTTGGTCAAGGTTGACCCCATATTGTGATTTAAACCCATTCACACATGCAAGATTTTATTTACATGGCCCAGATATGTCTCTGTTTACATAGGCATTTATTTATTCATGGTTTTTAGGATTTTTACATGTCATCCTTCACATTTTATTCATAAACATGAAATGAAAGATAAAACAAGGCAAAATAATATATTCCCATTAGCTTGGGCTAAATGGGAATATTACAGTCCTCCCCTCCAAAATGTTTCTTGTCCTCAAGCAAATGATAAGGTAAGTGCTGCAAGACTTCTCCTCCATTGGTGAAATCATCAAATATCAAGCTCCCATCATAATCTAGATGCTCACCAATCCAAACCCCCATGAATTTTTTCCCCAAAGTCCATATGAGATGTGCAAAATCCATCCCAGAAGGAAACAAGTTCTCATTTGAAACACCCATGGGTTTCCTAATGTCCTCTCTGAAATATATAACACAAGCCACATGGAAAATTTTCAGCTCATTAGGCACATGCATACCTCCCATCCTCCCGCTATAAATTCCCATAAAAGGTACAAGCATGTCATCACTGTATGGGAGTAAAACAATGTACAAACAAACAGCAAGGTGCACATATGGAGGTGGGTCATAGTCCAACATGTGGAACTAGCGTAATGCATCCCCTGCCTGCATTAGACCAAGATGTGGTAAGTGGTTTTCCCACCACTTACTTGCAGTCCATGCCATCTCACTGTAGTTGAATGTGTGAGATATGTTTGGTGCTTTAGGAAAGCACCCATCATGAAACAAGACCTCCCTTTTTCCACCAAGAGAGTGGCCAAGCACAACAATTGTTGTGGCCCCATATTTTCCATGAGATTGACAAGATAAAACTCTCCTCCTTGGAGTCATGGCCTGCATAAACATGGTGAAAGAATGCATACAATCAGAAAAATAAACTTGTTTTACATGAGCATATTCTTCACCAATATTCCTCCCCATAAAATTGGAGTGGTGCATAGATCTATCTCCTCCCTCAAGAGGGGAAATAGAGGGTTGAATTAACTCTCCAACAGAGTTATGTTGTTGCCCCATCTCCGCAAATTTCATGCATCTTTGACAATGCTGATATAGTTCTCCTTCAAAGCCCTCCCAATAGTAGCTCCTGAAGATGGTGTTGTTGAGCTTCATAAAATACTCTTGGCTAAAAAAAAACTCCTCATAGGCCCATTGTAGTAACTTCTCCTTGAGCTTGGAGGCTCTAGATAAGAACATCCTACCATGATTATAGATGACTCCATCAAGGACTAAATAGCTTCCTTCATGCAACCAGTCATCAAGAATCATGCAAGTATGAATATCCTTGGAATATTCCACCAACAGTTGGGATTTCCAATAGACATCTAAGGTGCCCAACAATGACAGCGCTGGTAAGATGTTATCTGAAGTATCTTCCATGTTTTTTTCCTCCCCCTTGACGTCTCCCATGCCAAAGGTACAAAGTGGAAGGTTGCCAAATCCTCCTTGTTGCCCTCCTTGCTCATGCACATGCTTCAAAGGGAAAGGAAGCTCTTGGAAGTTAGGCTCCCATGGGAGGCTATCATCTGTCCAAGGCATTTTTGTTTTGGCCAAAGCATGCATGTGAGACCCCCATCTCTCTTCCAGCAGGGAGGAGTGTTCTTCAAACAAGTTTGTCTTCTGATTCGAGGCTTGCCTCCCATGTTTCATGATGATGTCATCTTCTCTTCTTGCAGCATATCTTCTCAATGAAATTTGAGAGGTGAGGATAGGTAGTGAAGTCAAAGGAAAAATTCTCTCCCTTCCTTTTTACCTCCCCCATAATCTCAGTGCTGTAGCATAGTATTCTAATGCTCCCTTCCTTCCTATATCTATGGAAGGAGCATCAATGCATGAAACATCTGTCATAAAATCTGAATCAGGTGGTCTCCTAGGGGGTACACCACAAAATAAATATGTCTCATGGCTCATTCCCATGTGAAATATAGATGGGAACATAATATGACTACTTCCACTGCGCAAATCCATCTCTAATTGTTGTGTGGAAGTATCATGGTAGGGAGAAGTTGGAGCAACTCCCCCATCTTCTTCTCCATCACCCACCTTTTGCAAGACCTCACAGCCTAAGGTGCTCCCTCTAGATGCAGTTAACTCATGAAATCCCATCATCTCCTTGGTGTCAAAGGTCTTGATCACAAAGGACTGATCCATCATAGTGCGTGTTCCAAGATTTGAATGCAGTGATGGAACACATCTCCTCCACTGTTTTGTCTCTTTTTCTATCATCATAGACACATAATGCTCATCTTATCCATGTATAGGATCCATAAGGCCTCCTTGTAGGGATACAAGGGTCCTCTTAGTGGAAGAAATAGCTTCAAATCCATCTCTCAATAAAATTAGATTCCCTCCTGTTGTCACAGTGCTGGAGGAACCTTTCAATTATACTTCTTTCTCCTCCTCGTCAATGGAGTATGCCCCATCAATAAGAGATCCCTTTTCTTGATCTCTCATTGAGGAAAGTACATTCATATCTTCTTCTTGAGAAGAATGACCTTGCTGAAGTAAGGCCTTTTCCCTTGGAAAATCATGTAGTAGATCTTTACCCCTCCCAGCAATGTTCTGAAATGAAGTTATCTTCATGGACCTTCTTTCTTCTTTGAGTTTAAAAAACTCAGGGAAGCCTAGATGCTCCTTGAATATTTTAGACTGAGATTCTTATTCTCGAAAGTATTCACCAAGAGTCTCCTGCTCTGGTGTCTCTACTTATTCTTCTCCTCTTTCAAAGAATGCAGGCATGCTGCAACGTTGCAGATCAGATTGTGTGGCTGCATGCTCACACACATCAAATGAAGTAGTGGGGCTTTCCTCCTGTGCAAACCTCCTCAAGAGATCTATTGATCTTCCATTCCTCACTCCCCTAATATCTCCCTCCACCACATGCAAATCTTGAGAAATAATGTTAGAGAACTATACTCCTTTTATTCTTCCATACAAATGGGTTTCAATGGTGTAATCATTTTTCTTCTGTCTTCTTCCATGATACCTCGTTTCTCTGTTAGTGAGAGGTTATCCTCCCTCTGAATACATATTGGCTCAAATAATGCATAGGCTGTGCCAAGAAAGTAGCTCTGATACCACTGTAATATCCCAAAATTGGGATTGCACAGCAAGGCTGCTGAAATAATGCACTCCTCATAATTCAGTGCACTCCTCATAATTCAGTGCACTGAAATGAGTTTTTAGTTCCTATATCCCTTAGATCAGCTCGTCTAAGATCTAAATCCAAAAGGAGAGAAAAAACAAATCAAACTAGGGGGGTTAAATAGATCTCCCACAACCTAGTCTAGCCGAAAATCACCCAAAGAGAGGGGCTGCAGCTATATGCCAGGACTGCTTCAAGAATAATGCAGATTATCAATTTACAAGTGTGATACCAACATGGAGCTTCGTCTTTCAGCTATACATCAGTAAATTAAATCTACAATGTAGCTTATGCAATGTATAACAGAAAGGGAAAGATGATACAAGACAAAAGCCTCAAAATGAGCTGCTACAACAACATGAAATGGCAGAATAGTCTTGACAACGTTATTTTCATTGCTGAAGCATGCAGTAGATTAAAAATCATATATAAAAAATATTTGTACACAAAATTTTAGATGTATATCAGATCTGTATACAAGAAAAGCTCCTTAATTAACTCCCCTTGGGGATCTCAGCAAAACATGAAGGTACAAGAGTAGATATGAGATCTAAGTCATAGATCTGCAGAATTATTCAAAATTTTTTGAAGCATAAAATATGTAGCAGATCAGATCTGAACTAACATGTATTGGTTGGCCAATACACGGATCACCACAGTGAAAGGAAGATTCCAATCACTAGAGATCTCTCCTCTGAAAATGATGCCAAGTGACCCTGCAACTCTGCTTTTGAAAATAAAGCAGTCATGGAAGAGGGACTACACTGTAGGCCCTAAGAATTCTTTGGCCTGTTCCCAATGTGTGTATTTGAAGCTCAACCCACTAATGCACTCTTCCATGAGGTTAAAAGACACACTCTCTGAGAAGAGGCACCAGTACAAACTAGATTTGAACAGATCTCGTGTTTCAATTGTTGCAGCTCACGTGGACAACCCATGTTAGGCGTGGAGCCTGATTATCTTGTTTACTTTGTATCACAGCATTGGACCCCTGTACCTTAAATGGGGTGGCAACACCGCCCATAAATTAATCGCTGCCGTGGGGGGTCCAGGGGGGGGCAGTAGCGACTTTATGGAGCTCCCCCCTGGCGGGGGGGTTTCGGGGGCAGCGCCCCTGAAGCTAAAAAAATATGTAAAATTTCCTTGTAAAAGTATAGTAATTTCTAGTCAATCTGGGCCGTTCATTAAGGAAATGATCTGACGGTAGAAGTTATGTTTAGTTTAGGGTTTTTTTCCCTAGAAGGCAACCCCTCATTTTTATGAGGGTATTGTATTGTGGCTGTGTATTGTATGTGTATTCTCAGAGCGAGAAACAGAGAGGGAGACTATGAGAGAGAATAGAGGATATTACAGCGGATCTGCTGTAGGTTGTGTCTCTTCATTTTGCTGGATAATAGAAAGGAAGAACTGGCTGTTCAGGGTGGACGTAGCCCAAACTGGGTGAACCACGTATATCTGTGTCTCTCTATTTTTATGTGTTTTTTGTGATTTTATTTTCCGCATATTTTATGTGTTTCATTGCTCTGTAATATATAATTTTCTAACAATTGGTATCAGAGCTGAAGGTATATTTGGCTGATAAACTTGCAGGAAAGAAGGGTTCCTGGTTCGAGTGGGAGCAATGGCGGGAGATGGTAAGTTTAGGGTCGAGAAATTTAACGGCCAAAACTTCCCGCTATGGAAGATGCAGATGGAATATTATCTGTATTAGAAAGATCTGTACCTACCATTGAGCAGAAAAACAAAGAAGTCGGCGGCCATGACAGACGTGGAATGGAACATTCTCGATATAAAGGCACTCGGACCAATACGGTTATGCCTTGCGGCATCATTCGCCTTCAATATTTCGAAGGAAACAACAACAGAGGGTTTGATGTAGACGTTGGCAAAACTATATGAAAAACCCTTGGCCTCAAACAAGGTATTTCTTATGAAACGACTATTTAATATGAAGATGTCGGAAGGTGGATCTGTTGCAGAACATTTAAATGATTTTAATATAGTTACCAGTCAGTTAAGTTCTGTAGGGGTAAAATTTGATGATGAAGTTAGAGCTCTGTTATTATTATGCTCATTTCCAGAGAGTTGGAATGGTTTAGTAATGGCCATTAGTAACTCTGTCTCTGGATCTAGTACTTTAAAGTTTGATGATGTTGTCGGTGCTATCCTTACTGAGGAAATGTGATGGAAAAGCTTCGATGAGACATCGGGTAATGCTTTGAGTGCAGAGTCTAGGGGAAGAAGAATGGAAAGAGGAAAGAGCTCAGGATATCGCAGTAAATTAAGGAAAGGCATATCCAAGTCTAGATCGGGGATAGTGTGCTGGAAATGCGAAAAGAAAGGACACATAAATAAATACTGTAGATCTCGGAAGGGAAAAGAAGGAGACACACAGCAAGAAAATAATCATGAAGAAAATGTGACAAGTGATGTGTTACAAGATGCTTTGATTCTTTCTTTCGAAAATGTTACTGATTCTTGGGTTGTAGATTCAGGGGCTTCATTCCATGCCACACTTGATAAGAAATATTTTCATGACTATGTTCAAGGAGATTTTGGACAAGTTCATTTGGGTGATGATAAACCCTGTAAAATTGTTGGAATGGGTAAGGTTCTTGTAAAACAGCAGAATGGAAACCAATGGCTATTAAAGGAGGTAAGGCATGTTCCAGATCTAAAGAAAAATCTGATTTCAACAGGGCAGTTAGGCGGTGAAGGTTGTGTGACAACTTTCACAGATAAAGCTTGGAAGGTCACCAAAGGAGCCCTGGTAATAGTAAAAGGTGAAAAGGTTGGTACATTGTATTTATGCAATGGTATTTCTAACTCTGTTAATGATTTAACTTCCAAAGGAGCAGATGGAGCATTATGGCATCATAGGCTTGGACACATGAGTGAGAAGGGGATTAAGATTCTTCACTCAAGAAATTTGTTGCCAGGTTTTAAGAATGTTGATTTGGATTTACGTGAGAATTGCATTTATGGAAAACAGAAGAGAGTCAGATTTCTCAGAGTTGGGAAAGAAAAGAAGAGCAAAAAATTAGAGCTTGTGCATACATATGTATGGGGACCTGCTCAGGTATCATCTCTCGGTGGCTCTTGTTATTATGCTACTTTTATTGATGATGCAACTAGAAAAACCTGGATTTATTGTATTCAGAATAAATATGATGTATTTGATACTTTTAAGAAATGGAAAGCTTTGGTTGAGATTGAGACAGGAAAAAAGTTGAAGTGTCTCAGATCAGACAATGGAGGTGAATATTGCAGCAAAGAGTTTGATAGGTACTATTCAGAGCATGGAATTTGTAGAGAGAAGATAGTTCCAAGAACACCACAAGAAAATGGTGTGTCAGAAAGGATGAACAAAACAATCATGGAGAGCGCAAGGTGCATGAGATTGGATGCGAGATTGCCTTTATAATTTTGGGCAGATGTTGTAGATACTGTTGTTTATCTAATAAACATAGGGCCTTCAAGTTCCTTGGATGGTGGTATTCTAGAGGAAGCATGGACAGGTAAAAAGGTAAACTACTCTTTTTTAAAGCCTTTTGGTTGTGAGGCCTTTGTCCATATTAATAAAGAAAATAGAACAAAGTTTGAGGCAAAATCAAAGAAATGTACCTTTATTGGATATGGTGTTAATGATTTTGGTTATCGCTTATATGATTATGAAAATCACAAAATCATTAGGAGAAGAGATGTAATATTCAATGAAAAGGTCTTGTATAAGAATCAGTTGCAGGAAAAGAAACATGAAAAAGAAAGCAAGGAATACACAGTTCTTGATGAGATAACTGAAAAAGTAAAGGTGCCTAAAAATAATAATAATGAACAACCACAGTAGCAGCAACCACCATAGCAGCAATAGGCACCTCAAACACCTAAAAGTGGTGTTAGAAGATCTACCAGGATAAGTAGACCCCCTGAACGATACTCTCCTTCATTATATTATTTATTGCTGACTGATTCTGGTGAACCCGAATGTTATGAAGAAGCAATGCAGGTTGAAAGCAGGAAGAAGTGGGAGCTAGCCATGGAAGAAGAGATGGACTCCTTAATGCATAACTAGACTTGGGACTTAGTCAGGTTGCCTGTAGGTAAAACTACATTGCAGAATAAATGGGTTTACAGGCTAAAGGAAGAAGATGGAGGAAAACAGAGGTACAAAGCTAGACTTGTGGTGAAGGGGTTTGCACAGAAGAAAGGTATTGATTTTGATGAAATTTTTTCTCCTGTTGTTAAGATGACTTCAATCATAACTATCTTAAGTCTTGTAGCAGCGGAATATTTACATCTTGAACAGTTAGATGTAAAGAAAACATTTCTCCATGGAGATTTGGAGGAAGAGATATACATGCAACAACAAGAAGGATATGAGGTCAAAGGGAAAGAAAAATTGGTGTGCAAGTTAAAGAAGAGCTTTTATGGCTTAAAACAGGCTCCAAGGTAGTGGTATCTAAAATTTGACAAGTTTATGTCTGAACAAGGTTATACTAGATGTCACTCTGATCATTGTGTTTATCTAAAAAGGAAAAATGATGGCAACTATATTATATTGTTATTGTATGTAGATGACATGCTTGTTGCAGGGTCTAATATGCAGGAAATAAATGTGCTCAAAAGAAAATTGGAAAATTCATTTGTAATGAAGGATTTGGAAGCTACAAAACAAATCCTTGGTATGAGGATAACTAGAGACAGGAAAAATCGCAAATTAACACTGTCTCAGAATGAGTACATAGAAAATGTGTTGAAAAGATTTAATATGCATAATGCAAAACCAGTTAGTACACCTTTTTCTAGCCAATTCAAACTTAGTAAGGAGATGTGCCCCAAGACCCATGAAGAAATGGAATATATGTCTAAATTTCCATATGCATCAGCAGTTGGAAGTTTAATGTATGCAATGGTTTGCACAAGGCCTGATATTGCACATGCAGTGGGAGTTGTAAGTAGGTACATGAACAATCCAGGAAAATAACATTGGATGGAAGTAAAATGGATTTTCAGATATTTGATAGGTACCACAAAACAAGCATTATGCTTTGGTGGTTCAAACATTTCTCTACAGGGATATGTTGATGCAGATATGGCAGGTGACAGAGATAGCAGGAGGAGCACTACAGGATATGTATTTACTGTAGGTGGAACAACTATCAGTTGGGTTTAAAAAATCCAAAGTATTGTTGCACTTTCAACAACAGAAGCAGAATATGTTGATGCTATAGAGGCTAGTAAAGAAATGATTTGGTTACAAAGATTTATGGGTGAATTGGGTAAGAAGCATGATATGGGCACATTATACAGTGATAGCCAAAGTGCCATTCATCTTGCAAAGAACTCAGCATTTCATTCTAGGACTAAACACATACATCTCAAGTACCATTTCATACAGTTAGTATTGGAAGATGGAGAGTTGAAGCTGGAAAAGATACACACTAGCCAGAATCCTATAGATATGCTAACAAAAGTTGTAACCAGGGAGAAACTGAGAATGTGCTCAGTTTCATGTGGTCTTCAAGGATGATGATGAAGATGAGAAACAACCAGGTCCAAAGAGGAGTCATTGTCCAGCAAATGAAGCAGCAGTGGAGTTGCTACAATCAGTCTCCAAGTGGGAGATTGCTGGGTGTGGAGCCTGATTATCTTGTTTACTTTGTATCACAGCATTGGACCCCTATACCTTAAATTGGGTGGCAACGCCGCCTGTAAATTAATCGTTGCCATGGGGGGTCTAGGTGGGGGGTGGCAGCGACTTTATGGAGCCCCCCTGTGGAGGGGGTTTCGGGGGCAGCATCCCCGAAGCTAAAAACATATGTAAAATTGCCTTGTAAAAGTATAGTAATTTCTAGTCAATCTGGGCCGTTCATTAGGAAAATGATCTGACGATAGAAGTTATGTTTAGTTTAGGGTTTTTTGCCCTAGAAGGCAACCCCTCGTTTTTATGAGGGTATTGTATTGCGGCTGTGTATTGTATGTGTATTCTCGGAGTGAGAAACAGAGAGGGAGACTATGAGAGAGAACAGAGGATATTACAACGAATCTGCTGTAGGTTGTGTCTCTTCATTTTGCTGGATAATAGAAAGGAAGGAATGGCTGTTCGAGGTGGATGTAGCCCAAAATGGGTGAACCACGTATATTTGTGTCTCTCTGGTTTTATGTGTTTTGTATGCTTGTATTTTCCGCATATTTTATGTGTTTCATTGCTCTACAATATATAATTTTCTAACAACCCAATCCTAAGCAGGATTGTGTTGTAGATGCAAGATGTGGCTTGGCCAAATGTCAGATAGCGGACTAGACAAACAAGACTCCTCCAAGAGTTGCTCAAGGAAGGAGGTGGGAATCTTAAACACGAGAACCCAAGAGGTGTGTCTAAATAGAAAATACCTTCAGAAAATAATATCCTTCAACAACCTTTTCCTGTTGTCATCCTCCTTTTATAGGGTGAAAGCCTTTTCAAACCCTAAACCACCTCAATGAGTTAGCCCCTTTTCACATGTGGAGCCTCCATCTAGAAATTCCATGTGTATCCATGAGGTTCATTGCACCTAGACTGCGCTATTGAATTGGTCAAGGTTGACCCCATCCTATGATTTAAACCCATTCACACCTGCAAGAGTTTATTTACATGGCCCAGATATGTCTCTATTTACATAGGCATTGATTTATTCATGGTTTTTAGGAGTTTTACATGTCCTCCTTCACATTTTATTCATAAACATGAAATGCAAAATAAAACAAGGCAAAATAAGATATTCCCATTAGCTTGGGCTAAATGGGAATATTACAATTATTTTCTTCTTTGGGTAGTAAACTAGCTCATAGCTCATCTTATCATCCTCAAACTGATGGTCAAACTGAGATAATGAACAAATGTTTGGAAGGATTTCTTTGTTTTTTTGTATCTGATAAACAAAAACAATGGGTCAAGTGGTTACCTCTGGCTGAATGGTGGTATGACACTTTCTTCCATACTACAGAAAAAATGACCCCGTTTATGGCACTTTATGGATATCATCCATCATCCATCACATCATATTTAAGAGAAAAATATAAGGTTCAAGCAATGGAAGATCACATCGAGCATCAACAACAAGTTCTCCAACCCTTAAAGGATAACTTAATTTTGACACAAAATTGAATGAAACAATAGGGAGATCAACATCGCAGTGAGAGAAGTTTTGATGTAGGAGATTGGGTATTTTTACGGCTACAACCATACAAACCAATTTCCCTCAAGAAATATAAGAAGGATAATCAATTATCACCAAAGTACTATGGTCCTTACAAGGTGTTAAAAAATATTGGTACTATGACATACAAATTGGATCTTCCTGCTTCTTTGCGAGTGCATCCAATTTTCCATGTTTCATGCTTAAATGAGGTTATAGGTGAAAAAATTCTAGTTCAAACAATATTGCCAGGACGAAAAAATCATATTGGAACCTAAAGAATTCAGGGAAATAAGAACTCAACAGCTACGAAATTGATCAATTTAGAGTATCTCATCAAGTGGAAGAACTTACCCATTGAAGATTCTACATGGGAGGATGAGAATTTTA
The DNA here is from genome assembly GCA_034641835.2 of Pinus albicaulis. Lineage (NCBI taxonomy): Eukaryota > Viridiplantae > Streptophyta > Pinopsida > Pinales > Pinaceae > Pinus > Pinus albicaulis. Next base: position 1,902,352,686 of record CM076575.1, on the reverse strand, counting down.
TACAGAAGCATCTAGAGCTACTCAAGCATTGAAGACAACACATTTTTGAAGCATAGGGGCATGTTAGGTCCCTATATTACTAGTGTAGTCCCTTATTGTTGTTAGTATAACGCCCTTATTGTTATTGTTGTACCCTTGTAAACACCGTATCATTATTATTGTGCCCTTAAATTCTTATTGTTAGGTCGGCTAGGATTATATTTCGACCCCATGGACTCCTATATATAGAAGGAGGTTTTTTCATTTGTATCATCCAATAATTGTTCATTTATGTAATGTAAAGGCTTCCCCCTTGAAGTGGCTTATCTCTAAGGCATTTATCTCTCTTTTCTTCTATTTATGGAGCTGGTTTCATAACATAATCAACAATCAACTGATAGATATAAATCATAACACTACAACTAGCACACACTTGCATTCAAGTACATATCAATTGTCTCAACACATAATGTGTTAGTATAACCATCTTAAAAAAAAATCTTTCATTTAAGAAATCTTATAAACAAATACTCTTGTCATGAAATTAATCAAATATTCGATCAACTTGTAAACATACCATTCTAGATAAACCAAATTGACCACATAATCAAACTCATACCTCAATGTATCTCAAGAGAGGCTATCACATTTGCACAAGTTGGTCCAGATTAATACGACATAACATCACAAGTATATCATCTCATACTTAAATTTCATAATCATAACCATCTACACAGACCAATCCATACCAACACGATATATATAACATCAATATCTTAATGAAATAAAAATCATCATTCATTTAACTAACATATAACAACAAGAAGTTAACATACAACATACTCATAAAAAACATAACATAATCATCAAGTTATTTAACATAAAACAACAACAACAATGCATATAACAACAAGTTACTACCATGCATGAAAATCTGACACGTGTATATGACTGCACTGATTAACTAGCCTCTATCATGCATGTAACCGTAACAAAAATATATTGATAGGAATGTACCTAACCCTAATTCATATAAAAACCATTAACCAACATGCATGTATTCCCAACATACAAACCTGTATGAAAATTTGTTCTTACGTTGTGGTCTCGTGCCACAACCTCACTCCAATGATCTACATCTCCTACTTTATCTCATTAGACACATTAGAATAAATATGACACAAACTACACACAATGACCTCATAATTCATGTTTGACCTACTATACACGAATAATTATAACAAATAAAATGAATGCATAACAACATATAGACACTTACATTCATAACAAATACATATAAAAATGACATGCATTCATGACAAACGTCGTCCAACAACAAAATTATCAACTTCTATATCACAACATAACTATAGCAATGACTACTACCATGCATAAATAATAAGAACATATACAACCTACATGCATGAATGAAAAACACATTCTGCCCATCTAGCCCAAGTGTTGAACCATGCTCTATTACCACTCTATAACCACCTCCTCCCACATTTACCCACGCTACCCGGTCACTGGGGTAAACATGTGACGAGAGGTTACTATGATTTTATTCAACCTCCTACGTGATGTTAAGGAAGAGGAACCGATGAAACATAAACAATCTGACCCTCCACACATGCTACAAAACCTTCAGGAGCCAACCAACATTTCCAGATGATCAATCACTGAGAAAATTCATCATTTCATTTATCTTGACCCTTAGCCACTCCCATGACAATAATTGTAAGAGATTAAGGCCTTCCTAAAGCTCCTAAAGAAAGTAATGTCAATTATTGTGGACTTTTTCAGATAGTTTTGTGCTAGCAGCCCCAAATTATGTGCCACTTTTTCAGGGCCATGACTCAGGCCACTACCCAAAACTTCATCAAAGATTCAGTAATGATAAATAATATGGGAAAATTTGTACTAATGAAAAAAATTGATGAAGGACTTGACCGGAAACCTACTACCCATGACAGGAATTTCATAAAACCTATCACAAATACATAATCTACAAGTCATAACAACATATCGGAGCATAGGAGTCTCATATTTATTTGAGGTTCACAAGGAAGCATTAATGTCTTATCACATTAGCTGAAATTATCATCTATTAGCTCATATATTCATTTTACATTCATTTACTAATAAAAACATGATTAAATCCATACATCAAGTCTGTCATAAAACATACTCATAGCCAACATATAAACAACTCAACTAATAAGGATATAAGTATGAAACAATACATTTACACATAAATTACCAAGGAGAATAAGCTCATAGTAATGTATTAAAAGGAAAACTAGGTTCAAGACTTTCACAAACCACCCAACCATAGCTTGTCTGAACCATATCTTTCTTTCACCCAATCACCCTCATGTCACATTCCAAGCATGATGTCGGATCTCATGAAAAAAATCAATAAAATCCAAACCAGGGCTTCTAAAGGAAAAACCACCTCAACCCTCAGCTAGTGATTCCACCTCATGGTCGAACATCATGAACCATCACCAGATTATGTACTTTAGGGATCAAACTAACATATTTTTCAAAATAACATGTTACAGGAAAGCTGGCCCATATATGATTGTAAGAGATTTCACATTTTTTTCCCAGAGCAGGCTGAGAAAATCCATTAACTTTAGGAATGTGTGTAGAAGAGGAGTTGGGAATGTTGTTTCCTTTACCGAAAGAAATATGGCAAGGGAGGGTGGATTTTTCAGCAATAAAAATCTCGCTTCCCTCCTTTTAGTGCCATAATTGTTGACAGTGTTACACCTGCCAACATTCAAGGGGTCTCCCCTATATGTCGTACCAATTATACCTCACACCATTTGGGATAGGAGAGCCATTTGAAATATGACCCAGTTAACATTATCTTAGATATTTTCCTTGTCTCTAACTGTTATCAAGAGAGAGGAGCACATATATTCCTCCAAAAAGAAAGAAAGTGTGTCTCGTGAGTGTGCCTTTGAAAAGCAAGAAAGTGTGCCTGGTGACATGACATTGATGCCATGCACTGTGTGATGACATGGAAATGTCAAGTCATTCTTGTTGCTTCTTTATTTGTGTCTTCTTGAAAATGTCTTTTTTCTACCTCCATATGGATTAGAGATAAGGATACTTCAATGATATCAGACCTTCAACTACGGTCACAAACTTGTGTCCCTTTTCTTTCTCCTGATCGATCAACTTGTGTATTCAAATCCCAAGGTGTCATCTGGAAATTCATCCTTCTCCATCTCCTTCTTCATCACCCTATCATGGTTTTATGGAGTACCTGCATCTACAACTCACTCATGACAAGATGACATTAGTCCGATAAACCCCTAGTCTAAGATGTTGCATGATGATCCACTTATTGAACTAGAACTAGGTGACAGGTTGAGGGAGAGGCTCAGTGACTAGAGAATTATGTAGCTCAGGCAGTCGAAGGTTGTGCTTGAGCCCTAAGACTGCGTAATGCACAGTGCAGGTAGGGAGAAAGTATAAATATTGATAAGTTGGGGAGCTCAGGGAGCCATTTTGAGGGCTTGAGCGTTGATTTTTCTTATTGTGTAAATCAATATGTCATGGGTGAGGCTTGAGCCTTGTGACTACATAATGCACAATACTGACTCGGCAGGATAAAGAAACTCCACAAATTTTTGAATCAGAGGTTGGGCTTAAGCACTCTGATTGAATAATGCATAGTCTTGGGAGGCAATAACTATGCATTGGGTAGTGCCAAGTGGAAGGCTTACATATTGACGGTGGGGAATGCACAATGTGTAGTTCAGGAGGGTTGCATGAGGCTAAGTTACTTGGTCAGGAAGCTTTCCAGATTTGGATAAGTGTGGGATCAGTGAAAATGATGTGAATAGGAATAAGACTTAACTATGATCACACACTTAGAAAAATTTATGAAACAACATATTTCATCTAGAACACATGAAAAATACACTTCCCTTAGTGTGACAGTTGTGCAACAACTTACGACAAGTGCACACCAAATATACACTTTGAGACGATACTGATGACACTTGTGAGAGAATGCTTAAAACTTTTGAAATGAGTGTGATAGATGTTTACATGCTAGAATCAACTCATTTACACAAATATAACCCTTTCAGACCACCAAAAACATATGTTGTGCGATGTGCGACATTTAACAAGTGAAAATATGACACTTTGGTTTTCTTACAAATGGCAACAAAACACATAGAGAAGACACATGCAGTGAGTCTTAATGCTTAGCACAATAGTATGAAAGAGAAAAGGAGGCTCCGAAATTTGGGTGCAAGCCAAAATTTTGGAGGGTGTTGTCGCAGTGACAACAAATGTCCATGCTTTGATGTTGATAACACATTCATATTGAGAGTGGGCGGGTGATTCAATACATTAATTTTTTTAATTATATAAAAATTCATGAACCATAATAAAAATATCACATATGCGTAGCATGGAACAAAATATTTATGTGGAATTATTTCAAGAGAAAACCACAAAAAATATTTTTATAACAATTTATAGGAAGAAACCTACAATTACAAATATTTGTAGACATCAACTAATTTGAGACGTCAATCCCCACTACTACAATTTTTTGTAGGAAGTAACCTGCTCGAGACGTTAATCCCCACCAGTGCAAATGTTCACAAGCAGAAACCTACTGCAGACACCATTCTCAACTGCTTCAAATATTCATAGGAATCAACCTATTAGAGACACCAAAATACATAATTGTTACAATTTCTCATAGGCACCAACCTACATCATTGAGTTTTATTACAACTTTTGCATTCACTAATTCTATTAGACACTTACACCACCATCAGATTAATTTAATACCTCTAGCTTCTCTAATTTTGTGTCTCCCAAAACTTCTTGTTTTCATCATCATCCCAAGAATGAACTTCTACAACATGTTGTGTATGCAATTTTGAAAAACGTTTTCTAACAACAAGTTAAAACAAATATTCCATGTTGACATATTTCAAACAAATTTCAAGATCATTAAAAAATCCTAACTTCTACAAGAAATATCTCCAAAATTAGATGAACCAAGGTATAGAATTTATATCACAGGGAGATAGAGATATTTCTTTGTTATCCTTATTATTTCACAATATGAAACATCTTATAACAAAATTTATAGTGCAAATTCCAAATTGACTTGTTTGAAGCATATTTAAACAGCATTGAAGAACCCAAAATATCTTAGAGCATATCTCTGAAAGTATACTGAAAAAATGACCAAATATTTTACCACAAGTACATAAATATATCACCTTTATCCATTCATAATTTCATAGTATGAAATATCCCAGAAGAAAATTTATAGAAAAAATTCCAAGATGACTCTTTCACTCCATAAATCAAATTTTCCTACACCTTTAAAACCCCAAGAGTATTACCCATATTCTCTTGCACATTTAAAATATATTCACTCTTATATGATGTTCAAATGAACTAATATATCCTTTATTTATAGCATTTATAAAATCACTTATACGACAAACTTGTATGTAATATTCCCAAATGGGGAATGTAGTAATAAAATGCAGAATGATAGAAAAATAACACAAATCATCATAGCCGAAGAAGGAGGTGTATATGGAGACCCTTCATTTGTATTTACAGCAACAAAATAGATCTAAAAGATGGCCCATAAGATGCATAATAGGAAATGCAAGTCTCCAATGTAAGAAAATCCTCAAAATGAGGAGTTGCAACCATGTATTAAGACTGGAAAAAGCCTTACAATGTTATTTTATTGGTCTGCAAAAACTGTAGATTACACTTTAGATATAGAGAAGATAAGTGCATAAAAATTTATATCTATAACAGATCCATACACTATATAGGCTCCTCTTCAGAATCCTGTTGGGGTTTTCAGCATTACAGCATGTACAAATTGTAGATTTGAGATCTAAGTCTGTAGATCTACAGAAATATTCAAATCCGGAAAGTGGATCTGATCTAAAATGAACAATAGAATGATCACCTCCAAGAGATCTCCAAAGTTAAGGGCAGACCCCCAACACTTGAAAACCAAGTCTCCAAATGGTGTGCCCAAACACCTTGCAACTGCACCTACAGGAATAACGCAGATTTGGAAGTAAAAATGCATTGTAGGGATCAAATTGTGGTTGGCCACATGCCAAGATCAGAAAATGAAGCTGAATTCATCCAATAATCTCCTCCCAATGGATTAGAAGCCTCCTCCACTAAAAAGGGGCACTAAAATGGCCTAGATATGAAAAGATCTAGCCTCCACTTGATGTACGTTGCAAAGGCAACCAAACCCTCAGTAGGATACGTGTTGTTGTTCAAAGAAGAAGCTTGGCCTTCAGCCAAATAGTGGACAATACAATGCAAACTTTCCCAAGAGCTACTCAATGGGAGGAAGTGGGATTCCCGACAAGTAACACCCAATGCTAAACAACATTAATTCTCATCTAAACAGCAAGAGAATGATATATGCCTAAAAAGAAAATATATTCAGAAATATAATAATCATCAACAACCTTGTAATGCTGCCATCCTCTTCCTTTTATAAGTTAACAGCTTGCAAACCCTAAATATTTTCTAATGAGATCACTTTTTTCACACAAGGAATCTCCATCTAAGACAACGTTGTGCCTCACTGATGGCCACTCCTCCATGACAACGTTGTAGATTTGGTCAAGGTTGACCCAGTCAAAATGTCAAGCCCCTTTCACACCTAAGGGTGCTTGATTTAGCAGCCAAGATTTAGCCTTTTCACATTTGACATTGATTTATTCATTATTTAGTAGTATTATGGACCTCCTTTGTACTTCTATTCTTTAAAAAAAGTGATAAAACAAAAATTAATATTCCAATTAGTTCATGACTAATTGGGAATATTACAGTCCTCCCCTCCCAAATGTTTCTTTTCCTCAAGTGATTTACAAGGTGAGTGCTGCAACTCTTCTCCTCCTCCATTAGTGACACCAACATGTGATAAGCTTCCTCGATAAGTTAAGTGTTCACCAATCCAACCCTCCATGAATTGCTCCTCCAAAGTTCTCATGAGATGTAAATAATCCATCTGATAAGGAGACAATAGCTCAAATGAAACAAACATGGTTTTCCCAATGTTCTCCCTGAAACATGTAGCATAAGATACATGGAGAATCTCCATCCCATAGGGCACATACATACCTCCCACCCTCCCTCCATACATTCCCATAAAAGTTACAAGTACATCATCCATGTATGGGATCAAAACTACATATATACAAACAGTAATTTGTGCATATGGAGGTGGGTCATAGTCCCACATGTGTAACCAGCGCAGTGCATCTCCTGACTACCTTAGATCGTGACGTGGTAAGTTGTTTCCCCACCACTTACTTGCTACACATGTCATCTCACCATGGCTGAAATTGTGAGATATATTTGGTTCTTTAGGAATGCACCCATCATGAAACATAACTCCCTTTGTCCTCCAAGGGAGTGGCCATGTTTAGAAAATTTTGTGGCCCAAAGTTGGCCATGAAGCTTATAAGGTACAATACTCCTCCTTGGAGTCATGGTCTGCATATAAATGGTGAAATAATGCAAACAATAATCAAATGAAACATCATTTACATGAGCATATTTTTCACCAAATGTTTTCCTCAAACAAATGGAGTGGTGCATAGATTTTTCCCTTTCCTCAAAAAGAGAAAGAGATGGCTGAGTTAACTCCTCCATAGAGTTATGTTGTTGCCCCATCTCCACATGGTACATGCATATTTGAAAATTCTGATGTAGTTCTCCTCCAAAGCCTTTCCAAGTATAGCTCCTCATGATGATGTTGTAGAACCTCATGGAAGATGTGTGGCTGAAACAGAACTCTTCATAGGCCCTTTGTAGGAATTTCTCCTTGAGCTTGAAGGCTCTAGAAAGGAATATCCTACCATGATAATAGATTACTCCTTCTTGGACTAAATAGCCCTCTTCATGTAGTTGGTCATCAAGTATCATGCATGTATATAGATTCTTGGAGTAATCCACCAGCAGTTGGGATTTCCAATATGGATCAATCTCCCATAGTTACAGCGTTGATGATCTATCAACATAAATCTCTGTAATATGGTTGTTATCCTCCTTAACATCTCCCATTCCAAAGGTATATTTTGGAAGGTCATTCCTTCCATGCATCTCCTCCCACAATGCGTAATTTGAAATGAGAGTGGGTAATGATGATATTGGGAGAAGATCTCCCTCCTCCTTCATACTACCCAAGATTCCCAGCGTTGTATCATTATCTTCCAATGCTCCCATCCCTCCTGGATCTATGCTTGGAGCATGATGTTGTGATACATCTCCCACAAAATCTGAATCAGGTGGCCTATGAGGTTGTTTGCCACTAGATAATAGTATCCCATGCAACAATCTCAGGAGCATGATAGATGGGGTTCTAAGGTCCTTTCTTCCACTAAGCAAATCCATCTCTGTTTTCTATGTGGAATTCATATGTGAGGGATATGTATGCATGCCCTTGATCATTTGAGTTTCACCACTATTCTTATCCACCCATTCCATTTGAAAATCCTCCCAATCAGTGGTGACTTTTCCCAATGTAATCAACCATTAAACACCCAAAATCACATTGGTGTCAGGTATTTCAACCACAAATAAGTGATCAATCAATCTATATGTCCCCATGGTGACTGATAGGGATGGTACATAATGCATGCATTGCATTTTTCTATCTCCTGGGACAAAAATAGAGAATCCCTCAAAAGCGTTAGTGGGTATTTCCCTCCTTTGCACTAGTTGGGCATCAATGAAATTGTGGGTAGCCCCACTATCAATCAAAATGGAAACCCTCTGATTCAAGATGGAACCTTGAACTCTTAAGGTCAAGTACTTAGGTACTCATCTCAAAGGTGCAATAGCCCCTCCAATAGGATAAAATGCTCCATTCCCATCTCCTGATGGTGTTGGATCTCCTTGTACAGTGTCAGCGCTGTGACCTCTTCTTGATTCATCTTCTTCTTCCTCCTCATCATCTAAGAAGACCTCTATGTAATATGATTTTCCTGCAGTACATCTATGTCTAGGTGCCCATGATTCTTGGAAACTGAAGCAGAGCTTCCTTCTTCTTAGATCTCCCTAGACATCATCATCAATAGGTTTCTTCTATTAACTCTCCTTAGCAGGAGCAACCTTTTCTTCCTTTCCCTTTGAAGAAAAAGACGGTTCATGCTGAAAAGTTTCCTTTGCTTTTGGCAAGGCATCTTGAAGGTCTCTAGCCCTTTCAATAAAATCATGTAGTGTAGTGGTCTTGGTAGATTTAACCAACCCATGAAGAGGTTCATCTAAACCATCAATGAACATGTACACCCTTCTTACTATAGACAAGTTAGGAAACATAACAGAAAGTCTTAAAAATTCAAAGATGTGAGTTTCTATATTACCTGATTGTTTCAACTTTGCTACGCTATGAATGGTGCCTCTGGATCTCTTCTATCAAATATTTCCACCAGCCTTCTAGTGAACTCTGAATACGAAGTCACATTGGCATGACCAAATGTAGACAAGAAATGGAACCACCAGTCATGTGCTTCACCTTCAAGGTGCAGCGCTGCAATCTCAATAGCCTCCATCTCTGGAACCTTGTTCAGCTGAAAGTAGATGTCAAGTTTTTCTACCCAATATTTGGTAGAACACTTGGATGACCCATCAAAATTAGGTAAAAATAATCTTCCCATAGTGTGGTTTTGATCATGATTATGAATGAATCCACCACCTCTATCATGATGCCTTGGTCTTCTATTTTCCTTTACGTGACAAACCTATTCAAAACTCAAGTGATCTTTGAATCTCTAATTTTGAGACTCATATTCTTCAAAATAGTCTTCAAGGGATTCATGCTCTTGAAACCCTTCGTTTCCCACAACTAAAAATGTAGGCGTGGTAGAGCGTTAGGAAACTTGTGGCTAATGCACTGGTTGATCATTCTAGTGACGAGACATGGCAGAGCCTTCTCCAAGATGAAATCCTTTAGGGGATTCCTTGATTTTTTCCATTCTCATCTCTTTGATCTCTCTAGAAAGATATTACATGGCTCTAAGAAGGATCTTAGGAAAATCCTTACCTTCACCTTCACCTCTAGATAAAGGGGTTTTACCCTTGTCTTCATTATCATTTGTGTAATCAAACCTTTTTTGTCTTCTCTTTAGATACCTCTTCTCTCGGTCAGTAAGAGGCCCTTCTTCTTCAAAAGACATATTGGCTCCTTAGAAAGGACATGTTGTGCCAAGATGATGCTCTAATACCACTATAATATTCCCAAATGGGGAATGCAGTAATAGAATGCAGAATGATAGAAAAATAACGCAGACCATCATAGAAAAAGTAGGAGGCCAATATGGAGACCCTTAATTTTTATTTACAGTACAAAAATAGATGTAAATGATGGCCCATAAGATGCATAACAAGAAATACAAGTCTCCAATGTAAGAAAATCCTCAAAATGAGGTGCTACAACCATGTACTAAGACTGGAAATTGCCTTACATCATTATTTTATTGGTCTACAACAACTGTAGATTACACTTTAGATCTAAAGTAGATAAGTGCATGAAAAGTCAGATCTATAACAGATCCATACACTATATAGGCTCCTCTTCAGAATCCCCTTGGGGTTTTCAACATTACACCATGTACAAGTTGTAGATATGAGGTCCAAGTCTATAGATCTATAGAAATATTTAGATCTCGAAAGTGGATCTGATCTGATATGAACGACAGAATGATCACCTCCAAGATATCTCCAAAGTGAAGGGTAGATCCCCAACACTTGAAAACCTACACTCCAAATGGTATGCCCAAACACCCTCCATCTGCACCTATAGGAATAATGAAAATATGGAAGTAAAACTGTGTTGTAGGGATCAAAATGTGGTTGGCCACATGCGAAGATCAGCAAAATGAAGCTCGAGTCATCCAATACTCTCCTCCCAATGGATTAGAAGCATCCTCCACTAAAAAGGAGCATTGAAATGGCCTAGATCTGAAAAGATCTAGCCTCCACTTGCTGTAGCTTGCAAAGACAACCAAACCCTCAACAGAATCTGTGTTGTAGTTGAAAGAAGTGGGAAGAGGTGGGATTCCCGACCAGGAACACCCAATGCTAAACAACAAGAGAATGATATATGTCTAAACAACCAATATATTCAGAAATATAATAATCATGAACAACCTTCTAATGTTGCCATCCTCTTCCTTTTATAAGTTAAGGGATTGAAAACCCTAAATCACTTCCAATGAGATCACTTCTTTCACACAAGGCATCTCCATCTAAAACTGCATTGTGACTCATTTATGGCCGCTCCTCCATGACAGCGTTGTAGATTTGGTCAAGGTTGACCCAGTCAAAATGAGCAGCCCCTTTCACACCTAAGGGTGCTTGATTTAACAACCAAGATTTAGCCTTTTCACATTTGGCATTGATTTATTCATTATCTAGGAGTATTATGGACCTCCTTTGTACTTTTATTATTTAAAAAAATTGATAAAACAAAAACGAATATTCCAATTAGTTCATGACGAATTGGAATATTACATTGTAAAACAATCCAGGTCAACCTATACTTTTGAGCTAAGTCGACTAGAAAAATATTTCATATATCTTCATTCCTATAGAGTTAGAGGGACTGAAATATAATATTGGAAATGTATGAAAATAAAATTTTCAACCATATATCTTATGATCCCATTGATCTAGGTCTTTAAAGTAAAAAGGACTTCAGAATTAGGGTATCCAAAATGGAGATCAAAAGCCCAAAATCAATATTTTTGATAATCTCCATATTGTCATTTTTATCATAGATATTTTTGGTCTCCCCATATGTTTGACATAAATGGAAACAATATTTCAAATAATATCTCACTTTTTCATTGAAGACAACCCTTAGTCAAAATTTCAAAAATATTTTAGCACTCCCTCTATCTATAACATTCTTCGTGTGTGCAATTCTTCGTCTATATGCAACTTCTACCCCTTTGATATAAATGGAAAAGGGATGATCCCCCTGAAATTTTTCTTCCATCTATTGATACTATTAAGTGGGTATCATGCCAAGCTTCTATCTATGATATTCAAATGCTTCTCTAGGAAGACATTTGGTAAAAGCATTTGCAACATGTTCCTTGGTCGCAATGTACTCTACATTGAAACTTTGTTCAACTACTTATTCTGTCAGGAAGTTGTATTTAATGGGAATTTTATTCATATTTTAGTGCATAGCATGATTCTTTGAAATTTTGATTTCACTTGTGTTGTTGTATTTGATTCAGATTGGCTTATCATGTTCCACATTGATGCCCTTTACTGTCTACTTGATTTATAGAATGTGTGTGCAACATGATGCTACTACAATATATTTATATTCAATTATGGATAGAGATATTGAAGATTGTTTCTTTCTCAACCACGATAATGGATGATTTATTATAAAAACTTCTCTTCCAAGTATACTTTTAACAATGTTACCAAGTTATAGCAAAAAATCCAAGATGACTTGATCACTCCATAAGTAACATTTCCATCCACCTTTAAAAACCCAAGAGTGTTCCCCATCTTCTCTTGCACACCTCAAATATATTATCTTGGATGATATTCAAATGATCTCATATATCCTTTATTTATAGAGTTTATATGTTTTCTTATAGGGCCAAATTTGAAAACTAGATAGGAAAATCATACAAAATATTTCATATTTCCCCATTCCTATGGAGTTAGAGGAAGTGAAATGTACTATTAAAAAGGCCTCATAATATTATATTCAACCACATATATTTTCCCCCCATTTTATCTAGGTATTTATATTGAAAATATCTTCAAAGATAGGGTATCATAACTAGGCATCAAAATCCAAAATACGATATTTTCAATAATCTCCATCTTGTAATGTTTATCATGGACATATGTAGTATCCCACTATATTTGAAATAAATGAAAAAAATATTTAAAATAACCTCCCACTTTTTCATTGATGACAACCCTTATTCAATTCTTCAACAATAATTTAGTACTCCCTATGTCAAAGATTCTCTTTGTGTGTGCAATTCTTCCTCTATCTACAACTTCTTCCCCTTTAACGTAAATTACAAAGGGATCTTCCCTTTATTTTTTTTCTTCAATTTACTCATGACATAAGGGGGGTATCATTCCAAGCCTCTGTCTATTATATTCAAATATTCCTCTAGGAAGAAGTTTTGTAAAAATATTTACAACATCTTCCTTGGTCACAATGTATTATAGATTGACACTATGCTCAATTACTCGTTCTCTTAGGAAGTTGTATTTGATGGGAATATGCATCATATTTTAGTGCATAACATGATTATTTGAAACGTTGATTTCACTTTTCTTATTTTAGTTGACTAATATTAGGTAATCATATTTTTTGTTTTGGATTTGATGCAATGGTGGACCAAATCCCTTTATTATTTGGTAGCCTTATTGCTACCTGCAAGAGATCCCACAATAAAATTGTTAGAATGAAATACAAAAAAAAACATAAAATGTAGCTAAAAATAATATACAAAACACAAAATTATGAATAATATGAAAGAAATAAACATAAGAGAGTGGGAAGTAAAACCCTCTTTATTAGATTATGTAAAGAGGTACAATACTCATCCTAGAGACATTAAAGGGAATATGGTGAGAAATTTTGCTCTAAAAATTTCCTAAAGAATGGTCCATCTCCTCTATCCTATGCAAGAAAATTCTCTCCTGAAAGAAGCCATATGAAAGCTCTCAAAGATGAAATCCATATATATGCAAAAGCTTACTACCTTAGCAATTTTGGAAACATAACTTTGGAAAAACTTCTTTTTCTTCTTAGCTCTCATTTTTTTGGTATATATAGGCCCAATTCCAATCCTTGGCTCCCCATAACTTATTTATGAGAATACGAATGGTAGGAGACAAGAAGAGTCCTTTGGGGGCTCCTTAATTCAAATCCAAGAGTAGAATGGTTCAAGACTATGCCATTAAGGATTTTCCTTTCAAGAGAAGTTGTCTCATTCAATGTGAAGTGGTCACCCAAGCTACTGACTTGTCACTTTGTGAATCAGTGGATATCAAAGAAAAGACGACACCGATTTGTGTAAAAACTACTATACCACCTTTCTGCGATAATGAAACCAAAATTTGGGTGCAGGCTAAAATTTTGGAGGGTGTTGTAGCAGTGACTAAAACACAATTCCATGCTTCGATGTTGAAAGCACACTATGTTTGAGAGTGGGCAGGTGATTTAATACAATAAATTTTTTAATTATATAAACATTCATGGACAATAATAAAAATATCACATAAGCATAACATGGAACAAAATATTTATGTGGAAGTATTTCAAGAGAAAACCACAGAAATTAATTTTATAACTATTTATAGGAAGCAACATACAATTACAAATATTTGTAGACATCAACTAATTGGAGACATCAATCCCCAATACTATAATTTTTTGTAGGAACTAACCTGCTCGAGACGTTAATCCCCACTGGTGCAAATATTCACAAGCGGGAACCTACTAGAGACGCCATTCTGAACTTCTTCAACTATTCATAGGAATCAACCTATTAGAGACACCAATCTCCGTTGTTAGAGTTGCTCATAGGCACCAACCTATATCATTGAGTGTGCTTACTTCCACCACCATCAAATTCATATACTACTTCTAGCTTCACTAATTTTGTGTCTCCCAAAACTTATTGTTTTCATCCTCATCCTAAGAACGAACTTCTACAACATGTTGTGTATGCCATTTTGCAAAAAAATTTCTAACTACAAGTTAAAACAGATATTCCATGTAGACATATTTCAAACAAATTTCAAGATCATTAAAAAATCCTAACTTCTATAAAATATATCTCCAAATTTAGATGAACCAAAGTATAGAATTTATATCACAAGTACATAGAGATATTTCCTTGTTCTCCTTATTATTTCACAATATGAAACATCTTATAAAAAAAATTATAGTAGAAATTCCAAACTGACTTGTTTGAAGCATATTTAAAGAGAATTGAAGAACCCAAAATGTCTTAGAGCATATCTTTGAAAGTATACTAAAAAAATTATCAAATATTTTACCACAAGTACATAAATATATCACCTTTATCCATTTATAATTTCATAGTCTGGAATATCCCAGCAGAAAATTTATAGTAAAATTTCCAAGATGACTCGTTCGCTCCATAAATCAAATTTTTCTACACCTTTAAAACCCCAAGAGTATTTCCCATATTCTCTTGCACATTTAAAATACATTTTCTCTTAGATTATGTTCTAATGAACTAATATATCCTTTATTTATAGCATTTATAAAATCACTTATAGGACCAACTTGTAAAACAATCTAGGTCAACCTATACTTTCGAGCTCTGTCGACTAGAAAAATATTTCATATATCCTGATCCCTATGGAGTTAGAGGGAGTGCAATATAATATTGGAAAGGAATAAAAATAATATTTTCAACCATATATCTTATGATCCCATTTGATCTATGACTTTAAAGTAAAAAGGCCTTCAAAAGCAGGGTATCCAAAATGAATATCAAAAGCCCAAAATCAATATTTTTTATAATCTCTATCTTGTCATTTTTATCATATATATTTGTGGTCTCCCCCTATATCTGACATAAATGGAAACAATATTTCAAATAATATCCCACTTTGTCATTGAAGACAACCCTTAGTCAAAATTTCAACAATATTTTAGCGCTCCCTCTATCTATAACATTCTTTGTGTGTGCAATTCTTCCTCTATTATATGCAACTTCTCCCCCTTTGACATAAATGGAAAAGGGATGAGCCCCCTGACCTTTTGCTTCCATTTACTGATACTCTCAGGTGGGTATCATTCCAGGCTTCTATCTAATGTATGCAATGGTACGCACAAGGCACGATATTGCACATGCAGTGGGATTTGTAAGAAGGTACATGAAAAATCCAGGAAAAGAACATTGGATGGCAGTAAAATGGATTCTCAGATATTTGAGAGGTACCACAAATCAAGCATTATGCTTTGGTGGTTCAAACATTGCTCTACAGGGATATGTTGATGAAGATATGGCAGGTGACAGAGATAACAGGAGGAGCACTACAGGATATGTATTTACTGTAGGTGGAACAACTGTCAGTTGGGTTTCAAAAATCCAAAGTGTTGTTGCACTTTCAACAACAGAAGCAGAGTATGTTGCTGCTACAAAGGCTAGTAAAGAAATGATTTGGTTACAAAGGTTTATGGATGAATTGGGTAAGAAGCATGATATGGGCACGTTATACAATGATAGCCAAAGTGCCATTCATCTTGCAAAGAACTCATCATTTCATTCCAGGACTAAACACATACATCTCAAGTACCATTTCATACGGTCAGTATTGGAAGATGGAGAGTTGAGGCTGGAAAAGATACACACTAGCCAGAATCCTGCAGATATGCTAACAAAAGTTGTAACCAGGGAGAAACTGAGAACATGCTCAGTTTCAATTGGTCTTCAAGGATGAAAATGAAGATGAGAAACAACCAGGTCCAAAGAGGAGTCATTGTCCAGCAAATGAAGTCACGGTGGAGTTGCTACAATTAGTCTCCAAGTGGGAGATTGTTGGGTGTGGAGCCTGATTATCTTGTTTACTTTGTATCACAACATTGGACCCATGTAACTTAAATGGGGCAGCAATGCCGCCCATAAATTAATCACTGCCATGGGGGGTCCAGGGGGGCGGCAGCGACTTTATGGAGCCCCCCCCCTGGCGGGGGGTTTCGGGGGCAGCGCCCCCGAAGCTAAAAACAAATGTAAAATTGCCTTGTAAAAGTATAGTAATTTCTAGTCAATCTGGGCCATTCATTAGGAAAATGATCTGACGGTAGAAGTTATGTTTAGTTTAGGGTTTTTTTCCCTAAAAGGCAACCCCTCGCTTTTATGAGGGTATTGTATTGCGGTTGTGTATTGTGTGTGTATTCTCGGAGCGAGAAATAGAGAGGGAGACTGTGAGAGAGAATAGAGGATATTACAGCAGATCTGCTGTAGGTTTTGTCTCTTCATTTTGTTGGATAATAGAAAGGAAGGAGTGGTTGTTCGGGGTGGACGTAGCCCAAACTGGGTGAACCACGTATATCTGTGTCTCTCTGGTTTTATGTGTTTTGTGTGCTTGTATTTTACGCATATTTTATGTGCTGCATTGCTCTGTAATATTTAATTTTCTAAAGCCAATCCTAGCAAGGCTAACGTTTATAGATGCAAGATGTGGCTTAGCCAAATGCTAGATAGTGGACTAGACAAACAAGACTCCTCCAAGAGCTACTCAATGAAGGAGGTGGGAATCCTAAACACGAGAACCCAAGAGGTGTGTCTAAATAGAAAATACCTTCAGAAAATAATATCCTTAAACAACCTTTTCCTATTGTCCTCCTCCTTTTATAGGGTGAAAGCCTTGTCAAACCCTAAACCACCTCAATGAGTTAGCCCCTTTTCACATGTGGAGCCTCCATCTAGAACTGTGTTGTGTATCCATGAGGTTCAATGCACCTAGACTGCACTATTGAATTGGTCAAGGTTGACCACATCTTGTGATTTAAACCCATTCACACCTGCAAGATTTTATTTACATGGCCTAGATATGTCTCTGTTTACATAGGCATTGATTTATTCATGGTTTTTAGGAGTTTTACATGTCCTCCTTCACATTTTATTCATAAACATGAAATGAAATTTAAAACAAGGCAAAATAAGATATTCCCATTAGCTTGGGCTAAATGGGAATATTACAATTATTTTCTTGTTTGGGTACTAAACTAGCTCATAGCTCATCTTATCATCCTCAAACTGATGGTCAAACTGAGATAGTGAAAAAATGTTTGGAAGGATTTTTTCGATGTTTTGTATCTGATAAATAAACACAATGGGTCAAGTGGTTACCTCTGGCTAAATGGTGCTACAACACTTTTTTCCATACTATAGAAAAATGACCCCATTTATGGAACTTTATGGATATCATCCACCGTCCATCACATCATATTTAAGAGAAAAATATAAGGTTCAAGCAATGGAAGATCACAACGAGCATCAACAACAAGTTCTCCAACCCTTAAAGGATAACTTATTTTTGCAACAAAATTGAATGAAACAATAGGGAGATGAACATCGCAGTGAGAGAAGTTTTGATGTAGGAGACTGGGTATTTTTATGGCTACAAACATACAAACAAATGTCCCTCAAGAAATATAAGAAGGATAATCAATTATCGCCAAAGTACTATGGTCTTTACAAGGTGTTGCAAAAGATTGGTATTATGGCATACAAATTGGAGCTTCCTACTTCTTCACGAGTGCATCCAATTTTCCATGTTTCATGCTTAAATAAGGTTATAGGTGAAAAAATTCTAGTTCAAACAATATTTCGAGAAGTTTATGAGGAAGAAAAAATCATATTGGAACCTAAAAAATTCAAGGAAATAAGAACTCGACAGCTACGAAATTGATCAATTTAGAGTATCTCATCAAGTGGAAGAACTTACCCATTGAAGATTCTAGATCGGAGGATGAGAATTTTATACAGAAGCATCTAGAGCTACTCAAGCATTGAAGACAACACTTTTTTGAAGAAGAGGGGCATGTTAGGTCCCTATATTATTAGTGTAGTCCCTTCTTGTTCTTAGTATAACCCCCTTATTATTATTGTTGTACCCCTGTAACCACCGTATCGTTATTATTGTGCCCTTAAATTATTATTGTTAGGTTGGCTAGGATTATATTTTGACCCCATGGACTCCTATATATAGAAGGAGGTTTTTTCATTTGTATCATCCAATAATTATTCATTTATGTAATGTAAAGGAGGCTTCCCCCTCGAAGTGGCTTATTTCTAAGGCATTGATCTCTCTTTTATTCTATTTATGGAGCTGGTTTCATAACATAATCAACAATCAGATCATAGATATAAATCATAACACTACAACTAGCACACACTTGCACTCAAGTACATATCAGTTGTCTCAACACATAATGTGTTAGTATAACCATCTTAAAACAAAATCTTTCCTTCAGGAAATCTTATAAACAAATACCCTTGTCATGAAATTAATCAAATATTCGATCAACTTGTAAATATACCATTCTAGATAAACCAAATTGACCACATAATCAAAATCATACCTCAATGTATCTCAAGAGAGGCTATCACATTCGCACAAGTCGATCCAGATTAATACGACAGAACATTACAAGTATATAATCTCATACTTAGATTTCATAATTATAACCATGTACACAGACCAATCCATACCAACACGATATATATAACATCAATATCTTAATGAAATAACAATCATCATTCATTTAACTAACATATAACAACAAGAAGTTAACATACAACATACTCATCAAAAACATATAACATAATCATCAAGTTAATTAACATAAAACAACAACAACAATGCATATAACAACAAGTTACTACCATGCATGAAAATCTGACACGTGTATATGAATGCACCGATTAACTAGCCTCTATCATGCATGTAACCATAACAAAAATAGATTGATAGGAATGTACCTAACCCTAATTCATATAAAAACCATTAACCAACATGCATGCATTCCCAACATACAAACCTGTATGAAAATTTGTTCTTGCCTTGAGGTCTCGTGCTACAACCTCACTCTAATGATCTACATCTCCTACTTTATCTCATCCAACACATTAGAATAAGGGTGACACAAACTACACACAATGACCTCATAATTCATGTTTGACCTACTAGACACGAATAATTATAACCAAGAAAATGAATGCATAACAACATATAGACACTTATATTCATAACAAATACATATAAAAATGACATGCATTCATGACAAACGTCGTCCAACAACAAAATTATCAAATTCTATATGAAAACATAACTATAACAATGAATACTACCATGCATAAATAATAACATATACAACCTACATGCATGCATGACAAACACATTCTGCCCATCCATCCCAAGTGTTGAACCATGCTCTATTACCACTTTGTAACCACCTCCTCCCACATCTACCCACGCTACTCAGTCACTGGGGTAAACATGTGACGACAGGCTACTATGATTTTATTCAACCTCCTATGTGATGTTAAGGAAGAGGAACCAATGAAATATAAACAATCTGACCTTCCACACATGCTACAAAACCTTCAGGGGCCAACCAACATTTCTAGGTGATCAACCCATGAGAAAATTCATCATTTTATTTATCTTGACGCTTAGCCACTCCCATGAAAAGACCTGTAAGAGACTAAGGCCTTCCTGAAGCTCCCAAAGAAAGGAATACTAATGATTTTGGACTGTTTCAGATAGTTTTGTGCTAGCAGCCCCAAATTATGTGCCACTTTTTCAGGGCCATGACTCAAGCCACTACCCAGAACTTCATCAAATATTCAATAATGATAAATAATATGGAAAAAATTGTGCTAATGAAAAAAATTGATCAAGGACTTGACCGGAAACCTACTACCCATGACAGGAATTTCATAAAACTTGTCATAGATACGTAATCTACAAGTCATAACAAAATATCTGAGCATAGGGGTCTCATATTTATTTTAGGTTCACAAGGAATCATTAATGTCTTATCACATTAGCTGAAATTATCATCTATTAGGTCGTAATGTATTAAAAGGAAAACTAGGTTCAAGACTTTCACGAACCACCCAGCCATAGCTTGTCTAAACCATATATTTCTTTCACCCAATCACCCTCATGCCACATTCCAAGCATGAATGTCGAATCTCATGAAAAACATCAATCAAATCCAAACTAGGGCTTCTAAAGGAAAAACCACATCAACCCTCAGCTAGTGATTCCACCTCACAATCGGACATCATGAACCATCACCAGATTATGTACTTTAAGGATTAAACTAAGATATTTTTCAAAATGACATGTTATAGGCAAACTGGCCAATATATGATCGTAAGATATTTCACATTTTTTTCCCAGACCAGGCTGAGAAAATCCATTAACTTTAGGAATGTGAGTAGAAGAGGAGTTGGGAATGTTGTTTCCTTTACCGAAAGAAATATGGCAAGGGAGGGTGGAGTTTTCAGCAATAAAAATCTTACTTCCCTCCTTTTAGTGCCATAATTGTTGACAGTGTTGCACCTGCCAACATTCAAGGGGTCTCACCTATATGTGGTACCAATTATACCTCACACCATTTGCGATAGGAGACCCATTTGAAATACAACCCAATTAACATTATCTTGGATATTTTCCTTGTCTCTAACTGTTATCAAGAGAGAGGAGCACATATGTTCCTCTGACAAGAAAGAAAGTGTGTCTCACGAGTGTGCCTTTGAAAAGCAAGAAAGTGTGCCTGGTGACATGACATTGATTGCATGCACTATGTGATGACATGGAAATTTCAAGTCATTCTTGTTGCTTCTTTATTTGTGTCTTCTTGAAAATGTATTTTGTCTACCTCCATATGGATTAGAGATAAGGATACTTCAATGATATCAGACCTTCAACTGCGGTCACAAACTTATGTCCCTTTTCTTTCTCCTGATCGATCAACTTGTGTATTCAAATCCCAAGGTGTCGTCTAGAAAGTCATCCTTATACATCTCCTTCTTCATCACCCTATCATGGTTTTATGGAGTACCCGCATCTACAACTCACTCATGACAAGATGACATTAGTCCGATAAAGCCCTAGTCTAAGATTTTGCATGATGATCGACTTATTGAACTATAACTAGATGACAAGTTGAAGGAGAGGCTCAATGACTACAGAATTGTGTAGCTTAGGCAGTCGAAGGTTGTGCTTGAGCCTTGAGACTGCGCAATGCACAGTGTAGGTAGGGGGAATGTATAAATATTGATCAGTTGGGGAGCTCAGGGAGCCATATTGAGGGCTTGAGCATTGATTTTTCCTATTGCGTAAATCAAGATGTCATTGGTGAGGTTTGAGCCTTGTGACTGCATAATTCACAATACTGACTCAACAGGATAAAGAAAATCCACAAATTTTGGACTCAGAGGTTAGGCTTAAGCACTTTGATTGCACAATGCACAGTATTGGGAGGAAATAACTATGCATTGGGTAGTGCCAACTGGAAGGCTTACATATTGACGGTGGGGAATGCACAATGTGTAGTTCAGGAGGGCTGGATGAGGCCAAGTTGCTTGGTCAGGAAGCTTTCTAGATTTGGATAAGTGTGGGATCAGTGAAAATGATGTGAATAGGAATAAGACTTAACTATGATCACACACTTAGAAAAATTTATGAAACAACATATTTCATCTAGAACACATGAAAAATACACTTCCTCGATTAGCCAGCGGTTGTGCAACAACTTACGACAAGTGTGACACCAAAGATACACTTGGTGACAATAGTGACGAAACTTGTGTGATAGTGCTTGAAACTTTGGAAATGAGTGTGATAGATGTTTACATGGTAATATCAACTCATTTACACAAATATTTCCCCTTGAAACCACCAAAACTTGATTTTGTGTGGTATGCGACACTTAACATGCGAAAATACGACACTTTGGTTTTCTTGCAAATGGGACAAAAACACTTAGATAAAACACATGTAATAAGTCTTAATTATTTCGACGACAGTATGCAAGATCAAAGGAGGCTCCAAAATTTGGGTGTAGGCCAAAATTTTGGAGGGTGTTGTCGCGGTGACAACGGATGTCCATGCTGATGTTGATAACACATTCATATTGAGAGTGGGCGGGTGATTTAATATAATAATTTTTTTTGAGTATATAAAAATTCATGAACGATAATAAAAATATCACATATCGTAAGCATGGAAAAAAATATTAGTGTGGAATTATTTCGAGAATCACACAAAAAATATTTTATAACCAATTTATAGGAAGCGACCTACGATTAAAAATATTTGTAGACATCGACTAATTTTTTTGGCTGTCAATCCCACTACAATTTTTGTAGGAAGTAACCTATAGGGACGTTAATCCCAGGCGGTGCAAGTATTTACAATAGGAAACCTCTTTACTGAGACACCATTCTGCATGCACTTTCCAAATATTCATAGGAATCAACCTATTAGAGACACCAAAATCCATAATTGTTACAATTTCTCATAGGCACCAACCTACATCATTGAGTTTGATTACAACATTTTCATTCACTAATTCTATTAGCCACTTACACCACCATAAAATTAATTTACTACCTCTAGCTTCACTAATTTTGTGTCTCCCAAAATTTCTTGTTTTCATCCTCATCTTAGGAACGAACTTCTACAACATGTTGTGTATGCAATTTTGAAAAAAAAATTCTAACAACAAGTTAAAACAAATATTCCATGTTGACATATTTCAAACAAATTTCAAGATCATTAAAAAATCCTAACTTCTACAAGAAATATCTCCAAAATTAGATGAACCAAGGTATAGAATTTATATCACAGGCACATAGAGATATTTCCTTGTTATCCTTATTATTTCACAATATGAAACATCTTATAACAAAATTTATAGTGCAAATTCCAAATTGACTTGTTTGAAGCATATTTAAAGAGAATTGAAGAACCCAAAATATCTTAGAGCATATCTCTAAAAGTATACTAAAAAAATGACCAAATATTTTACCACAAGTACATAAATATATCACCTTTATCCATTCATAATTTCATAGTAAGAAATATCCCATAAGAAAATTTATAGAAAAAAATCCAAGATGACTCTTTCATTCCATAAATCAAATTTTCATACACCTTTAAAACCCCAAGAGTATTACCCATATTCTCTTGCACATTTAAAATATATTCACTCTTAGATGATGTTCAAATGAACTAATATATCCTTTATTTATAGCGTTTATAAAATCACTTATAGGACCAACTTGTATGTAATATTCCTAAATGGGGAATGCAGTAATAGAATGTAGAATGACAGAAAAATAACACAGATCATCATAGCCAAAGCAGGAGGCCAATATGGATACCCTTAATTTGTATATACAACAGAAAAATAGATGTAAAAGATGGCCCATAAGATGCATAACAAGAAATGCAAGTCTCCAATGTAAGAAAATCCTCAAAATGAGGTGACGCAACCATGTATTAAGACTAGAAAAAGCCTTACAACGTTATTTTATTGGTCTGCAACAAATGTACATTACACTTTAGATCTAGAGTAGATATGTGCATGAAAATTCAGTTCTATAACAGATCCATACACTATATAGGCTCCTCTTCAGAATCCTGTTAGGGTTTTCAGCATTACACCATGTACAAGTTGTAGATATGAGATCTAAGTCTGTAGATCTACAAAAATCTTCAGATCCAGAAAGTGGATCTGATCTGAAATGAAAAATAGAATGATCACCTCTAAGATATCTCCAAAGTGAAGGGCAGACCCCCAACACTTGAAAATCAACTCTCCAAATGGTGTGCCCAAACACCCTGCAACTGCACCTACAGGAATAACGTAGATTTGGAAGTAAAACTGCATTGTAGGGATGAAGCTCAAGTCATCCAATACTCTCCTCCCAATGGATTAGAAGCCTCCTCCACTGAAAAGGAGCACTAAAATGGCCTCGATATGAAAATATCTAGCCTCCACTTGATGTACCTTGCAAAGACAACCAAACCCTCAACACGATCTGTGTTGTTGTTGAAAGAAGAAGCTTGGCCTTTAGCCAGATAGTGGACAATACAATGTAAACTCTCCCAAGAGCTACTCAATGGGAAGAGGTGGGATTCCCGACCAGGAACACCCAATACTAAACAACATTAATTCTCATCTAAACAGCAAGAGAATGATATATGCCTAAACAGACATTATATTCAGAAATATAATAATCATCAACAACCTTCTAATGCTGCCATCCTCTTCCTTTTATAAGTTAAGAGCTTGCAAACCCTAAATCACTTCTAATGAGATCACTTTTTTCACACAAGGAATCTCCATCTAAAACTGCGTTGTGCCTCACTGATGGCCACCCCTCCATGACAACGTTGTAGATTTGGTCAAGGTTAACCCAGTCAAAGTGTCGAGCCCCTTTCACACCTAAGGGTGCTTGATTTAGTAGCCAAGATTTAGCCTTTTCACATTTGACATTGATTTATTCGTTATTTAGGAGTATTATGGACCTCCTTTGTACTTTTATTCTTTAAACAAAGTGATAAAACAAAAATGAATATTCCAATTAGTTCATGACTAATTGGGAATATTACAGCCCTCCCCTCCTAAATGTTTCTTTTCCTCAAGCGATTGACAAGGTGAGTGCTGCAACTCTTATCCTCCTCCATTAGTGACACCAACATGTGATAATCTTCCTCGATAATCTAAGTGTTCACCAATCCAACCCTCCATGAATTTCTCCTCCAAAGTTCTCATGAGATGTAAATAATCCATCTGATAAGGAGACAATAGCTCAAATGAAAAAACATGGTTTTCCCAATGTTCTCCTTGAAACATGTAGCATAATATACATGGATAATATCCATCCCATAGGGCACATACATACCTCCCATTCTCCCTCCATACATTCCCATAAAACTTACAAGTAGATCATCCATGTATGGGATCAAAACTACATATATACAAACAATAATTTGTGCATATGGAGGTGGGTCATAGTCCCACATGTGGAACCAGAGCAGTGCATATCATGACTGCCTTAGATCGTGACGTGGTAAGTGGTTTCCCCACCACTTACTTGCTGCCCATGTCATCTCACCATGGCTGAAATTATGAGATATATTTGGTTCTTTAGGAAAGCACCCATCATGAAACATAATCTCCCTTTGTCCTCCAAGGGAGTGGCCATGTTTAGAAAATTTTGTGGCCCAAAGTTGGCCACGAAGCTTATAAGGTACAATACTCCTCCTTGAATTCATGGCCTGCATATACATGGTGAAAGAATGCAAACAATAATAAAATGAAACATCATTTACATGAGCATATTTTTCACCAAATTTTTTCCTCAAACAAATGGAGTGGTGCATAGATTTGTCCCCTTCCTCAAAAAGAGAAAGATATGGCTGAGTTAACTCCTCCATAGAGTTATGTTGTTGCCCCATCTCCACATGGTACATGCATCTTTGAAAATGTTGATTTAGTTCTCCTTCAAATCCTTTCCAGGTATAGCTCCTCATAATGATGTTGTAGAACCTCATGGAAGATGTGTCACTTAAACAAAACTCTTCATAGACCCTTTGTGGAAATTTATCATTGAGCTTGGAGGCTCTAGAAAAGAAGATCCTACCATGATAATAGATTACTCCTTCTTGTACTGAGTAGCCCTCTTCATGTAGTTGGTCATCAAGTATCATGCATGTATATAGATTCTTGGAGTAATCCACCAGCAGCTGGGATTTCCAATATGGATCAATCTCCCATAGTGATAGTGTTGATGATCTATCAACTGAAATCTTTGTAATATGGATGATCTCCTCCTTAATTTCTCCCATTCCAAAGGTATATGTTGGAAGTTCATTCCTTCCATGCATCTCCTCGCACAACACATAATCTGAAATGAGAATGGGTAATGATGATATTAGGAGAAGATATCCCTCCTCCTTGAGCCTACCCAAGATTCCCAGCATTGTATCATTATCTTTCAATGCTCCCATCCCTCCTGGATCTATGCTTGGCGCATCAAGTTGTGATACATATCCCACAAAATCTGAATCAGGTGGCCTCCCAGGTTGTTTGCCACTAGATAATAGTATCCCATGAAACAATCTCATGAGCATTATAGATGGGGTTGTAAGGTCCTTGCTTCCACCTCGAAAATCCATCTCTTTTTTCTGTGTGGAAGTCATATGTGAGGGATATTTATGCATGCCCTTGATCATTTGAGTTTCACCACTCTTATTATCCACCCATTCCATTTGCAAATCCTCCCAATCAGTGGTGACTTTTCCCAATGTAATCAACCATTGAACACCCAAAATCACATTGGTGTCAGGTATTTCAACCACAAAGAAGTGATCAATAAATCTATAAGTCCCCATGGTGACTGATAAGGATGGTACACAATGCATGCATTGCATTTTTCTATCTCCTAGGACAAAAATAGAGAATCAATGGGTATTTCCCTTCTTTTCAGTAGCTGGGCATCAATGAAATTGTGGGTAGCCCCACTATCAATCAAAACAGAAACCCTTTGATTCAAGATGGAACCTTGAACTCTTAAGGTCAGGTACTTAGGTACTCCTCTCAAAGATGCAATAGCCCCTCCAATAGGAGAAAATGCTCCATTACCATCTCCTGATAGTGTTGGATCTCCTCATACAGTGTCAGCGATGTGACCTCTTCTTGGTTCATCTTCTTCGTCCTCCTCATCATCTCAGAAGACCTCTATGTAATGTGATTTTCCCGCAGTACATCTATGTCCAGGTGCCCATGATTCTTGGCAACTGAAGTAGAGCTTCCTTCTTCTTAGATCTCCCCAGACATCATCATCAAGAGGTTTCTTGTATTAGCTCTCCTTAGAAGGAGCAACCTTTTCTTCCATTCCCTTTGAAGAAAAAGAGGGCTCATGCTAAAAATTTTCCTTTGATTTTGGCATGGCATCTTGAAGGTCTTTAGCCCTTTCAATAACATCATGTAGGGTAGTGGGCTTGGTATATTTAACCAACCCATGAAGAGGTTCATCTAAACCATCAATGAACATGTACACCTTTCTTGCTACAGACAAATTAGTAACCATAACAGAAAGTCTTAAAAATTCAAAGGTGTAAGTTTCTGTATTACCTGATTGTTTCAACTTTTCTAGGCTATGAATGGTGCCTTTAGATCTCTTCTATGAAATATTTCCACTAGCCTTCTAGTGAACTCTGAATACGAAGTCACATTGGCATGACCAAATGTAGACAAGCCATGGAACCACCAGTCATGTGCTTCGCCTTCAAGGTGCAGCGCTGCAATCTCAATAGCCTCCATCTCTGGAACCTTGTTCAGCTGAAAGTAGATGTCAAGTTTTTCTACCCAATATTTGGTAGAACACTTAGATGACCCATAAAAATTGGGTAAAAATAATATGCCCATAGTGTGGTTTCGATCATGATTATGAATGAATCCACCACCTCTATCATGATGCCTTCCTCTTCTATTTTCCTTTATGTGACAAACCTCTTCAAAAATCAAGTGATATTTGAATCTCTAATTTTGAGACTCATATTCTTCAAAATAGTCTTCAAGGGATTCATGCTCTTGGAAACCTGCAATTCCACATTAAAAATGTAGGCATCGTAGAGTGTTGGGAAACTTGTGGCTAATGCACTAGTTGATCATTCCAGTGATGAGACAGGCAGAGCCTTCTCCAAGATGAAATCCTTTAGGGGATTCCTTGATTCTGTCCATTCTCATCTATTTGATCTCTCTAGAAATATATTGCATGGCTCTAAGAAGGATCTTAGGAAAATCCTTACCTTCACCTTCACCTCCAGATAAAGGGGCTTTACTCTTGTCTTCATTATCATTTGTGTAATCAAACCTCTTTTGTCTTCTCTTTAGATACCTCTTCTCTCGGTCAGTAATAGGACCTTCTTCTTCAGAAGACATATTGGCTCCTTAGAAAGCACAGGCTGTGCCAAGATGATGCTCTGATACCACCATAATATTCCCAAATGGGGAATACAGTAATAGAATGCAGAATGATAGAAAAATAACGTAGATCATAATAGAAAAATTAGGAGGCCAATATGGAGACCCTTCATTTGTATTTACAGTAGCAAAATAGATGTAAACGATGGCCCATAAGATGCATAATAGGAAATACAAGTCTCCAATGTAAGAAAATCCTCAAAATGAGGTGCTGCAACCATGTATTAAGACTAGAAATTGCCTTACATTGTTATTTTATTGGTCTGAAATAGCTGTAGATTACACTTTAGATCTATAGTAGATAAGTGCATGAAAATTCAGATCTATAACAGGTCCATACACTATATAGGCTCCTCTTCAGAATCCCCTTGGGGTTTTCAGCATTACACCACGTACAAGTTGTAGATATGAGGTCTAAATCTATAGATCTACAAAAATCTTTAGATCTCAAAAGTGGATTTGATTTTATATGAACAACAGAATGATCACCTCTAAGAGATATCCAAAGTGAAGGATAGATACCCAACACTTGAAAACAAACTCTCCAAATGGTGTGCCCAAACACCCTGCAACTTCACCTACAGGAATAATGCAAATATAAGTAAAACTATGTTGTAGGGATCAAAATGTGGTTGGCCACATGCCAAGATCAGAAAAATGAATCTCAAGTCATCCAATACTCTCCTCCCAATGGATTAGAAGCATCCACTGAAAAGGAGCATTGAAATGGCCCAGATCTAAAAATATCTAGCCTCAACTTGCTGCAGCTTGCAAAGATATCCAAACTCTCAATGGGATCTGCATTGTAGTTGAAAGAAGGTAAGAGGTGACTTATCCAAGAGCTACCAATGGAAGAGGTGGGATTCCGACTCAGAACACCCAATGCTAAACAGCAAGAGAATGGTATATGTCTAAATAGATAATATATTCAGAAATATAATAATCATCAACAACCTTCTAAAACTGCCATCCTCTTCCTTTTATAAGTTAAGATCTTGCAAACCCTAAATCAATTCCAATGATATCACTTCTTTCACACAAGGCATATCCATCTAAAACTACATTGTGCCTCATTGATGGCCACTCCTCCATGACAACGCTGTAGATTTGGTCAAGGTTGACCCAATCAAAATGTCTAGCACCTTTCACACCTAAGGGTGCTTGATTTAGTAGCCAAGATTTAGCCTTTTCACATTTGGCATAGATTTATTCATTATTTAGGAATATTATGGACCTCCTTTGTACTTTTATTCTTTAAAAAAAGTGATAAAAAAAAAATGAATATTCCAATTAGTTCATGACTAATTGGGAATATTACATTGTAAAACAATCTAGGTCAACCTATACTTTTGAGCTAAGTCAACTAGAAAAATATTTCATATATACTCATTCCTATGGAGTAGAAGGAGTGCAATATAATATTTGAAATGTATGAAAATAATATTTTCAACCATATATCTTATGATCCCATTGATCTAGGTCTTTAAATTAAAAAGGACTTCAGAATTAGGGTATCCAAAATGGAGATCAAAAGCCCAAAATCAATATTTTTGATAATCTCCATCTTGTCCTTTTTATCATAGATATTTTTGGTCTCCCCCTATGTTCGAAATAAATGGAAACAATATTTCAAATAATATCTCACTTTCTCATTGAAGACAACCCTTAGTCAAATTCTCAAAAATATTTTAGCACTCCCTCTATCTATAACATTCTTTGTGTGTGCAATTATTCCTCTATATGCAACTTCTACCCCTTTTATATAAATGGAAAAGGGATAATCCCCTTGAACTTTTTATTCCATCTACTGATTCTATTAAGTGGGTATCATGCCAAGCTTCTATCTATGATATTCAAATTCTTCTCTGGGAAGAAATTTGGTAAAAAAATTTGCAACATGTTCCTTGGTCGCAATGTACTCTACATTGAAACATTGTTCAACTACTTATTCTGTCAGGAAGTTGTATTTAATGGGAATGTGATTCATATTTTAGTACATAACATGATTCTTTTAAATTTTCATTTCACTTGTGTTGTTGTATTTGATTCAGATTGGATTATCGTGTTCCACATTGATGCCCTTTAGTGTCTACTTCATTTATAGAATGTGTGTGCAACATGATGCTACTACAATATATTTATATTCAATTATGGATAGAGATATTGAATTTTTTTTCTTTCTCAACCACTATAATGGATGATTTATTATAAAAAATTCTCTTCCAAATATACTTTTAACAATGTTACCAAGTTATAGCAAAAAAACCAATATGACTTGATCACTCCATAAATAACATTTTCATCCACCTTTAAAAACCCAAGAGTATTCCCCGTATTCTCTTGCACACCTCAAATATCTTCTCTTGGATGATATTCAAATGATCTCATATATCCTTTATTTATAGAATTTATATTTTTACTTATAGGGCCAAATTTGAAAACTAGATAGGAAAATCATATAAAATATTTCATATTTCCCCATTCCTATGGAGTTAGAGGGAGTGCAATATACTATTGAAAAGGCCTCATAATATTATATTCAACCACATATATTTTCCCCCCATTTTATCTAGGTATTTATATTGAAAATATCTTCAAAGATAGGGTATCAGAACTAGGCATCAAAATCCAAAATATGATATTTTCAATAATCTCCATCTTGTAATGTTTATCATGGACATATGTAGTATCCCACTATATTTGAAATAAACGAAAAAAATATTTCAAATAACCTCCCACTTTTTCATTGATGACAACCCTTGTTCAATTCTTCAACAATAATTTAGTACTCCCTATGTCGAAGGTTCTCTTTGTGTGTGCAATTCTTCCTCTATCTACAACTTCTTCCCCTTTAACGTAAATTACAATGGGATCTTCCCTTGATTTTTTTTTCTTCCATTTACTCATGACATAAGGGGGGTATCATTCCAGGCCTTTATCTATTATATTCAAATTTTCCTCTGGGAATAAGTTTGGTAAAAATATTTACAACATGTTCCTTGGTCACAATGTATTATAGATCGACACTATGCTCAACTACTTGTTCTCTTAGGAAGTTGTATTTGATGGGAATATGCATCATATTTTAGTGCATAACATGATTATTTGAAATTTTTATTTCACATTTGTTATTTTAGTTGACTAATATTAGGTAATCATATTTTTAGTTTTGGATTTGATGCAATGGTGGACCAAATCCCTTTATTATTTGGTAGCCTTGTTGCTACCTGCAAGAGATCCCACAATAAAATGGTTAGAATGAAATACAAAAACAAACATAAAATGTAGCTAAAAATAATATACAAAACACAAAATTATGAATAATATGAAAGAAATAAACACAAGAGAGTGGGAAGCAAAACCCTCCTTAATAGATTATGTAAAGAGATACAATACTCATCCTAGAGACATTAAAGGGAGTATAGTTAGAAATGTTGCTCTAAAATTTTCTTAAAGAAGGGTCCATCTCCTTTATCCTATGCAAGAAAAGTCTCTCATCAAAGAATCCATATGAAAGCTCTCAATAATGAAATCCATTTATATGCAAAGCTTACTACCTTAGCAAGTTTGGAAACATAACTTTGGAAAAACTTCTTTTTCTTCTTAGCTCTCATTTTGTTGGTATATATAGGTCCAATTCCAGTCCTTGGCTCCCCATAACTTATCTATGAGAATACGATTGGTGGGAAAGAAGAAGAGTCCTTTGGGGGCTCCTTAATTCAAATCCAAGAGTAGAATGGTTCAAGACTATGGCATTAAGGATTTTCCTTTCAGTATAAGTTGTCTCATTAAATGTGAAGTGGTCACCTGAGCTACTGAGTTGTCACTTTGTGAATCAGTGGATATCAAAGAAAATATGACAGTTATTTGTGTAAAAGCTACTATACCGCCTTTGTGCAGTAATGAAACTTAAATTTCGGTGCAGGCTAAAATTTTGGAGGGTGTTGTAGCAGTGACTAAAACGTGTGTCCATGCTTTGATGTTGAAAACACACTAATTTTGAGAGTGAGCGGGTGATTTAATACAATAAATTTTTTAATTATATAAACATTCATGAACAATAATAGAAATATCACATAAGCATAACATGGAACAAAATATCTATGTGGAAGTATTTCAAGAGAAAACCACAAAAAATAATTTTATAACTATTTATAGGAAGCAACATACAATTACAAATATTTGTAGACATCAACTAATTGGAGACATCAATCCCCAATACTACAATTTTTTGTAGGAACTAACTTG
The DNA here is from genome assembly GCA_034641835.2 of Pinus albicaulis. Lineage (NCBI taxonomy): Eukaryota > Viridiplantae > Streptophyta > Pinopsida > Pinales > Pinaceae > Pinus > Pinus albicaulis. Next base: position 1,902,319,862 of record CM076575.1, on the reverse strand, counting down.
CTCGAGACGTTAATCCCCACTGGTGCAAATATTCACAAGTGGGAACCTACTAGAGACCCCATTTTGAACTTCTTCAAATATTCATAGGAATCAACCTATTAGAGACACCAATCTCCATTGTTACAATTGCTCATACGCACCAACCTACATCATTGAGTGTGCTTACTTCCACCACCATCAAATTCATTTACTACTTCTAGCTTCACTAAATTTGTGTCTCCCAAAACTTATTGTTTTCATCCTCATCCCAAGAACGAAATTCTACAACATGTGTATGCAATTTTGCAAAACCTTTTCTAACTACAAGTTAAAATAGATATTTCATGTTGACATATTTCAAACAAATTTCAAGATCATTAAAAAATCCTAAATTCTACAAAAAAATATCTCCAAATTTAGATGAACCAAATTATAGAATTTATATCATAAATACATAGATATATTTCCTTGCTCTCCTTATTATTTCACAATATGAAACATCTTATAAAAAAAATTATAGTGTAAATTCCAAACTGACTTGTTTGAAGCATATTTAAAGAGCATTGAAGAACCCAAAATATCTTAGAGCATATTTATGAAAGTATACTAAAACAATGATCAAATATTTTACCACAAGTACATAAATATCTCACCTTTATCCATTCAGAATTTCATAGTCTGAAATATCCCAGAAGAAAATTTATAGCAAAAATTCCAAGATGACTCGTTCACTCCATAAATCAGATTTTCCTAAACCTTTAAAACCCCAAGAGTATTGCCCATATTTTCTTGCACATTTAAAATATATTTTCTCTTGGATTATTTTCAAATGAACTAATATATCCTTTATTTATAGCATTTATAAAATAACTTATAGGACCAACTTGTAAAACAATCTAGGTCAACCTATACTTTCGAGCTACGTCAACTAGAAAAATATTTCATATATCCTGATCCCTATGGAGTTAGAGGGAGTGAAATATAACATTGGAAAGGTATAAATATAAAATTTTCAACCATATATCTTATGATCCCATTTGATCTATGTCTTTAAAGTAAAAAGGCCTTCAAAAGTAGGGTATCCAAAATGGAGATCAAAAGCCCAAAATCAATATTTTTTATAATCTCTATATTGTCATTTTTATCATAGATATTTGTGGTGTCCCCCTATATTTGACATAAATGGAAACAATATTTCAAATAATATCCCACTTTGTCATTGAAGACAACCCTTAGTCAAATTTTCAAAAATATTTTAGCACTGCCTCTATCTATAACATTCTTCGTGTGTGCAATTCTTCCTTTATTATATGAAATTTCTCCCTCTTTGACATAAATGGAAAAGGGATGATCCCCTTGACCTTTTTCTTCCATTTACTGATACTATTAGGTGGGTATCATTACAAGCTTCTATCTATGATATTCAAATGCTTCTCTGGGAAGAAGTTTGGTAAAAGCATTTGCAACATGTTCCTTAGTCGCAATGTACTCTAGATTGAAACTTTGTTCAACTACCTATTCTATCAGGAAGTTGTATTTAATGGGAATATGATTCATATTTTAGTGCATAACATGATTCTTTGAAATTTTGATTTCACTTGTGTTGTTGTAATCGTTTTCCACATTGATGTTCTTTATTGTCTACTTCATTTAGAGAATGTGTGTGAAACATGATGCTACTAAAATATATTTATATTCAATTATGGATAGAGATATTGAAGTTTATTTCTTTCTCAACCACGATAATGGATGATTTCTTATAAAAAATTCTCTTCCAATTATACTTTTAACAATGTTACCAAGTTATAGCAAAAAATCCAATATGACTTGATCACTCCATAAATAACAGTTTCCTCCACCTTTAAAAACCCAAGAGTATTCCCCATCTTCTCTTGCACACCTCAAATATCTTATCTTGTATGACATTCAAATGATCTCATATATCCTTTATTTATAGAATTTATATGTTTACTTATAGGGCCAAATTTGAAAACTAGTTAGGCCAATCATACAAGATATTTCATATTTCCCCATTCCTATGGAGTTAGAGGAAGTGCAATATATTATTGAAAAAGGCCTCATAATAGTATATTCAACCACATATATTTTTCCCCCATTTAATCTAGGTATTTATATTGAAAATAACTTCAAAGATACGGTATCATAACTAGGCATCAAAATCCAAAATTCAATATTTTCAATATCCCACTATATTTGAAATAAATGAAAACAATATTTCAAATAACCTCCCACTTTTTCATTGATCACAACCCTTATTCAATTCTTCAACAATAATTTAGTATTCCCTATGTCGAAGATTCTCTTTATGTGTGCAATTCTTCCTCTATCTACAACTTCTTCCCCTTTAACATAAATTACAAAGGGATTTTTTTCTTCCATTTTCTCATGACATGAGGGAGGTTTCATTCCAAGCCTCTATATATGAAGAAGTTTGGTTAAAATATTTGCAACATGTTCCTTGGTCACAATGAATTATAGATCGGCACTATGCTCAGCTACTCATTCTCTTAGGAAGTTGTATTTAATGAGAATATGCATCATATTTTAGTGCATAACATAATGATTTGAAACGTTGATTTCATTTGTGTTATTGTATTTGACTAGGATTAGGTAATCATATTTTTAGTTTTGGATTTTATGCAATGGTGGACCAAATCGCTTTATTCTATGGTAGCCTTGTTGTTACCTGCAAGAGAGCCCACAATAAAATGGTTAGAATGAAACAAAAACTTATGAAGAATATGACAGAAATAAACATAAGAGAGTGGGAAGAAAAACCCTCCTTATTAGATGATGTAAAGAGATACAATACTCATCCTAGAGACATTAAAGGGAGTATGGTGAGAAATGATGCTCTAAAAATTTCCTAAATAAAGGTCCATCTCCTCTATGTCCTATGCAAGAAAATTCTCTCCTCAAAGAAGCCATACAAAAGCTCTCAATGATGAAATCCATATATATGCAAAGCTTACTACCTTAGAAATTTTGGAAACATAACTTTGGAATTTTTTTTTTTTCTTCTTAGCTCTCATTTTGTTGGTATATATAGGCCCAATTTCAATCCTTGGCTCCCCCTAACTCATTTATGAGAATAGGATTGGTGGGAGACGGGAATAGTCCTTTGGGGGCTCCTTAATTCAAATCCAAGAGTAGAATAGTTGAAGACTATGCCATCAAGTTTTCCTTTGAGTAGAAGTTGTCTCATTCAAAGTGAAGTGGTCACTCGAGCTACTGAGTTGTCACTTTGTGAATCAATCAATATCAAGGAAAAGACGACACTGATTTGTGTAAAAAATACTATAGCGCCTTTGTGCGGTTTGATTTTTTAAATGAACCTTAAGGACACTTGGTTTTTGTTGCTACATAAGTTTTTCCATTTTCACTAGTACATTAAGTATACATCTCATTTTTTGATGTTGCGGATATCTTGATGCATATGATTCAGTGCTCTTTTTCTTACTGCTAACAATTTCCCCCTGATTTTTGAGGTTAGGAGAAAATGTATAGCTGAAATTCATCACGTTTTCTATGTCTTATGGTACTTGGGAGAGAGATAATTTCTTATTCAGATGGAGTTGAGTGGATCCTTCAAATGAGATGATAAAATGTAGCGCTAATAAAGGGTATATACAAAAATATATATATCATGCAAGCATGTCCCAGGCTAATGACCATTACTTTGACTCAAATGATTACAAATTCACACGATGAATTCTGTCAAAATATGTTGAAGAGATCATCTGTTGTATATGGAAGTAGATCATTTCTTTACTCGTGGGGGTGTCTCTTAGAAATGGATGTTGTATGTGCCCCCATGCATGAGGCATTTTTGAAGATAAATGTAACTCATGAAGGAGCTGCCAAATTAATGCATGGGTCTTTGACCAAATGAGAGAATTGCAACTATGAGTAGAGATAGTGTCGCTATTGGCGTTTAATGATGAAGAAATGGCTAGGCCTTGAGTCAAGGGACTAGATACTAGAGGTTGAACCTAATCGAGTGGCCACTTTAAAAGGAGCATAGGCAAGAGAAGAAAAAGTTGGGGAAGTCGCAGGAAGAGGTGAAGATGGTGATAACACTAATGGGGATTGAATCAACCAAGAATGGGGGGAATTTTTTAGTGTCATGTGGGAGAAGCTGGGCTCATCAATCCCTATAGAAGAAAAAGTAGCGAAATGTATTGAATCCATGCATGTTATCTAAAAGTAATAATTATGAAAGGGCACTAATAAATCTTTTCCCTTACTAAGAAATGACGTCAAGAGTTATGTCAAAGAAAATGACTCACACAGTGGTTGTGAAGGAGAGGGGAGAGAATGAATGAATGATATATATATATATATATATATATATATATTTGTGTATATTTTTTCAAGGTCATCTTTCAAGGATGACGAATTCATTTTTCTTACTCAAACATTCCATTTCAAGCAACGAGAAGGAGGCCACTCCAAATATGTTAATTTTGGTGATGAAACACCAATCATTTTAACCATCTAGTGTTTGGTTGCAGTTTTATTTATGTTTGTACTGAATAACCTCTACTTTTTTGCATCAGGCATGTCATTTGAGTATACATCTATCAATTGGCAATGAAATTCAACTGTGTAAATTACTACGTGATTTGTGCCACCATGTCTTTATTGAAAGAGGTGTTTGACATTTTGCAAAGGAAACACCAACCGATCGTAATTAGTGCACATGCAAAACCACATGGTTGCAATTATGAGGTGGGGACATTTTGTTATGTCTTCAGGTTGATCAAGTGTAAAATTTCAAGCTTTCTTTTAAATTCATCGCCATAAGTTTCCATGTGCTTCACTTGCATGAACGATTAACAAATATTAAGCATCATGCACTAAGTCAATGATTGGGTGACTACTTTTTCATCTTTTCTATTCAAAATCACTTTATTCTCATCCACAAATAAGATGTAAATATAGAAAGCCAATCATTGGGTTAGTGCATAGTGCATAGTATTTATTTTGTTAACTAAACATTCTACATTTTGGACATTTTAGCCCAAATCTTGCAAAATGTTTTTGGGAAAATTTGAATTTTTGTTGTTTAAAATGGGTTTTTGAATACATATATGGTTGTATATCTTTATTTATAATATGCTTTTATCAGATATTTAAGCTACATGTAATAACAAATGTGGAGATATCAAATAGAAATTAGAAGAGAAAACATATTGCAGAGATTACACACAAATAATTTGTACGTTACTACTTCTAAACCAAAATACATCAGACATATAGTGCATATGAGATCCAAAAACTAATCTACAACCAAAATAAAATAGTAAAAGTATAAATTATGAAATAAAAGAATATTATGGAGAAAATTTCTCAACAAACTCCAACAACCAATAAACACAAATTTCCAATATACTATTGTAAGCTTTAATTCTAAGTACCTCTCTTAACACTTACATTTCAAACTTTTAAAATGAAAAAAATAAATTAAATCACAAATTACAGTTCACATATAAGTAGCATCTGTCTGATATAATCTTCGTACCCGATAGTAAATTTAAATCGCATTGTCCCTACATTCCTTAATTTATAAATCTCTAATTCCTTAAGGAGCTAGATATACATTATTGATGATCACGATGCACCCATCTGTGATTTGTTAGGGTTCCAATTTTGGATGAGCCGATCGGTAATTTCATTGGAATCAAGCATTTGCATTTTTTATCATCCATATGCTTATAACGTTTTAATTAAGTCATAGCCCCATCCTTGTTCAATTATATGTCATTGCATGACTTGGCTGGATTGATAGATTGTGTAAAAAAAAGTCATTCACAATTATTGCTCTATTATTTTAGAGGAAAATCTCCACATCATAAATATTTTACCGTATATGTGCTGAATGTTAAAGTTGTTCAGTAGTTTATGTGAATGGTTGAAACTCAAACTGAGCACAAAATCCTAAGTTATATTCATGCATAGCCAAGCTTGAAGTTGAAGAAAATAAGGAATAGTTATTATATATTAAAAAAATGTATCATATTGAGATATTATACAATAAAGAATGCCCAAAAAATATGGGGCTTATCCACACTCTAAGCCTACAAAAGAATATGAAACAGAAAAAAGAATATCGTGCTCAGCAGCCATAGCACAAAATGGCTCAAACGATAACCAGCAGCAGCCATAGCTCGAAATAGAATGGCTCAAACGATAACCAGCAGCAGCCATAGCTCGAAATGACATGAATGTATCCCATCACAATACATCTCTAACTCCTTGAAGAATATTGAATGACTATTAAACACGCATGGGGGTAGGCTTAAAGAAGGAAGGCAGCTCCTCCAACCAGAGCGGCCCCAAAGATGGCCATCTTCCCTAACCTGGCGGTAGAGACAGCCCCGCTGCTAGCGTTCGGTGGCGAAGCGGTGTCTGGGCCTTGAGCCGAAGGGCCAGAAGCTACACTTTGAGAAGTGGGAGAGGAGGCTGAGGTTGGTGGGGTGGCCACTATTGAAGGAGGAGCAGAGACGGGAGAAGAAACAGTTGGGGAAGTCGCAGGAGCAGAGACGGGAGAAGAAACAGTTGGAGAAGTCGCAGCAGGAGGCGAAGACGGTGATGGCGCTGCTGGGGATTGAACCGGTGACGCCTTGGGAGCTGCTGCAATAGGGGACGGTGCTGGTGCCCGTGCGGGAGAAGCTGAGCTTATCAATCCGAACACGAAAAGGAAGCAGAAAAGCGTATTGAATCCAGCCATATTTGTAAAAGTAGCTGTTCTGAAAGGATACTTGTGGATGGAGTCGAACTATTCGCTTCTCAGAAATAGTACTAGTACAAATTTGTAAGTCGCTTTCCTCAGAAATAGAAGTGAAGAGGTATGTCGAAGAAGATAACTGAGAGAGAGAGTGGTTGCAGTTTTATCCACGTTGTTGGCACTGACCATTTCGAATGAGCGTATATATGTCCATTGGCGCGTAAATTAGGACACACTTCTTTGTTGAATTAAGACACGCTTCTTTGAAAATTTGGAGGTCAAAAATTTTGGTGGAGCATAAAATAATTAATTTTTTTACAACAATACATCTATACCACAGATACGTATTATGGAAATCCAAACTTTTAGAAATATTATTTCATATGAACAATGAAACAACCTAAAGAAAAATTCATGCTTGTATCTTTAGTCATGATTAGTCATAAAAAAGGAATTGATCCAATAAAAGACATGGCTTAAACTACATCAAAACCAAAACTGTTAATCTCCTATAAACATATATTTTTGGGGTTGAAATAACCTCCAAAAATAATGTCTTCTTCTAGAAGAGAGTTATCCCCTCACATTCTAATAGGAAATATTAATGTTTATCTCAAATAAATGTTAACCGTCTCCAATAATTCAAATGCATTATGAATCAATATATCTTTACTGTTGTAATGGAAATACAACATTGTAGCATCAACCTATCTTTGTTTTATATAATTTAATGAATAATTTCTTATCACTATTATACAAACAATCTATATAATTTTTTTATAAAATCTTTTGTCCACACAAAATTTTCAATATTTCTCAAATTGCTAGGGGCCTTTTCTCTCCCTACTTTGTTAGGTTATTCATTCATCTAAATCACTAATATAAATAGGCATACATTTTTCAAAAGGCTAGTAATGAAGATCATAATGCTTTCATCTCACTCTTTTAGGAGTACAAATCATTTTATGTTTTCATAGGATATGGTTTGGAATTTTTTACCACGATGTTAGTAGAATTAATAGTGTTAAGAGGGTCGGGGTTAGCTGTTTTCTTTGAGTGATAGTCCTTTACATGATTATCTAGTTCCTAGCATGCAAATAATCATTTGGTACACTAGACATATTATATACTAGAAAAACAACATATTAACATCCATTTCTTTTATAGATTAAAAATTCTTTTGGTATTTCTATTCGAAAAAAACCTCACAAACATGTATAATATCTCAAAATTTTTGCATTAAAAACCAATCCTTCCCAAAATTCTCCATAATTTCCTTAACAAAATACTTTTTTCGGTATAGAAAATATACTAAAATGTCACATTGGAAATGGGAAATCCTATGAAAAGTCACAAGTGGTCATCAACATTGTGTTAGATGATCCAAATATCATAGTTTAAAGTTAGGATAAAATATTTAATTAATATTAGACACACTTAGAAATAGAATATTGTTACAAAAGATATGATTCTAGAATAGTTTCATTTCTTAGGCTCTAAAATAGGAATAAAGTTAGTAGATTGGTTAAAAGGTTATTTATTGTAAATGGACACTTGTTGTTTTATCAAGTGGTCCATAAATAAATTAAGTTAGGACATGTAGCTTATAAATAGGTTATTTTTCGTAATTGCAAGAGTGTTGGAGTTTACGTGTGTAAACTTTTGCAATTCCTATGTAATTTGTTTTCCCATTATCAATAAAATTACTTGTTTGAGGACACTTCTGTATTATTGTGGTATGAGAGCTTCACTAATGCGGCTGACGGGAGAAGAAGATTCCAGCTCTACAAGCTTATGGGAAACTCCATTAAATTGTTCATCAATTAAATTGGTATGCAAATTTGTCAAATTTGTTTTTCAGGGAAAATAAATTTAATTATTATTTGGATTCTAGATTATTTGATTCATTTTTTTTAAATCTGAAATTCTAAGCTCATCCTACGCTGCCCCCAAACACTGTGTAATTCCACTATAATCTCCATACCTTGGAGACTGCTGTGAGGTGCTGATGCATTAGCCTTGGAACTTTGGCTAAGCAATCCAACACAATTTCATTGGGTAGTCCAGGAAAAGTGATGTCCGATGACTCCCAATCACTGTCCTCGAATCATTTTTTTGAGCTCTTCTTCTCTACCTCCCACTACCGCATAGCTCTCTGTGAAATGGGTAGATGACCAGTAAAGCATTTATCGTTGAGGGTAGATTAGACTTAATCCATTTCCCTGCTATTGGAGTTAAAACTTAAATATAAAAACCCTTTTCTGATAAAATGTGCCTAACACTACACTTGCTCCCCATTTGTTGCGCAGTTAGGGCAAACCATAAATTCTGGAGCGGCCACAATTAAATCTACAGAGATATTTATCCCCATAATTATTGTGTTGTTAATCAACAGACAATTGAAGCAACGTGGGATTTGGATTGTGAAAAGTTTTTTATCACTGAAACAATATATTCCATGATTTTCTTATTTATATGCTTTCTGGAAAGAAGACCTAAGGCACCTAGTCTAGCATTCCATTGCAAGTTCTCATTCTTTCAGTGGCCTAATTCGATGGAGTAAAATCTATTGAGAAATTGTGCGGGGGATGCAGAGACATATCATTTTAGTCAACGAAATAATTCTCCATTGCAGAGCTGATTTTTCTACCATCTCGAATGATTTTTAAGAGTTTAACAAAAAGTCACAATATCTCTCTTTGGCTTCTTGCAAATTGAATAATTTTTGTTGAATTTTACTAGAAAAATCTCCGATTTGAAGGATCATATTTTTAGTTGGATCAAGGTCTGCAATCATTTTCAATCGATATGAGCTTCCTCTTCGAAAAGAAAAAAGAGACTCCTCCAGAGCTTCTGCAGGAGAATAAACACACTCTAGATAGATCTATTGGTGAAATACATAGGTAGAGGAGGCGAGAACGCAGGTCAAGAGGAAGCGCTCAGAAAGCGAAGAAAAGTGCCAAGGATCATTTTGTAAATCATTGGGACAACAACTTCGGTCATTTTTGGGAGAAAAGTGATATTTTTAAAATGTTTGTAATTAAGTGGGATAAAAAAGAGACTCCTGCAGAGCTTCTGCAGGAGAATAAACACATTCTAGATAGATCTATTCGTGAAATAGATAAGTAGAGGAGGCGAGAACGCAGGTCAAGAGGCAGTGCTCAGAAAGCGAAGCAAAGTGCCAAGGATCATTTTGTAAATGATTGGGACAACAACTTCGGTCATTTTTGGGAGAAAAGTGATATTTTTAAAATGTTTGTAATGTAAGTGGGATAAAAAAAAATTGGGGTGATTATCTTATAAAATTTGTAAATCTGTGGAGCAATAAGGAGATGTCAATTGTAATATTTTTGGAGAAAGAAGGTGTGAGGGTTATTTGTAAATGTTTGGAGGAGGAATTTTTGTAATTTTTGGAGTAATAAGAATATATTATTTGTAATTTTTATTTTGGAAAAATAAGGGCCATTATTTCTAACTCAAAGTACTTTTTTACTTTGAGGGGGGTAGATTTTTTGAAAGGAAATTTGTAAGGGCTTTGTCAAGCGGTCAAATATTGAAAACATTTCATTCTAAAATATGCAACGAGAAATTGAATAGAGCCAAGTGCAAAGCTCAGTCATTTTTCTCCTTTTTCAACGACTATACGAGGGTCAAGGCCAAGCCCCGATATATAATTTTCTCTTTGCGTGGCGTGTGTCATTTTTTGCATGGCATGTTTCGTGTGATGAGTTTCTCATTTTTTCTTGTGCTTGATTCTTTTGGTGCTCCGCTACAACATTATAATGTCGAAGTTAATTAATTTGTTCTCTGATTTTGATAAGCTAGAAGGGGTGAAATCTTATAAGACATGGAAACGTCTAATTGAAAGTACTCTCATATATAATGAATTATGGCATGAAATATGTGATGGTGACATTAAGCCTAATAAACCAAGACATGTAGATTTACTTGCAAAATGGGAAGTCAAAAATGCGAAGGCATTAATCTTCAATTAATAATGAAATGTACATTCATATTGAAAATGCCTGAGATGCATGGAATGTTTTACATACATTCAAAGAAGGTTGATCTTCAATTAAAATTGCTTCAACAAAAATTAACTGAATTTAGTGATGTTCTTGAATATATTTCTCAGCTTAAAAACATCAAGCATGAAATAATAAACGTTGGTTTTCAAGTTGTTGATGAAAGTTTCCTAACTAAAATTTTAATTGCTGGTTTGCCATCTTCTTACACACATTTTTTGGAAACTTTTCAAGTCACTAGAAAATTAGAGAAGATCAAGTTTGATGAGTTGAGTGATATGTTAGCCCAACATGACAAAATTTTTGGGAAGAAGAAACAGACTGGGGAAGATGTCTTTTTCACAGAGGCTAACACAAGTAAATCCTCAATTGATAGTTCGAGAAGCAGAGAATGAGGAAATTTCAATCAAAGTCAAGAAGCACACAATATACAAGGTTGTGGTTGCAGCCAAAGTAGAGGAAACAATTTCAATATAGGTTACAGTTTAGGTAGGAGAAATTTTCAAGGTAGAAGCAATTTTCAAGGCAGAGGAAACAATCAAGACAAATGATATAATCAAGGAAAAGGACAAAGTCCAAGCAGAGGAAAAACTCATAATAGAGGTCAAAGAAAAGGCATAGGATAGTATCAAGGAAGAGGCAAATATTTAAGTAAAATTGTTTGCAGAAGATGTAACAAAGTTGGAAATTATGATGAGGATTGTAGAACCTCCATTGATAATATTCCTAAGTTTCATCCAAACTCTGCACAGTTTTCCAATGCTGAAGATAATTATGATGGTTCTGAATATATCTTCACCAACACATAATCAACAACTTTACAAGTTTTAACCTTTATTAGAAGTGATTATGAAGATGCATGGATTATGGATACAGGAGCAGCTCAACACTTGACTTTTTGACGTGACTTCTTTTGGAACTTCCAACAATGCCATCTCAATTCAATTTATCTCGCTGATAAAAAAAAACATACTCGTTATGGAAAAGGTGAAGTTAAAGTATTTTTACCTGGCATTGGAGAAAGAATGATTTCAAATGTATGGTATGTCCCAACATTTAAGAAAAATATTCTATCTTTAGTAATGATTCGACAAGCAGGATGTCTGGTTATTATGGAAGATGGCTTAGTTAAAATTAACTCAGTCAAACAAAACAAGAAAACAGTGATGACAGGCTATGAAGATGGAAATCTATTAAGGATGAAAGGGAGATTTATTCCAAGAAATTATGTCTTTGCAGGTGCAACAAGTAAAAACATTTCATTGATAAGATTGTGGCATGTAAGATATGACCATCTCAACTTTGAAAGTCTCTCTCAGTTACAAAAATAGGGAATGTTTAAGGGACTTCCAACCTTCAAAAGGGAAAATGAAAAATGTGAAACGTGCATTTATGGAAAACAACATTGAGAGACTTTTTCCACAAGTTCATGGCTAGAAAATAGGTGCTTGAATTTGGCTCACAATGATATTTATGGACCCTTACAAACTTTGCTAGGAGGATGTGGATCTTTCTTACTACTTGTTAATGATTTTAGCAGGATGACTTGGGTATATTTTTTGAGGCGAAATTCAAAATAATTTGAAAAGTTTAAAACTTTTCGCCAACTTACTGAAAATGAAGTTAAGGAGAAGATTGGCACTTTTAGAGCCGACAATGGAGGAAAATTCACTTCAAATGAATTAAAAATGTATTTCATATATAATGACGTAAAATGACATCCTGCCAATGCCTACACTCCACAGAAAAATGTAGTAGAAAGAATGAATCACACCTTGTTAGAAATGGTGAGCTCTGACGCAGCAACAAGTCTGAAAGTCAACCCCAAGGAGGGCTGGTCAACCGTGGCGTGGCTCGGTCTTCATTTCCCCTTGCAGGACTCACGTGGCTCTTTATGTTCCTTTATACTTATTTATAAATTCAAAGAAATCGACAAATAAACGCATTCACAACTTTAAATGTTATATATATTTCCCGACTTATATATATATATATATATCTGAACTTTATAACCAATGGTTAACCCTTCGCACTTTATATATATATCCAACGCTTTTTTAAAGAATGATTTTATTATATACCTTGTGCTTCGGGCCCACCTACGTATATGTATCAATGACCAATCAAACGCGTGCACCGTACCTTGCTATCCTCTACGCACCTTGATTAAAATCCGGGCAAGTTCAACGTGCGATCACCATCTGATGGTCCCTTCCCAGATCGACGGCTCTCGTCGATATCGCTCGGCGTCCTGGTACAATTGATAATGTGCGATGGCGTAGGTTAACCGGTGGTTTTGGAATTTTTCCTAAGAATGGAATCACTCGCATTCAGAAGATACCGCCTTCTCCGCAAGAGCGGTGCGATGAAATCCGAAAACCGCTCGTGGTTTTGCTACAATGTTTAACTATGGTTCACGCCGGTTGCACGATCCTCCTCATCCATTAACGCAGGGTTGTTACCTCAGGGGTTAGTCTCAGGTTCTGGACTTCAATTAACAATAAAACAAAGTTATCTTCTTATACGAGAATTTCACCAATATTAACTTGGATTCTCTACACAGACCACGCCTATGAGTGGGGTTAAATGCACAGGGATTATTCGAATGAATTAAGGTAAACAACAGACAGAGATAGTTGTAATTCATACAATCACCATTCTCAACGATTTTGTACCGAACCAGTGTACAATCGTTTCTCAATCAAAAAATTTATTCATTAATAAGAATTCGAGACAATTCGATGGCCAATGAGCATTGGAATCATTTAAATGGAAACAATTGTTAACACACAGATTTTTATTGCAGAAATATCCCCTCTTGTCTCTTTTTTTCATACATCCAAGGCTTAAAATTATTTACACAAACCTATGACTCTTCGGTTCCTCTCAAAGGACCGTTTTAGGAAATCAACAACCTAATTAAAACAATTCAACTATCTGGAATATGACAGCTAGACTAACTGAGCTATTCAGCTTCTATGACTCTAACTGATCTAATAATACAATCAGCTAAGGTATGGACACCTATCTATAACAATTCAACTGTTTTCAAACCCTCCTAGCCACAACATGTGGACAAAACTCCTACATTGCTGGCCAGTGTCGAATGCCCCTGCATCAAGATCTATGTTAACTTTAAAAAAGTTAAGTCCTATATATTGGGCCGAGGCAATTCATACCAATGTCTACTTAAGGAAAAAATCACCCACTTTTTCTTTAGATGGAATCACACCTTACACAGCATGTTTGGCTTCAAACCTCGAGTTAAACATCTCAGAGCTTTCAGATCAATATGTTTTTCCTTATTTTCGAAGGAAAAACGAACTAAGCTTGACTCACGAAGCTTGAAGTGCACAATGATTGGGTATTCTAATGAGAAGAAAGGGTATCAAATTTTGTCTAATGGGAAATTTATTGTGAGCATGGATGTGATTTTTGATGAAAATAAGAGTAAGGGTGTTGAAAAATTTGAAAGTCTTCTTCAAAAGTTAGAAACAAAAGGTGATAAAAGAAAAGGAAATATACAAATTAAAATAAATTCACAAAATTGGTATGAAATTGAGTTTGCTTCATCTGAAAATGATTCACCCATTCCATGTTCTTCACCAGCACCGTCTGGGTCTTCTGGAAATTCATCCAAATCTCCTAGCAGCAATAGTTCTTCTGATAGTGACTCTTCGCCCCCAGAATTCGTGGTTGATCAATGAAAATCTGTTTACATCAACCCTCTTTACAATGATGGTGAGTTTTCACAATCTTAAACCAATGAACATCAATTGCAAAAATGGGCAATTCAACTTTTGAAATATGTAAGGCATAATGAATAGAATAAAACAGGAACAAGGGAATCACAAATAAGTGAAGGAAAATTTTCCTTAATAGAAAATGATTTTACTGAACCTTCTACTTATCGAGAGGCAATAAAATATAAATAATGGAAACAGGCTATGATTGATGAATATCAGTCAGTTCTCGGCAACAACACTTGGAAACTTTTTTATTGTCCTCAAAATGTTAAACCCATCAAATGCAAATGGGTTTACCGAATTAAGTACAATAAAAATGGCAATATCGATAGGTACAAATCAATACTTTTTGCTAAGGGTTTTGTGCAACAGGAAGGGATTGATTATGAGGAAATGTTTGCTCCTATAGCTAAATGGAACACCACCCGACTCACACTTGCCTTAGCAGCTTAGCAAGGATGGAAATTTCATCAGATGGATGTAAAAAGTGATTTTCTCAATGGATATTTACAGGAAGAAGTGTATATGACACAACCACCCAGTTTTGAAATTGAAGGACATGAACCTAAAGTCTGCAAACTGATAAAGACTTTATATGGGTTAAAACAAGCTCCCCAAGCTTAGTATGCCAAAATAGACGAATACCTTCGGAAAGTTGGCTTTCAACGAAGTGAATCTGATGATACCTTGTATGTACACCAACAAGGAAAAAACCTGGTGATTCTGGTTATGTATGTATATGATTTTATTATCACTTGCAATAGTGATGATCACATTGCATAGGTGAAAAAGGAGTTACATGTAGGTTTTAAGATGACAGATTTGGGACTACTTCACTACTATCTTGTCACATTCCAATGTCCCCATCATATCTTCATTTCTTAGAGTAAGTATGCAGCAGAAGTTCTTCAACGATTTGGAATGCAGGATTGCAAGCCTATTCTTACCCCCATGGGAAAAAACTTGAAACTTTCAAAATTTGAAGGGGGGGGGGGATGGTGGATAGCACTACTTATCGATAGTTGATTGGAAACCTGATTTATTTGACAACTACTCAACCAGATCTTTCTTATACCATTAGTATTCTTTCTCGCTTTATGCAGTTACCACAAGACAACCACTGGAATGCAGCCAAAAAAGTTCTTTGTTATATCCAAGGAACAAAATTTTTTGGTATCCTTTACAAAAATACTAAAAAATTTGTATTTGGTGAATTTTCAGATGTTGAATTCGCTGGCAATATTGATGATAGAGCATCAACCTCGGTTTATTTAATGAACATGGGGTCACCTGCAGTGCCTTGGAGTTGCAAGAAGCAAGCTACAGTGGCCACTTCTTCAATAGAAGCAAAGTACATATCAGCATGGGAAGCAACATGTAATATTGTTTGGTTGCGTAGAGTTTCACAGGACTTTGGAATTCCTCCAGCATAAGCTACATCGTTATTCGTCGACAGCCTATCAACAATAAAGCTTTCCAACAACCTAGTTTTAGATTCAAATACAAAGCATGTGGACACCAAGTATCATCATATCAGATTACTCATTGCAAAGGATGTCATCAAGCAGATTTATTGTCCTTCAGAAGATCAGATCTCCGATATCTTCAAAAAACCTCTTGGAAGAATAAAATGTATTAAGTTCGGGGATGAACTCGGTATATGTTGTAGTGTATCTTCGGATCATAGGGGGGAATGTTAGATAATCCAAATATCATATTTTAAAGTTAGGATAAAATATTTATTAAATTAGAATATTTAATTAATTCTAGAGACACTTAGAAATAGAATATTGTTATAAAATATATGACTCTAGATTAGTGTCATATCTTAGGCTCTAAAATAGGAATAAAGTTAGTAGATTGGTTAGAAGGTTATTTATTGTAAATAGACACTTGTTGTTTTATCAAGTGGTCCATAAATAAATTAATTTAGGACATGTAGCTTATAAATAGGTTATTTTTCCTAATTGGAAGAGTGTTGGAGTTTACATGTGTAAACTCTTGCAATTCCTATGTAATTTCTTTTCCCATTATCAATAAAATTACATGTCTGGGGACACTTCTGTATTACATTGAAAGATTTTGTGATGGCTCTATATTGAATAATGGAAATATAAGTATTTCCAACTAAATATACAATAGATGAATATCGCATCATGGATGTCATATTCCAATTAAGGGAATAATGATGCCTAGCTATTAGTCAACACCAAAATAGCACTATCAGTAAAAGTGAGATGTAGCAACAATAACTATATGTAATATCTTCATATAAGAGGTTGTTTATGCCCATCACAATAAAAACTTAATATTAAACTAAAATAATGAGTTATCCACGACAGTGATGTAGGGGAAACTTTCCTATACACGTTTTTATTATAGTAAAGAATCTATATAAAGGATAATTTTTCACTAATGGTGCATATAGAGACTAGGAATATATACGTTATAGTTGAAAATATTGATTAATAAGAATGCCCTTTCTACTGAGAATACATGTATAATTATTATTCATTGGAGAGAGATTTTGAGACCCTTCAAACCAATATTCAATGGGATCAGATGCCCTAAATACTACTTTCTTGATGAGGGTTACTCAAGTTCCATGAGAACCCATTTTATTTTTAGATGTCATAGTTCCTCTCTCTAATATTATTGAGTACATGGATACAGATGCCAAGGTGATTATATCACAAGTTTGTTACTTTCATCTCACTTTACAGGATGGAAACATTATCAAAAACATACCAATATATGTATTTGTTAGTGACATTATTCCAACAAGTCCATGCTATAGACTATTACAGGATTTAATCAGGAGACACTATGTGGATGTTGTGAGGGTGCATGATCAAGCCATCCAGTTACAAGATAAATTTAGTGATTAGAAACTCTTACTCTTCACTACTAGGGTGTTACGAACCTCATCATGTCTCAAGCAATTAGATGGTAACCACAAAGAGAGCTCTTGAGTGAACCTACTTTGTATGGACCCATATGTATCCAACTATAACAAGGTGATAGTTGACCATATGGAAGTGAAAAAAAAAGTATCGATTTTATGTCCAATACCCTCATATGTTCCATTCGATTTTATATACTTCATATAATCGGAGGTAGAAAATTACCATTTGCAGAGAAAACTATTGTACCACCTTGGCTAACTATGTATTCCTACCAATCAAAGAGTCCATGTAATATGAGAAGCTCACAATTCTCTTATATCTGGTCATTTTGGTGTAGGAATGACTATTACTCACTTGCATATGTTTTTCTATTTCCCTCATATGAAATAGATTATAGCAAAATATGTAAATGTATGTGTGATGTATTATGATTGTATGCCCGGTAATGTAAAATTAGGGTTATACACACCACTCCATGTTCCTTCTTGTCTTTGGGAAAGTGTTCTTGTGGACTTTGTAGGAGGGTTTCCTTTGTCAAGAAAGGATCATGACTATTTGTATGGAGTGATGGATATGTTTAATAATATGTGTATCTTAATGCCATTTAAGAAGCATATTACTTCTAAACACATTGTTCAACTCTTCTTTCAGTATGTATGGGTTCATTTTGGGCTACCCACATTTATTTTATCTGATTGGGACTCGATTCCTTAGAGAGTTTTGGAAAAGTTTGTGGAAGATGATGGAAACCAAACTAAAGAGGAGCTTGGAATTCCATCCACAGACCAATAGAGAAACATACATTGTCAACCAAATAATGGTTCAATTGCTTTGAGGCTACTGTAGCAAACATCCCAAGCTGCAACATGAGTAGATCCATTATGTGCAACATGCATAAAATAGGGCCATGCACTCATCTACTCAAAACTCACAGTTTGAGACATGATTTGGGTACATATCAAAAGATCCCTTAAACTTTGTATTTGGGCAGGATGATGATTCTAGTGAACAAAGTGATGAATATAAACCACAGAAATTCATTCAGCGAATTCAAATAATTCATCAATCACTAAAGGAACACTTGGAGAAGATTCATGCTTGATATGAAGCTTCGCTTGAAAAACACTGAGTTGATCATCAGTTCCAGGTTGGAGACAAGGTATGGTTCCATATTAGAAAGGACATGATAAATTGATAAGGTAAGAAATTTAGACCAATCAGATTGATATGGTCCTTTCACCATCTTGGAGAAGATTGGGAACAATGCTTATCGCCTTGATATTCCAACATATCTGCAGATTTATTCCATCCTGGATATTTAAAACATGAAAATATACGAGCCACCTATCATAATGGATGCATAAGAAGGTGGAGTGTTACCTTCATTGGATGATTTTGCACCAATGTACTTGGAAAAACTGCCTTAAAACATCATCCTTCACACGAGGACCAGGACTTCATGACGGCGATAGGCGGAGTATTTTGTGTGGGTTTCAAAGGGATGAATCCAAGTAAATCCTAGTGGATTGAAAAGGAGAAAATGAGGGATAAATTCCCTCACCTGACAGTTGATTGAGAAGGATTTTGGAGGTCCAAAAGATTCTTAGTGAGGAGGAAAGATCTAGGAGGATCCCAAAAGGAAATAATTTTGAAGTCTTCAAATATCAATGAAACCTATCCCAAATCATAGAGCTCTTCATTTTGAGTCCAATGGTGCAAACATAACCTCAATATAACACTGTATGTGAAAGTTATGAAAATATGTAGTTTTTTTCCAATAGTAAAAAAAAATTGCAGGTGTACCTTAGGTTCCATGTGGCACTCAAATGGGCTACCACGTGGTAGTATGGGCAACACCTATCATTTTCAGTACAAATTATTCTATTCCAATCCAATGCCAACACGTGGTAGTCCGTACAGTGACTAGGCAAGTAATATGGCAGGTGATTGGGCGCAAGCATACCAATGGCATGCTGCCATGTGGGACAATCACATAGTTCCACATGACACCATGGTTGAAGCCCACAAGGATCAATCAAGTCCATGTGGACTAGTAATTCTGTGATAATTTTATAGGGGTTTAGTCTATTTTGTCGGGTTGTTAAGCTTTTTGGTGGTAGAAAATTGGATACCAACTACCAATTTGATTTCCAATGAAGATTTTTTTTTATAACAATAGTGACAGGTCAACAGTTTTGGGGTTTGAACCCCCAACTGACCAGCTGGCCATGAACTAAATATAGGCACGTTACCATTGTTCCAACAACTCACCGTTGATTTGTTCGCCCAATGAAATTTATTTAAACCAATTTTTTTGTGCATATCGGAGGAGGACCATCAGGTAGTATTGGAACCTGACCTTTGGAATCATGCGCTGGAGGGAAACAAGAGAAGAACAGTGTGACACATAGTTTGAGGAAAGAAATATTTTAGGAGAATATTCCCTAGAATATTCTAGGAATATTGTTATGGGGTATTTTGTGTTGAATATTTTAGATTCTTTGAGGGGCCATAACTCTAGGTGACATAATATAGTCAAATTTATGCTCAAATTTCTTAGAATTTCAAGAGGATTTCACTAGTCGCACTCAGGATTGGATGTATAATTATGTATTTTTCCATGTAAGTCTTATTTTTGTTGAGATGAATGAATAGGCCTCCCCACTGTTGAAGCACAACTCAGAGACGTAGTCCACATTGGATGAACATCATTATCAAATTTTTGTGTGATTTGTCTTTATGGTCTCCTTTATGTTTCCTCTTTTTAATGTGTTTGAAAATATTATTTTTCATGCTCCTTTCCATGCAATTTAGTAACATCATTAAAGAAAATATCCTAGATTAGGCCTCAAGTCCATGAATACCACAACCATAAACTAGAGCCACCAAGGCTCACACTGGAATATGCATCCTCTATGGAATGATTAATTAGTTAAAAATGACTTAGTTGGTTATAAAAACCTAACCTGAGCCTCACCAAATTTTCATCAAGTTACAGAACCCAAGCACAAGGATCAACAACTGGTTGTTAAAAACCAAGTTTACTAGAACCATAGTTATTTCTAGATTCAAGGCATAGGAATCACTAACTAGAATACCCAATTAGTTCCAAAAACCAAAAGCTTTTGGAACTAGAATCGAGGTATATGAAGGCTTTTAGAGGCCCAAAAGATTATTTGTGAAGAGGAAAGATCTAGGAGGATCCCAAAAGGCCAAAAGATTGAATTCTTTGAATATTAATGCAACCTATCCCAAATCAGATAGCTCTTCATTTTGAATCCAATGGTGAAAACGGAAACTCAATCTAATGCTGTATGTGAAAGTTATGAAAATCTATAGTTTTTTTCCAATAGTAAAAAAAATTGCAGGTGTACCTTAAGGTGCCATGTGGCACTCCCATTGGCTACCACATGGCAGTATGGATAACACCTATCATCTACAGTACAAAATGTTCTAGTCCAATCCAACGTCGACACGTGGTATTCCATACGGTGACTAGGCGACTAATATGCCAGGTGATTGGGCACAAGCATACCAATGGCATGTTGCCATATGGACCAATCACATAGTGCCATGTCGAACCGTGGTAGAAGCCCATGAGGATCGATCAAGCCCACATGGACTAGTTATTCTATGATGATTTTATGGAGGGTTTAGTCTATTTTTTCATATTGTTAAGCTTTTTGGTGGTAGACAAATGGATACCAGCGGCCAATTCGATTTCCAACAAAGATTTTTTTTTATAACAATAGTGATAGGCTGACGATTTTGGGGTTTGAACCCCCAACTAGTCAGCTAGCCATGAACTAAATATAGGCACATTACCATTTTAACCAACGAACCGTTGATATGTTCTCCTAATGAAATTTATTTAAACCAATTTGCTTGTGCATATTGGAGGAGGATCATCAGGTAGTATTGTAACCTAATCTTTGGAAACGTGCGCTGGAGGGGACCAAGAGAAGAAAAATGTGAAATGTAGTTTGAGGCAAGGAATATTATAGGAGAATATTCCCTGGAATATTCTAGGAATATTGCGATGGGGGATTTTTTGTGGAATATTTTAGATTCTTTTAGGGGCCAAAACTCTAGGTGACATAATATAGTCAAGTTTATGCTCAAATTTCTTTGAATTTCAAGAGGATTTCACTGGTAACACTCAATATTGGACATATAATTATGTATTTTTTAGATGAATCAAGAGGCCTCCCCACTATTGAAGTAGGGCTCAGACACGTAGTCCACATTGGACGAACTTCATTCTCAAATTATTTTGTGATTTGTCTTTATGGTTTCCTTTATGTTTACTCTTCTTAATGTGTTTGAAAATATTATTTTTCATGCTCCATTCCATGCAATTCAGCAACATCATTAAATAAAATATCCTGGATTAGGCACTAAGTCCATGGCTACCACAACCATAAACTAAAGCCACCAAGGCTCACACTCCAAGATGAATCCTCTATGGAATTATTAATTAGTTAACAATGCCTTAGTCAATTATAAAAACATAACCCGAGATTCACCAAATTCTCATCAAGTTACAAAACCCAAGCAAAGGGATCAACAATTGGTTGTTAAAAACCAAGCTCACTAGAACTCTAATCATTTCTAGAGTCGAGGCATAGGACTCACTAACTAAAATCCCCAATTAGTTCCAAAACCCAATAATAGGGCTCACCAAATGGTTCATAACCATGAATCATTGTCCCACTGAATTCCATGATTGAGTTCCAGATTAACTGTCATAACATTCATATTGCATGCCTACTACAAGAATGGCTAACCAACCAACTCCCCTTCTGAATAGCAGAGAACCATTTTTATAAACATATGTTTCCATTATTTAATATAATTATATTGTATTATATTATTATAACATAAAATTTTCATCTAGATTCATTTTCTCCATTGTGGAGTCAGGTCCCCCCCATACCATTTTCTCTAGGTCCGCCTGAAACCATTATGTGTTTATTAATATTCATAAATTAAACATGCTCACTACATCAATCTTTCTAGCCTCATAGCATAAAATGTACATATATGCGGGCACACTAGCCCCAAGACATAGACACACATACACATAGGTGTACCACCCCAGAAGGAACTCTTGGATTACCAACTTAATTAATTATGACATGACTCACCAACCTAATAATCATGGTCCTTAGATCCATTACATAGTCACACCAACCTTAATGATATTCATAGCTTGGCCCTCTATCCTAACATGTACATACACATACATGCATACCATCCTCATGAGTCTCAGGATCACCAACCAACACATATTATAGATTGATATTACATTAATCATTAAGCAGTGGAACTAGGGATCTTACATTCCCCTCCCCCTTATAAAAACATCGTCCCTAGTGTTCCCTTGTCTTCAACAATAGAAACATACTACCAGGTCATGAGTATTCATTACATTTGTAACTTAATTCTCTTCATTTCCAATGGTATTCATTCTTCTTCCTTGATTTGCATGCACGGTCTTATTTTCTTAGTATACACTTACAACATTCAAGAAAAAAACATGCATGTTGTAATCATGTGTATACAATAAGTATTGTATTTATAATAATTTCAATTCATAATTGAAGCACATATATTCATAACAAAAGAGAAGGAAACCAAATATTTATTTGTATAATTAATTTTATTATTACTAGTTTCCTCAACTAGATAAGGAACTAGCCATAGCAACCTCTAACGTACAAACTCATGCCCCCCATTAGCCCTTGTCTAAGTGGTGCGCCCATTCTTTACTACTAGTAGTACCTTGGGTCTCATGTCACCATGTACAAGATGAATTATTACCAAAAGTGGATGTTCCCAGAATCAATGGCTCCAAGAGTCCCTGTTGCTCTTCTAGGGCTTCAAAGTACCCCCCAATCCCTCAAGTAAATGACCTTTCCTTATTTCTTCCCATATTTATTTATTTCTTCCTGAATATGGTAGTAGAGACATCACCGTTGCTAGCGTTCAATGGCGAAGTGGTGTCTGGGCCTTGAACCAATGGGCTAGAAGCTACAATTTGAGAAGTGGGAGAGGAGGTTGAGCTTGGTGGGGTGAACACTTCTGAAGGAGCAGAAACGGAAGAAGAAATAGTTGGTGAAGTCACACGAGGAGGCGAAGCCGGTGATGGCGCTTCTGGGGATTGAATCGGTAATGCCTTGGGAGCTGCAGCAATAGGGGATGATGCCGGTGCCCGTGCGAGAGAAGCTGAGCTTATCAATCCGAACACGAAATGGAAACATAAAAACATATTGAATCCAACCATATTTTTAAAAGTAGTTTTTTTGAAAAGATACTAGTGCACAAAAAGTGAATGTATTCAATCTATTTTCTTCCTCAGAAATGAAGTGAAGAGGTATGTCCAAGAAGATAGCTAAGAGAGAGAGAGAGTGGTTATGAAATAAAGGGAAGAGCATGATTGATATACGTGTCTATATATATATATATATATAGAGAGAGAGAGAGGGAAAGATATATATATATATGGCCGCGAGGTCGACTTATGGAAATGAGGTATTTTTTTTTCTTAGTCAAACATGCTACTCCATGTCATGGGATGAATTCCACCTTGAAACCTCCTCATCTCGGTGAAGAAACATGGTCACTGTAGTCTTTAGTTGCAGTTGTATCCGTGTTGTTGGCACTGTGTCACTGACCATTTCATCTAAGTGTACATATGTCCATTTTTGTGTAAAATATGACTCGCTTCATGCCACACGTGTTTGTTAAAGTGAAATTTCACTTTTTCCAAAATCATTGCCAACCAACTTTGTGAGGCGGGATTTAGGGAAGAAACCATCGTGTTATAATAGAGGATTGGGTAAACGACCATGAAGAGAATGTTTCTTGCTCTAGGGAATACTGATGCACATGAAAAATGGCATGGTCGCACTGATGAGGTGGGAACATCTTGGTAGCTCTTGAAATTTATCAAGTTTAAAATTCCAAGCATTTGTTTGAAGTCATCTCCATAAGTATCCACACGTTGAAAGTTCCACCAACTTGAACGATTGTGGAATACATTTAAACACCTCTAGGATTAATTGCGTGAAATTTTTGTATTACATGGATAATTTTAATAGAGAAATAGTATTGAATAAACCAACCTAATTTTATCATTATTTTAGATTATTTATTTATAGGTGAGAGGGATCAAATTTGAGTGTAAAATTTTGAGGAAATTTGGCACTTGGAGAGATTTGATCTATCTAGATACTTGAAAATCAATATTTAAAATGGATTTAGGATGATATATATATATATATATATATATATATATATATGCCTTCAAATTTACCAAAACTATCATATCAATATTTATAAATGTTATATTCTATTTTAATTTTATTTTAAATAATTTGAAATACAATTCAAATTTTATATTTAGATCAAGTCATATATTTTACATCAACACAAAAAATACATGTGTTTTTGTAGTGTGTTTGATTCACAGGCGAACGAAATACACTCTACTTAATAGGGAGGTTACGTTCCTACAAGCAAGTAACAGGTCAATTAAATTGTTAGATTGTTAGTGAACAAAATAACATGTAGTAAACTAAGTAAGAAACATAGCATGCTACATCAAATAAGAAACAAAAAAAATAATCATGTACAGTAAAAATCTTAATTGAGTCAAACACACTAATAATTCAAATGGAGAAATCTCTCCCTTTACTAGTTGTTGATGGTATAAGATAATAGGATGCTAAATCACTTGCTATGAATCGTTAGAGCTATGGAGATCTAATATCCAAGGAAAGGGGGTCTCTTCCCCTTAATCTTCTTGCAAACCTCTCTCTCTCCTCGACAAATGGTAGAACGACGGACACTTGGTGAACTTCTTCACTTGGATTGAGGTGTTGGGTGGCCAACAACTGAATCCTTTGAATCCTCCTTACTACTTGGAAAACACAATGCTAGTTTTTTCTCAAGCAATTTGGCCATCATATCAATGTGTTCTCATGTTTCTCTTCCCATGGAAGTCTATTATAGAAAAATTTCAAATTTTCCCTCCCTCTCTTGGTAGAATATGGATGTTGACACAAGAGTGGGAGGATGATTCCTTTTTGTGCTGCATTAAGGCCTCAAGGTGGCTCCCAGGTGGTTGTACGTGGCTGGATTGAGTGAGAATATTCTTCTTCAAGTGTGTCAAGTGATACTGGATGGTGAATTTCTGCATACTCATGACCACGCAGCTCTTTGAGGGATAGCCATGGTGATCTTTGCAAATATTGAAGAAAAATCGACAAAAATCACCTAGGGTCAGTGTTTCCTCTACATAGTTTAATAAATTTCCTTCTTGACCTCAGGAAAAGTTAAAATTTTCAAATCCTCTAATGTATTCCTTCCCTTTAAATCCTTATTTTTACCTTATGCTTGAAATTTTCTAATGTCTTTTTCTTGTACGATTTTCCAGTGTTAGCAGCTACCTTCTAATGTATGAGGTCTAGGAAGAACTGTATAGCTGAAATACATTATATTTTATTTTTATGTATAATTCATTTGAGAGAGAGAGAGAGAATAACTTGCGTGAAAAATGAGGTTGGAGATCACTTATCGTGAGTAAAAGAGGAATCATGCTCTGTTGATCAAGTGCTCACTGTAAAATCTTAAAAATGAAAGTGATTGAAATCGAATGGAAACTTAACGATAGCGAAGATCTTGTTTCCAGGAATCCTACGCAATTTGTTTCGTCGAAAACAGAGTTTGGATGAGGAAGGTAGAGGTTGTTGCTCATTTTCCTAAATAACTAAAAAAAATTGCAAAACAGGAAAGAATGGTGACATGGTAGACCAGTCAGCAGAAAAAGGATATTCTTGGAATATTATGTCTTTTTCGCACAACTACATTGTGACAAGTGTCATTGCAGGATTCGCCAGATAATTTGGAAGGTGAAATTTTTTATGTTCTATCCTAAGGTTGAATTTGATTTTTCTTTTAATGTTGGAATAGTCCAACCAGAAGCGGACATGTGGTGCACCCAGGGGCCACCACGTTTCCCCTATGGTGTACCAAGGATAAGGTTTCATTTTTAT
Organism: Pinus albicaulis; assembly: GCA_034641835.2. Taxonomy (NCBI): domain Eukaryota; kingdom Viridiplantae; phylum Streptophyta; class Pinopsida; order Pinales; family Pinaceae; genus Pinus; species Pinus albicaulis. The sequence goes on along the minus strand of CM076575.1, from coordinate 1,902,293,396 downwards.
ATGGTCAAATTTTTATTATATTCAAAGGTTGGGTTCAAAGTCCGAAGAACTATGGTGAAATCCTGAATTCATATATCAAAGTCCGCATTTTAATGTTATATATTCTAAATTTCAATGTAATCTCAAAGTTCGGTTATATTATAATGTTTTTAGTGGGTCAAAAGTTTAATATACAGGCTGGGTGGAGGTCGGGGCTCGACCACATGACCTCCCCCACACAAAGTGCCTCTCTTACCGCTAGACCACAACATTAAGACTTAACAGTGTATGTGCCCCATGTATATTTCTATTAAATGGTTTCAACCAGCGAGGGAATGGAGGGGGCGATCCCCCTCCCCATAGGACCATACTCCATAACCAATGGAAGAGTGGAGTTTATGTTAAGCATGGGGATTAAGGTTAATGCGGGTTTATTAAACCGATACACCTTTGGTTAATGCACTCATCGTTATGCTAATATAGATTATGATAAACGTGTGTTTAGTGCTAATCGAATAGTTAACCACCCACTTAGAATTTAATTAATTGTAGTTTAATATGGTGGCATATTCAACGGATCCACCAAATTCAGAGTTTCACCCAAATTCGGTGGCCTTAACTTGATTCATCTCCAGATTTAGTGGAGGTTTCCTAGGCCAAACTATTTTTTCCATAACTTTTGAAAAATTCAACCAAATTGGGAGAAAAAAGAGTCATTTATGGATGAATTGAACATTTTGAACACATTGAAGTAGGTTTGAGGAGCAATAGGTGAATATGAACAACACTTTTTTCACATTTGAGATAATACAAAGGCCCAAGCCATGTATAATTATACTCTGTTGATTTACCTATTTAACACTCACAAACACCAAGGAAACATATGCACACAAAGTAACTGATCAAAAAATTAATCATAATTATGAAGATGAAATTACCACATAAAAACTAACATTCAGAATCAGATGAAGGTGGTATCAGAGCCTGGTTGAATGTTTACAAAGTTTATTTGTTTGATTTTCTTTCGTTTTGTGCAAGTAGGGTTTAATGGCTGTATATTTGTGATGCTTAGAAGGTTAAAGTTGCAGAGAAGAGAAGGGAAATTATTGGTTGCAAGTCCTGAGGCTAGGACTATAATAAGGAGAGTCACAAGTTAACCATTTCCACCTAAAGTTCCACTCACAGCTCGACTTTAAGCACCTCAATTTTCTCTAGATGAGATTGAAGAGGTACAATTTGCATCAGAATCTGAGCTTGAATCCATGGCCATCACGTCAATTTTTGGAGATACTGAAGCTATTTTAGAAGAGGAATCATACAAGAAGGATTTATATGAACTGAATGAAAGGGTTATGATCCTCTTTGAAGAGAGGGACACCACGATGGTTGGAGATAATTCTAAGTCTCCACATGGAGAGGGAACCTTATAAGGAAAGAAGGATGAAGAGAAGGATTCAAAAGGAAGTGGAGGAAAGCTTCATCCATATCCAACATCTTCATCATCATCATCATCATCACCATCAACATCATCTTCCACTTCCACCAAAAAAACCACCCATGCTCACTCAAAAGCCACAAAACGAAAAACTTCCTTACTCAAACTTGATGTCAAATTTGAGCTTCCAATGTATAATTGCGAGGAAAATGCACAGAGGTTGGATAATTCAATTTGAAAATTATAGGTTTATTTTAGAATTCAGAACCTTCATGAATATGACAGAAAGATTCAACTGGCTTCCTTGAGTATGGAATGATCTGCACTTGTATGGTGGGAAGCAAGGACTCAAGAAGAGATTAAAAACCACGGTAAGATTTCAATGTCTTGGTCAAGTTTTATAGCTTCCGTTAAAAGGAAAGTTTATCCTCTAGCTTACATGCCAAAAGCCACTATGGACTAGAAAAATTTTAGACAATTGAAAGGGAAAAGTGTGCAAGATTATACTTATGAATTTAGGAGAAGAGCTCTTATTTTAGGTATTAATTTGTATTCTCAAGAAAATTTTCTATAGTATATTGGGGGTTTGTACAGCTACCTTAGGCATGCTATTCTCATGTTCAATCCCATAAACTTAGATGAGGTTTGTGTTCAAGCCACACCTTTAGAAGCAAAAGGGAAACATAATATAAATGAGAAAACTAATAGTGAGGGTAAAGGAAAGGGCAAGTTTTATGGAAGATGAAAGAGAAATAGATCTATCAAAAGAGAGAAAGAGAAACTCACATGTAAACATTGTTCAAAGAATGGCCATGATGAAGACCATTGTTGGCAACTTCATCCAGATTTGAATTCAAACAAAATGCAAGCCAAAGAGAAGGGGGAAATTGTTTCTATCATTGAACATGACTTAGGTTCAGATTCAGGAGATGAAACAAATATTACAACAATGGGTTTGAAAAGTAAGAACATAGCAAGCACTAGTTCTTAAAGTTGTTCAAATGTAACTCAAGATGAAGATATGATAATTGAACTTTTCCATATTAGAGTCGTTTCTAAACATACCAGAATAGACACACTTTTTGATAGTGGGTCTCAAGCTAATTTTATTTGTGAAGACTTAGTTAAGCAGCTAAACCTTGAAACTATTAGACATCCAAGACCTTATCCTTTAGGGTGGATATGAAAGAATGCAAACTTGCAGGTAACAAGGAAGTGCATACTAAGATTCACCATCAATTCAAACTTTCTTGATGATGTTGAACTTGATGTGTTGCCGCTTGAGATATCAGGTATTGTTTTAGGAAGTCCTTATCTTTATGATAGGAAAGCAGTATTTCATCACCATGAGAATAAGTATCACTTTTTTAAAGATGGAATTGAGTACATAGTTAGAGCGCATAAGAAGAAGACAATTTTGTCTCTTATACCTATAGGAGAAATGAAGAGGATAGTGAATGCAAGTCAAAATTTGACTTTGTTAATGATCAAGCATAGATATGTTTTGAATCAAACCTTTCAAAAACATGCATGGAATGAACAAGTTGATTTCATTAAAGTTTTTTATGCTTGTAATGAGATGTTTCAGGACTCTAACAGATTTCCTTTGAAAGGAGGTAAAAAATATGTGAAAAACTTGTAGCAGTCAACATCAGTGTTGAGCAGTGTTGGAAACAAGATGCCAGTGCAAGAGAGTGCAAAGGTCAAAGAGAAAGTGCCAAAGAAATTTGACAAAGAAGGCATGGATTTCAAAATTTCTTGTTTTTGGTTTCCAAAGGGTACATGGAAATGGCAAAAATACTTGGTCAAGAATAGACACAAATACAAAGCAAGAGTAGCGAAGAATCACCATGACGATAGTGTGTACGGTGAGATATTTTTTAAGTTTCTTTTGATTAATGACCAAGGTAGGAACAAGTCTGTTTCTACAAGAATATGTTGTTGGTCTGCGAATTCACGAAAATTGTAGCATGACGGTGTCAAAAACAGCAAGAGAGGGTCGCAAGAGTCCCAAAAAAAACTTAGTTTTTCTGAAAAGCTTCAGTTGGTGAAAATGGGAAAAATTTCAGTGGATTGAGACTAGAAAGGTAAGGGAACTATACCCTCATCCACATGATCATTAATCAAAGAGATTTTGGGACCCAAAATGCTTTCAGTGGGGAGAATGATCAGGTTCTCAGTGTAAAAGCTCAAAAATTAAAGTGCTCAAAATAGAATGGAAACGAAAAGGAAGATAGAGCCTATTGTTCATTTCCCTACACAACTAAAAAAATTGCAGAACAAGACATAATGGTGACATGGTAGCCCAATCAACACAAAAAGGATATTCTTGGAATTTTTTGTCATTTTCGCCCAATGACACTATGCCAAGCATCACTGTGGGATTCACCAGATATTTTGGAAGGTGAATTTTTTTTTATGTTCTATCCTAAGGTTGAATTTGATTTTTTTTAAATGTTGGAATAGTCCAACAAGAGGCAGACACGTGGTGTAGCTAGGGGCTACCACATGTCCACTCTAGTGGACCAAGGTTAAGGCTTCATTGTTATATGGTCGAATTTTTATTATATTCAAAGGTTGGGTTAAAATTCCAAAGAACTATGCTAAAAGCCTGAATTCATATATCAAAGTCTGCATTTTAATGTTATATATTCTAAATTTCAATGTAATATCAAAGATTGGTTATATTATAATTTTTTTGGTGGGGAAAAAGTTTAATATATAGGCTGGGAGGAGGTCGGGGCTCGACCCCAAAACCTTCCCCACATAGCGCGCCTCCCTTACCTCTAGACCACAACATTAAGACTTATCAGCCTATGTGCCCCATGTATATTTCTATTCAATGATTTCAACTGGTGGGGGAATGTAGGGGGCCAGCCCCCCCCTCCCGATAGGATCATACTCCATAACAAAAGGTAGAGCGAAGTTTATCTTAAACGCAGGATTAAGGTTAATGCAGGTTTATTAAACCCCCAAACTTTTGCTTAATGTGCTAATCATTATGCTAATCCGAATTATGATAAACACACGTTTAGAGATAATCCAATAGTTAAAAACCCGCTTAGAATTTAATTAGCTGCAGTTTAATATGGCTGCATATTCGGCAGAGCCACCAAATTTGGATCTGCCCCAAAATTTTGTGGCCTTAACTGGAGTCATCTCCAGATTTAATGGAGATTTCCTAGGCCAAACTGTTTTGGCCATAACTTTTCCAAAATTCAACCAAATTGGGAGCAAGAAGAGTCATTTCTGGAAGATTTGGACATTATGAATACATTGAAGCAGGTTTCAAGAATGGTAGGTGAATATAAAAAACTCTTTTTTCACATTGGAGCTAATACAGAGGCTCGAACCATGGAAGTTGGACCAAGGATATGTAGCCCAGGAGGGGTGAACTCCTTCATCAAAACACTGTGTTAATGGATCATTGTGATGGTTTTTTGTACATTTATTTCTTTTGTTCAAAATTATATTTTAATGTTTTTATGCTCATGAATCTAACATAAAATTTAGTTCATTTACCTATTTAACACTCACAAATACCAAGGAAACCTATGCACATAAAGCAAGTGATCACCAAATTAATTATAATTATGAAGATGAAATTAGCACAACAAAACTAACATTCTGATTCAAATCATATATTGGAAATATATAAGAGATAAAATAAATACAATATTTCTACGAGGCGGGCATGTTCCATGCTCTTGATGTTTTGACTAGTTAAGATTATTTGATAGATAAAGGTTCTATCTGTGTCACTTCTGTGGTAGTGACCTGATGTTTGTTGATGAAGATGGTTTTTGATGCCATCAGGGGAATTTTTATTTGATAGTAGGTTGAATGTGGTGCTCATATGCATAATATTGATATGGCATGTTTAGAACAAGTGCTCATTGTATGCATGGGTTTTTGACTGGGGACCTTCTCATGTAAGAATTGCTGAAAGAGATGCTTATGATGGCATGAGCCTTTGACAAATTTTGACAGAGTGCAATGGTTGTGAAGTACAATACCATATTGACATGAAAGCTTATGTTGAAGTTGAATGTCAAGGTGACGCCTTGTGAGCTGCTGCAATAGGGGATAGTGCTAGTACATGTGCGAGAGAAGATGAGCTTATCAATCCGAACATGAAAAGGAAGAAAAAAAGCGCATTGAATCCAGCCATATTTTTAAAATTAACTATTCTAAAAGGATAGTAGTGCAAATTTGTGTCACATAACGTGTATGGTGTCGATCTTTTCACTTCCTCTGAATGAAGTGAAGAGGTATCTCCAAGAAGATAACTGAGAGAGAGAGAGAGTGGTTGTGAAATAGAGGGGAGAGCATGATATTATATATATATATATATATATATATATATCTGTGTGTGTGTGTATATATATATATGTATTTTCGCGAGGTCATATTCCAGGAATGAGGGATTTGTTTTTATTATTCAAACACGCTACTTCAAAACCTCTTGATTTCAGGGTATGTCCAAGAAGATAACTCATAGAGAGAGAGAGAGAGTGGTTCTGAAGGATAAGGTAGAGAATTTTTATCCGCATTGTTGGCATTGACCATTTAATTTGAGCCTAAATCTGTCTCCTTGCACATAAATTATGACATGCTTGATGCCACAAGTCTTTGTGGAAAGTGACGTTAGAATTTTTCCAAAAGCAACACGAGCCGATCATGTGATGTGGTGTTCAAGGAAGCATCCACTGTGTTACGATAAAGGATCAGGTAAACAACCCTGGAGAGAACATTTTTTGCTGTGGGGAATAATGATGCACATGCAGAATGGAATGGTCCCACTGATGAGGTGGGAACATATTGGTAGATCTTGAAATTTATCAATTTTAAAATTCCAAGCTTTGGTTTCAAGTCACCGCCACAAGTATCCACACATTTTCCAATATGCATACTCATGGGTTCCATTAATAGGTATATTTTGAACTTCATTATGATACCCTACCAACCTTAAAACTATAATTTTCTCACATAAATTCACATTTTTTGTCATAATATGGTTAGTAAGAAGATTAAAAGGTGTTTTTCATATTGTGTGGCCTAATGTGATTAAATTGCAAGAAAAAGAAGCATTTTTGAGGCATTTAATATGCAGGGCCTTGATGGAGACAACCAAGAGAGAATCTAGGAGGCTTGTCCACCTCCTTAACTCTCTAACTCAAATTAGGATCACATAATTCTCACTCGGTGCTCGAATTCACTATCATTTGAGGGACTACAAGTCCATGTGAATATCAAGGAGAACCAGATCCATAATTCTCGAGATATTGGAGGGAATAACTCATATTTTCAGAGGAGTTTCCATCAACTACTTTTTTGTATAAATGAACCAACTCAAAGGCTCATTAGGTTTCAAGTTTTTGATTCAGCTAAGAGTAGCTGGTGAGCCTAGTGCTTGACATTGTTATTCTTAACTTTGATATGATGTATGAGACCATTATTTCTTGTTAATGAGAAGTTTATCATTGATATGCCTCCGAGATAGTTTTATAGGGATGAAAACCTTGGTTTTGGGCCCAACCCACAGGCTTTAGTCCCCCTTAAGTGATAATCAATCCTTACCTATTACCTGTATTGTTGGAAGAGTTATTGGAAAGATTCACAATATAACTCTGAAATTATTTGTTTATGATTTCTTGGAAATGGGTAGATGTTAATTCTTATCCTTTTTCATGATTAGTCTCTACAAATTAGGATTTAGTTGAGTGATCATAATAGTGTTGTGGAATAGAATATATCTTAGTCAAATTCACTCATCGTTTCATTGATAGTTTATCTCACTGTCTTATTGGTCATTTGATGCATGTATTTGGCTAGCTGCATGGTTATGTTGATCTACAGGGGTGGGCACATATTTCCATCTCCACCTATACCTTTCCATACTCTTCCTTGTACCTCAAACTACTCCCAAACTCCATTTCCACAATCATTCTGTTAAGGAAAATGGTAGACACAGTGGGAATCAACCTTGGTGTAAGATAGACCTCTGAGAGGTCCTATCTTAGCTAGGGGACTCCCACACACTTAATTCACTTCCTCCACCCATCATCCATATTATCCTATCCTCAAGACCCCATTTCTATCATTAAAAGCCTCTCAGAACCCCTCCCGTAGCATAACAGGGCCTCCTGTAGCAATACATGACCTCTTGTAGTAGCTCCTATAGTAGCCCTGTAGCAGTGTTCTTTTTAATCAATTATTCTTACCACTTGGAACATAACCTATTTAAGTTGAATAATTTCCCCCAAATTGTGATTTGATGATTAATTAATACTTCAAGAACACTCCAACCTCCTCTTTTCAAGAAAATGTAAATTATATCAAGATACATGAAGGTAGGTTACTGATTTGATTCAATTTGAAAACTAGAGTAGCTTTACTTCTACAAGTATATTGGCCCTTTCTCTTTCATACGATGTCAATTAGCACTTTAATCAATGCCATTTTCACTTTCATAATTAGAACCCAGTTCAATTATGTTTTCATGAGAATTTTTCACTATAATTAGTTTGTGGAATGATCTTTGAACACCTTGATCTGATTTCATCACTAAGGGTGACATGAGTAGAACATAACCTAATATGCATATAGCACTATGACCTCTAAGTTTTTAATAACCCCAGGTTGATAATTTGAGTTAAGAAGCTCTTGGGAGTTGCAACACTCTTGGTGCAATACTAAGGTGCATCACATACTACTGCATACATCACATATAACATTTCATAACAATTGAGAAGAGAACGTTTTAAGAGGTTCTCATATTCGTTCCCTTGTTTATCATGAATTTAAAAATATGGTTGTCTTATTTCACAGTTTTTCCCCTAATAAAACATGGGAATTAATTAGATGCCATTTTTATGAACCTATTAGTATTAATGTAGATGGTAGTGCTCTAATCATTGGGCACAAAATTATTTATAAAGATGAACATTTAAATCTTATATGTGTTGGTATACATCCAATGTTTCTGTTGGAATCAATGATTTTCATACCTTATTCTCTACTCAATATACCCGTTGGCTTCAGTCTTTTTACAAACTCACACAACAATAACGTTTGCTTCATTATTATCCAATGAATTTCATATGTGACCATTCGCTTCCAATACAATAGCATCACAATAATTACTCCATTGAAATGAAGGTTTTAAGGAGGAATAACACCATCTTTCCAAATCATTGGTAACATTTTACCAAACCAACCTTTCAAGTAGGTCATACCTTTATTGAAATGGATGTATTAATATGACAACATGTAAAAATAGGTTTTATTATGTAACACGTTATCCATCCCTAAAGTTTCATGCTTATCATTATGAGGAATTCCCAAAAAATACACTTTTGTATTCTCAATATGTCAAGGTACCTTTATGAGCACTTTTCTCCATGTAAAAGGTAATATTTAGGGGATATTTTGCTCAACCAAACTAGCACAGGAATCTTGATTCAAGAAAATATTGACATGCGCAATAATTCAGTTTGGATTTTTGCCTTACTTTCATACTTATATAGGACAAGATATTATTAGTTCCTTTTTTGGATTGATAGCATCTCATCTAGAAATAATAAGGTTCCTTGCATCTAAACATTAGGGTAATTTTGAGGTCTAAAATATGCCTCCTAAGAAAAATGTACAACCAAAATAAACTTTATAATACCAATAGGATTCAAGATGATGATTTCAACCATGGGGGATGATTCACCATTTTTGGAGTAAAAAAGTAAAAATATTAAAAAATAATAAAATAATAAAACTACCCATGTTGCAGAATTTAATTCGTCATCCAAGGAGTACCCATTTTGCATAGTTTCAAAAGACCTTACTACACAAAAAATGAGAAATACATGAAAAAACATGATTGCAATCACACTTTTCATGTATTTCCCTTTTTTCATGTAGCAGGGCCCATCTAAAGTATGCAACATGTGATCCGGATTTATTTTATGCAGGAATACAAAAAAATACACATATAACCATAAACAGAGAGATGTAGCAAAAATAATGCTTCATTTTATTAAAATCAAATGACTGCAATAGTCTTAGAAACATAATGGAAACTAGCTGGGGCACTAGTATCTTATCTTTGAGAAGAAATTTGGTGGCTACAGGCCTCTAAACTGTGTTAAATTGAGGATGAAAGGCCTATTATAGACAATGGAAATAGATGAGCGGGCAAAGGCACTGGTAGCGTATCTTATCTCTGAGAAGAGATATGGTGGCTACAAACCAGACCACTGTGTTACAATGAGGCTCGCAGGCCTATTTATAGTTGAGAAATAATGTAAGACCTGAAACATCCAAAAACCTAACCCTAGGAGATGAAGCACCAAAACTGTGGGTCCTATTTGGGTAAATTGGTGTTTCATCTTCCCGAGGACATAACTTTGGCATCCGATCTTCGTTTGACGCGCTCAATAGATCGTTAGAAATATCTATCCAAGGACTACAACTTTTGGTGTGAGAAACATCGGTCCATGGAACCATGTTGCTCCCATTTTTCCCAAAAAACCTAACCCTAGGAGATGAAGCACCAAAATTGTGTGTCACGTTTGGGTAAATTGGTGTTTCAACTTTCCAGGGACGTAACTTTGGCATCCGATCTCCATTTTACGTGCTCAATAGCTCGTTAGAAATATTTGTCCAAGGACTAAAAATTCTGATGTGAGAAACATCGGTCCATGGACACATGTTTCTCCTCATTTTCCCAAAAAATGTCATTTAGGGCCTCTAACGGCTCCAGAAGTTCAGCACCCGAAAAAATGTTAAAAATAGTAAGTTGCATTGCAACTTAAAAACATAAAGAAATGATGGTGGGGGTTAAAATGGAATATTTGGGTGGCCACCAATTTCCACCTGGATCATTATGGCCCCAAAACGGCTCCGGTAGTGCAGAACCCAAAAACCTGCTAAAAATAGCAAGTTTTGCTGAAGTGAAAAATTGAAAGAATTGATGGTGCATGTCCAAATGGAATAAGTGGGTGGCCACCAACATCCACCTAGATCATTCCTCCCTCCTTAGGAAACAATGGTCCCCATTGCATTAAGTTCCCCCATGAGGGGCAAATTTTGCTGAACTTGGTATTGGATTTGTCCAGGATGTTGGAGACATGTTGGTGGACGTGCTGGATATAAATGAATGGATGTAGATGAATAGGTGGCTGGAAACTAGTTAAGGATCTGAGAAAATTTATCCATCACCGTGTTCCTCTGTTTCTCGAGGGCCTCCTCGAGCAATATTTTGATAGAATCTCTTACTCCCTCATCTTTCTCTCCTTCTGCCATGGGGGGTCGTTGGGGTTTGCGAGGCTGATCTTGCAATGGTTCAACAAAATCAAGCTCGAACTCCTTATACCCTGAACCCGCTGGGGACATGCAAAGAAAAATAGAGAAATAGTAGACCCACTATGATACCACTAATATGGATTTTGTTTTTGTAGGACCGCAACATAATACACATATAACCATAAACACAGAGATGGTGCGGAAATAATGCTTCATTTTATTAAAATAAAATGAATGAAATAGGATTACAAACATAATGGAAACTAGCTAGGGTTGTGGTAGCTTATCTCTAAGAAGAGATGTGGCGGCTACAGGCCTCTAAGTTGTGTTACATTAAGGCTTGAAGGCCTATTACAGACATAATGGAAATAAATGAGTGGGCGAAGGCACTCGTAGCGTATCTCTAAGAATATATGTGACGGATATAGGCCCCTACACTGTGTTACAATGGGGCTCGTAGGCCTATTTATTGTTGAGAAACAATGTAAAACCCGAAACTTCCAAAAACATAACCCTAGGAGATGAAGCACCAAAACTGTGGGTCCTGTTTGGGAAAATTGGTGTTTCAACTTCTTGGGGACGAAATTTGGCATCTGATATTCGTTTGACATGATAAATAGATTTTTACATATATATATCCAAGGAATACACCTTTTTGTGTGAGAAACATTGGTCCATGATCCCATGTTGCTCCTAGTTTTCTCAAAAAACGTCATTTAGGGCCTCAAAACGGCTTTGAAAGTTCAACACCTGAAAAACTGCAAAAAATAGTAAGTTGTGCTACAAATTAAAAATAGAAAAAACTTATGGTGGGGGTTGAAATGAAATAGGTGGGTGACCACCAATATCCACCTAGATCATTACGGCCCCAAAACGGCTCCGGGAGTGCAAGACCCAAAAACTTGCTAAAAATAGTAAGTTGTGTTGAAGTGAAAAAATGAAAGAATTGATGGTGCGGGTCCAAATGGAATATCCACTTGGATAAACATGGGTACTCCTTGGATGAGGAATCAAATTATGCATCCAACGAGTGTTTCCGCTCGAAATTTGAGTAAACCCATAGGGAGATAAGTTGAAAATACGAATTGAAAAAATAGTTGTTTCTTTTTTCCCTCTAAAATTTGATGATGTAATGTAATCTTATTTTATTATTTCCACTATTATTTTATAATTTTCTTAGGAGGCCCATTTTATACCTCAAGATTCCCCTAATTTCATTTTTTAATCATTTCTCCAAAATGACTCTGCTAACTTTCTCCATCCCATGCCAATATGATGTATAAGAATACCATTTCCAAAATCCTCTCCTTAAATTGTTGTTGGAATTAATACTCTATAATTTTTTGATGTATAACTTGTGATTACGTGTTTGTTAGAATATAATCACAAAATACACCCATGAATTATCCCTGAGCAATGAATCTACGTGGATGTTGAGAATGATACTTCTCAAAAACCCTGTCACCACAACTATCACTTGATTTTGCTGAAAAATATTATGTTATTAAAATAGAAATTGTGAAAAATACCCAAATAAGTATTCTAAAAGTTCCCATCTAATTTTACTCAATATTTCATGCATCCTCCAAAAATTTGAATTGAATTCTAATGCATGGGGGAAACATGCTAAAATATAGTTAGAAACTTGCTGAATAAAAGGCATGATTCCCTCCTAGAATATTGATCTCTAGACGATCATCAAACATTGATATATCAAAACTCTTAAGCAAGGTCTGGCTAGAATAAGTATTTGCAATGACATATATAAAAGGTACTCATGAACTATTGATATTGAATGGTAAACTATGTTATGTTTAGTTAATTATGTGTGTTTCCCATGTACCATCGATGTTGGACCATTCAAGTGGATGTATGAGAAATTATTGAGCTGAATACCAAAATTTAGCATTCCTTTGGTATTTCCTAGAATCAAATTTTCAATATTATAGTGAAAAACTTTGGGTGAAGTATGAACTTGGATGCAAGACTTACGAGGAAATTGATTTATGACCTAGTCAACGTTAATTAAATTTCTTCCCGATTTTTAGCAAAATGCTTCATCTACATTGATGGAATCACTTTTGAGTGCTTCAACCCTATTTCAACTGATATAGTGTTTGTTATACAGTTAAAATTTATCATTCTTAATTTTTCAGTAGTTCTTTATGTTGAAAATTTGGAGGGATGTAGGTTAATACAAATTCTCTTCTTGATAATTACTTGTGAGCTTACTTATGTCTTCTCTTCTTTAGCTTAGTTGATATTTCATCAAGTCAATTATCAAAGTACATGAGACACACAAATTAGGCTCCTAGAGCCAGAGAAAAACCTCTCCCTCTGATACCCAGGCTACCTCACTCCAATGTTTTTGCAAAATAATTATAAATCTAGGCACTCTAGTACTATGTGGAAGCTTTTATAATTCCTCGGATTCAATTATCAAAACACAGTTCCTATGGTTATAAAACCCACAATGCATACAATATGGATCTGTTATTAAAACCCAACGCTTCATCTTATGACTTGGTTAATCATCTACTCGAATTTCAAAATAACTCACGTATAAGCTCCCTCTTGCTTTGTGAAGTTCTAATGCCTTTAAAACTCAACTCACATAAAATGCACCCATCTAATTATATGCTCAAAGTTGTCAATTCACATATATTCGAGGTCTTATTTAAATGAAATATTTCATTTCACACCTATCCATCAACTTTGGTCGAATCTCGAGGTTCTAACTCAATTATATATATACACGTGCCCCTTTGCCTTTTAATCTTACCAAGCTAGGCCTTGGTTCCACTAAAAGCGCTAGCATAATGTCTATTCTCCAATTCATTCGTTATAACACGTTATAAACCTTCATTCACATAGTTCCGACCCATTTAACCTTTAATTATAAATGAATCACTTAATAAAGTGCTTTGGGCCCCACAATACCCCTCAGTTCAATCGGACGGCTTGTAACTCAACGCCTTCCATCCAAATACTCCGACGGTTATTGATCCACGCGACCTGCATGATTTTCAACCATTAACACCTTTGCACTTGAGGACACGACCACCACTGATCATCCAATACTCTAGATTGGACGACTATAATTCTTATCGCATTTTTTCAAACTCTGAACCTTAATGCTCAGAAATTGCGTGAAACTCATGGTATTCGAATACCACCTCTGGCTTACGTGTCAACCGCTAGAACACATCGCGTTTTTTTTTCACAAAATTTATTTACCAATTTTCCAAAGCATGAGACCACTGGTATCTTGAACGCCAGTTTTTCTGTTCATTTCATGGTTCCGTTCCTTAGTTCTAGGTTTCGTTTCAATTCTTTGGTGCGCCAATCTTATGCTTATGACTCTGCTCTCAAATTTAACTTCTCTTCCTTCTTTCTACTCACTTCACTATTCTATTGAATAGTTCCGCCGCTTATTCACAAGTTAGTTCTACCCCTTGCTTAGCTTAGAACCGCCCTTCTATACATGCAATATTTTCTTGTGTCTTCCACTTAAGGACCAAGTCTCATCGAATTCTCCAGTGAACCCGTTAACCACAGTCAATAATCAATAGTCAATGATTATTTTTTCATGTGGGCTCAATATCAATTTTCCCAAATCGATACCCGTCTCAATTCCATTCAACAATACTTCGCACAAATTAAATCTATAGCAAATGGATTCCGATGAGACCAGAATCTTCTAATTACAAAGTGTTATCAAACTTATAAGTCAATTAAATGTCAGGGACCGAATTATCTCCTCACACGAAGATTAACAATTCAAAATTCCCTACAATATAATAACCTCAGAAATTTAAAGGGAATCGAACCCCCTTCAACCTACAATGAGTTCGGAAATTCGGTTCATTCTAGAATGCATGCAACTTTCCCTATATAAACTGAGACAGGAAATAAAAAGACTCTACAGGAATCGATCCTTTCAGTGATCGATTCATCTAGATTACAAGTCAAATTGGAATATACACAACATCATACACAGGCTCGGATAATTACAAGTCACACAGAGTCACTAATTCATCCAATGATACAGAGTTTCACACTAACCCTCTAAACTTAAATATTCTTCATGCATAATGTAATCAACAGCATATATTTTCACATAGGAAATGGGACAACTCTTCATCAATATATATAAATATCATCAATTATAAAGACATCCACTTACAACTTCTTGACTGGTCAGATTTTTAGTTCAATGGCCTTCTACCCTTACTGTTATGCCTCCTTAACTTCTATCCTACTCTACAGGTGCTTACATTTATACAAATTGATCAAGAATCGATTCAATTTCTTCGATGACTGAACAGAATTTTGGAATTCCTAACTTATCAACTTCTCCTCTCATGTTCTCTATTGGTTAGAGAACATTTACGATTCCTCACTTAATTTATTCAAAACATTAATAATGACATGAGAATTTAAAAATAAGAGACCCCCCTATATCTAATAAGAGTACAAAGTATTTCTTGAGCCTAATGCCCCTGCATTAGACTTCCAAGTTTTAATTTTTTCATGATCTCTTGATCATGTGTCTTTAATCTCTGCCTCCTAGATCCCATACTCTGTTTTGCTGATGTCCATCAGTTGCATCATTCTTCTTCTACAGTTTTCTTCCAGCTATACTTTCAAAATCTGCTTTTATCTTTCCTTTGCTGAAATCCTCCTACTTTCTTGATGTTGTCTGTTGCTTCCGAGACACTTTCACCATCAGTCTTTTGATGTCTTCAATTTCTTTGTCTAGCATATCTTCTATCTGGAAATTTCCTTGCCCATTGTTGCTGCCTTCAAATGCTATTGCTGTCAATACTGTTGCTCCTGTTGTTTTTGTTGTTACAAACATGTTTGCTACTCCTGCAGATGTCATCTCCAATGTTTCTACCTCTGTGGCTACCTCCCAAAATTCTTGTCCCTCTACAACATGCTTTTTCTCATCATTTGCAAATTTACTCTTAGAAAACAAATCATCAATTAGATTTTCACCTGAAGTAACATACTCATTTAATTTTATTTTCATACTAGTAAGCATAATTAAATTCTGCAAACTAGTATCAGCTTCTCTTTCCTTCACAGCTTCAGGGAATCTCATTCTGGTGTCTGCAATCTCTTCCTCTTGCATAATTTCTCCCAGCAAACAATTCAGCCATCTCTTCTGTACTTGTTTCACATCATCAGCATGCTGCAATTCAGTTTCAATATCTTCTTCTTCTTCTTGGAAAATCTTCAGTAATTGTCCTTCATCTCCTTGATTGATTCTGGCACTCAAATCAAGTTCTTCCAACTCTTCTTTCTCATCTTCTGTCAGCATAGAATGTTGATTCTTCCTCACTGTGTCAGTTTTAACAGTCTGTCCCACAGTCTGCTCTCCAACCTTCTCTTGGTTATTCAAACAAGCCAATTCTTCTCTGCCACCAACAGTGAAAAATTTCTTCATGACTATTCCATCTTATGCCTTTTGCAACAATTTTTCTCCTCTCAAGACAATTCCAAAATATGGATTGTCTTCTGCCATTCCTGTAAACACAATCAAACTATCAGTGTCCAAATCACAAGACCCAATGGTCTCAATTGATGACCCAGTCACCAATTCTTCTCCCTCCAGTTCTAAGTTTGTTTCAAGACTCAGAAATTCTTCATTATATTTCTTTTCAGCTGCCAGATTTATCTCCACTCCTCCAATCACCATGTTAAAATGATGATCCTTCCCTATGTTTTCAGCCAACATATTTTCTCCTTCATTCAATTATTTGACAACTTCCATTTGCTGTTCTTCCTTGTCTGCATGATCAACACATGAATCATCGGCACTAAAATTCCAAGGCTTCAATACCTTATTTTCCTCTGACAACACATTAGTATGTTGTTCAGGACTTCTTTCTAAATCCTCTGTCAGCACATCAGTATGTTGATCTGCATCTTTCATGAGATTGTTAGCTAGTCTTTCCTTCCTTTCATCATTTTCTTCATGAATGTTCTTCTTCTGTGATTCATCAAAATGAACTCCTTCATTTTGCTGAATCATTTTCTTCTTATCCTCTATTTGTTGATTTCCATTCATGACTATTTTTCTGCCTTGCTTCTCCAGTAACCCATCCTGTGCATAGGTCCTCTGCTTCTCTAATTCTCTTCTTTGAAAATCCAACCTCCTATACAATTCAACAACTTCAATTGGAGTAGACTTTGGGAACCTCACACAACCTTTTATACCTCTACTTGTTCTTTACCAATCATCTGTTGGTCCTTCTCTCTCTGCTTCAACATTCTGCTGTATACTCTCATTGGACTCTTATATCTTCAATTATTCCTCCTGAGATCTTACTATCTCAGCATTGATCTGAATAGATTTCAGATATAATGTCTCTTCCTCAACAAACTCTAAAGCTTTCTCATATTCCTATGATGTACCTGCAAACATACACAATTCTTTAGTTTCAAAGCCACAAGACTCTTCAGCCTTGGTTTCTTTCTCAAGCACTTCCCTTTGAACAGATCTGCATGTGGAATATTCAAATTCCATACTTGACTCAAGAAATCTAAGTTCCTCTTCCTCTGGAGAACCTGCCATCACCTTACAATTGTCAGATTCACAAGTACAAGTCTTTACATCATCCAGTTGATTTGGACTTGTCCAATAACCGAGGAAATCATCAATGATTTCCTCTTTAGAAAGACAAGCTTCTTATTGCCTTAATCCTTCACCATGTCTCACAAGATCTCTTGCAGATCTCCATTCTTCACCTCTGCTCTGTTCTGCTTCACAAGCACAAATTTCTTCTTTCAACTCAGCTGCTCTGAGTTCTTCTCTCAATAAGGCAATCTCCCTTTGCCTCAATCTCAACTGTAATGGTTGCCAATTCAATTTCTTCCTCATGAGCCAACCAACTCTCTGGATTTATTCTATCATCCTCTCCAGTTTATAAAAATGCTTACTGATCTCAGCTATCTCTTTCCAATACTCTGCATCAGTGAGTTTCTTCCTCATGCCATTTGTTTTGGCATCTTCCCTCACTTTTCTGTAGTGGCCTCTCTCAGAACCCCTGCAATCTCTGTTATGACTATCAATAGTCATTTTCTCCATGTCTTCACTCATCAGCTGCACTAATCCTCTGCAACAGTAAGCTCTCTTGCTACAACTTACCTCACCAATCCTTTCCTCCGGATCTGGGCTTTTGGCAAGTACTGGTCCCCTATCTGCTAGAACCTTCTGAGAACTCTCTTATGCTCTCTCTAGGCTTAACTCTGCAACTCTTCAAGAACACATCTGTTCTTCTTTCATCCAACCTTTGTTGGGAATTCTCCAGGTTCTGCCACACTTTCTTCTTCACTGAGAATCCTCTTCTGGACTCTCTTATCACTACTCTCAAAGCTATGATCTGCCTTTGCTGAGATTTCTTCGATTGCTTGCACTCTGAATTCTATAACCAATTCCTCCAAACCAGAGTTAAACACTGCTCACCAACTCACCTTCTCTTGAGAAAACTGCAATTGTTCTCTCTATCCAGCCTTTAGCTGAATATCAGGTCCACTGCCTTCACCATCAAATTCTTTCTTCACTTTTTGCAACCACAATTCTGCAATTACAATTTCAAATCAGATTTAAAATTATTTACCTGCAAGATCTCTGCATGATCTTGTCTTCCACTCCTTTTTGCAAATCCTTTTCACTGCAACTCTGTGTACTTTGCTGTATATCAGATCTTAGAATCTGATCTTCCTTCTTCTGTCATCACATGCACTGTATGCACATCACCATCTCTGTATGCTTGCAATCTTTATCAGTTTTCAAAAGTCTGATTTCTTTTCATACCTGCAATTAATTAAAAAAAAATTGAACTTTCAAACAGAACTATTCCTGATGCTTTGATACCACAATGATGCCTGGGCTACCTCACTCCAATTTTTTTTCCAAATAATTTTAAATCTCGACACTCTAGTACTATGCGGAAGCTTTTATAATTCCTCGGATTCGATTATCAAAACACAGTTCCAATGGTTATAAAACCCACAATGCATACAATATGCCCTTTTTATTAAAACCCAATGCTTCACCTTATGACTTGGTTAATCATCATCTACTCGAATTTCAAAATAAATCACGTATAAGCTCCCTCTTGCTTTGTAAAGTTCTAATGCCTTTAAAACTCAACTCACATAAAATGCACCCATCTAATTATATTCTCAGGGTTGTTAATTCACATATATGCGAGGTCTTATTTAAATGAAATATTTCATTTCACACCTATCCATCAACTTTGGTCGAAGCTCGAGGTTCTAACTCAATTATATATATACACACGCCCCTTTTCCTTTTAATCTTGCCAAGATAGGCCTTGGTTCCACTCAAAGCGCTAGCATAATGTCTATTCTCCAATTCAGTCATTATAACACGTTATAAACCTTCATTCACATAATTCTGACCCATTTAACCTTTAATTATAAATGAATCACTTAATAAATTTCTTCGAGCCCCAGAATACCTCTCAATTCAATCAGACGACTTGTAACTCAACGCCTTCCATCCAAACAATCTGACGGTTATTGATCCATGCAACGCACATGCTTTTCAACCGTTGACGCCTTTGCACTTGAGGATGCGACCACCGCTGATCATCCAATACTCTAGATCAGACAACTATAATGCTTATCACGTTTTTTCAAACTCCAAACTTTAATGCTCAGAAATTGCGCGAAACTCCTGGTATTCGAATACCACCTCTGGCTTACGTGTCAACTGCTAGAACACATCGCATTTTTTTTCACAAAATTTCTTTACCACTTTTCCAAAGCGTGAGACCACTGATATCTCAAACGTCAGTTTTGCTGTTCATTTCACGTTTTTGTTCATTGGTTCTAGGATCCGTTTCAATTTGTTGGTGCGCCAATCTTATGCTTATGACTCTTCTCTCGAATTTAACTTCTCTTCTTTCTTTCTACTTACTTCACTATTCTATCGAATAGTTCCACTGCTTCTTCACAAGTTAGTTCTGCCCCTTGCTTAGCTTAGAATCGCCCTTCTGTACATCGCCGGTCCAATTCATGCTATCTTTTCTTGCGTCCTTCACTTAAGGACCAGGTCTCATCAAATTATCCAATGAACCCATTAACCACAGTCAATAATCAATAGTCAATTATTCTTTTTTCATGTGGGTTCAATATCGATTCGCCCAAATCGATACCCATCTCGATTCCATTCAACAATACTTTGCACAGATTAAATCCATAGCTAATGGATTCCGAAGAGACCAGAATCTTCTAATTGCAGAGTGTTATCAAATGTATAAGTCAATTAAATGCCAAGGACCAAATTATCTCCTCACACGGAGATTAAAAATTCAAACTTCCCTACAATATAATAACATCATAAATTTAAAGGGAATTGAACCCCCTTCAACCTACAATGAGTTCGAAAATTCGGTTCATTCCAAAATGCATACAACTTGCCCTATATAAATTGAGACATGAAATAAACAGACTCTACAGGAATCAATCCTTTCAGTGATCGATTCATCCAGATTACAAGTCAAATTGAATATACACAACATCATACATAGGCTTGGATAATTACAAGTCACACAAAGTCACTAATTCATCCAATGATACAAAGTTTCACACTAACCCTCTGAACTTAAATATTCTTCATGCAGAATGTAATCAACAACATATATTTTCACACACGAATTGGGACAACTCTTCATCAATATATATAAATATCATCAATTACAAAGACATCCAATTAAAACTTCTTGACGGGCCAGATTTTCAATTCGATGGCCTTCTACCCTTATAGCTATGCCTCCTTAACTTCTATACTACTCTACAAGTGCTTACATTTATACAAATTGATTAGGAATTGATTCAGTTTCTTCGATGACTCAACAGAATTTTGGAATTCCTAACTTATCAACTTCTCCTCTCATGTTCTCTAGTGGTTAGAGAACATTTACAATTCCTCACTTAATTTATTGAAAATATTAATAATTACATGATAATTTAAAAATAAGATACCCCCATATATATAATAAGAGTACAAATTATTTCTTGAGCCTAATGCCCCTGCATCACCCTCTTGGAGAGGAAAACCCGCAAATAATTCTTCTTGTGGATCTTCAATTGAAAATTACCATGACTCAGACATAGACACTTGACCTAGATATGATTCCAAGACCTTCATTCCCCCCCTTCAACCTTGGATCTTCTCTTGACTAAATCACTTAGATATTCATCAACACTAGAGACCTTGAGTATGTTTGTAGTTGAATTGCTTGAACAGTAGGAAGGTAAATCATAGATTTACTATTGTTGTCTTTTCTCCTTATGATTACCACAAATTTCCTCTTTAGGTTAACAGACCTTGCACTTATCTATAATCTAACTTGTACCCTTGATATCCACAATCCTCTTCTTATATCACTATTTAAGATCCGCATTCTACACTATCTCTTATCTAAACTTATGTTCTTATTTTATCTATAATGAGCCCTTAATTTATCCACAATGAAGTCTTTCCCTTTATCCGCACTATATCTTAGTATATGTCCACATTGAAGTCTGTTGTAGGTTCCGCACTATCTCTGTTGTGGTATCTGCATGATCTCTATTGTAGGTTCCACACTATCTTAGTATATATTCACACTATCTATGTTATGGTATCCGCAATTCCTTCTTGTATTACATCCACAAATGCTTCTTGTAATAGATCCACAAAATCTTCCTGTATTTTGTCTTAGACTTATTCGCATTTTCAATTTCATCAAATGAACCGCAATCATACCTTATATATAGTGAATTGATCGTATTCTTTTTAGGCCAACCATCATCCATAATATAGGCCAAATTATGTAGGCCGACATGACTGTAATTTTCGTCAATAATTTACTAGGTGTTTCTTCAACAACGATGAGGGATTGTCTTCACTATATTATGAGCTTGTCTTCAACATTGTATGATGGTTGTTTGGGAGCTTCTTCAAGGTCTTCGGAGCACAAAAACCTAAAATAAATCCTTCATGAATATGACCCCTAATTATATTTATTCCTAGAAGAAATAATCCTAATAGACATCAAGAATAAGTCTATCTACATAATAAAATATTTCTCATGAAACCCATGAAATAAGTACACCAAAAATACATTTTATTATATTTGACATCTTCTTTATATAAATACATAATTACATAGTCAACATGAAGACCGACCTAGTTACACTTTTCAAGACTCCCTCTTAACTAGGGAGGTATTCATACAGGTACATGGTTACTTTCAAACTGAAGAATCTCATAAGAAGAATCGGATTGGTAATCGCATTTGTATAGCATCATATCAACCAGCATTGTCCTAGTGTAAGGCCTTGACTAAAAACCCCATCTATAAATGAGACAATGGGCTACAGTTCTGGCGAGACACATAACTAATAGACACCATAGTCATTGTCTATCCAAGGTACATACCCCACCTAGGTGTTCCTAGAGTACGACCTTCTCGGACTATTGTTCTCTTGGGTAGCCAGCCCTCGAAGAATATCGGTCCACGACTACTCTTGTCTTGAATGCCCTATCTCATTCTCAAAGAGTATCGAATGCCAGATGATTACCCAATCCTCCATTCTGTCTTCCAGGTGAAGACCATAATGATGTGTCTATCCATTCCCTTCACATGGCCTTCACTAAGACTTACGGTTGTTACTCCTGGTCTAGTGTATGACACATGTAATAGAGAATCACATATGTCACTCCCTCTTAACATAGGAAGGACATACTTCAAGTTTCTTCAAAGCAAGAAACTTACCACCAAGCTCCTCGGCTAGGGTCCTACAACAACAATCCAACTACTCATGAAGAGTTCCTCCCCTCGATGTCATGATTTTCGATATTTGAGGAATCTTTAACTTTCAGCTTCATAGGGCACATATCATCCATCACTTTTAGTCACGAGTCATGTCCACTATCAGAAAGTGATTCATTATTGTTCCTCATCTAGTCCACTGTTATGCCATGTTGATTTCCTTCAAATCATCCTCAAGGATTATACATCCTTTCTTATGATTAGTAGCCCTGCACAAATTCATCTAGGTAAACATATACATATGAAATTTTAGAACAAAATTTACCTTAGTGATGATCTTTCACCATGACATCTTCCTATAGGCATCGACATCCTTCATATAGATTGACACATCTCTTAATGATATGTTTTTCCAAGGGTCTTCTTCTTTACTAGACTTCCATAAGAGTCTACATATCTTCCTAGGAGATCTCCTAGTCACATCTTCTTGGCTTCCGAATGATAACAACCTCTTAACATGGTTTCATTTTATGATCTCTCCCTTTCTGCACATTTTCCATTCCCAGGAACTTGCAACCTTCCTAGTTTCTTGTTCATATACAACCACCTCATTTTCCATCAAGACATATTATGTTGATTTGATTTGTCTGTGCACTAAGAGATACTCCTCCATATATCATACTTCTAAATACAGAGGTTCATTACCTACAACCATATGACATGACTTCACAAAATCTAATGTTAGCATATAAATGTATACATACCTCATACCTGGAGTCATCCTGCAGCAATTTCTCAAGAATGAAGAGCTTCATTCTCTTCGCCTACTCCATCAATATGTCATCACATTCTAAAAATTTTGTTTCCATGATGACCCTTACTCTTAATAATTGCTTTCCATTAGTAATGTTATTAGAGAGGTTTTTCTCTGGAGCTTCTACACCAGGAGCTCCTATCTTTCTTTTATCATGATGCTATAATATAAATTTCTCCCTATCATACTATTTACAACCAACAAAAATCATTTAAAGAAGAATAAGATATTAATCATGGTTGAGATCCCTCTTTAAGAATGTATCAGGGAATTAAAGATAAGATTAGTTGGGGACCGATATTCTTTGAGGGCTAGCTACCCAAGAGAAGAATATTCCAGGAAGGTCATAATTTGGGAACACCTCGGTGGAGTATGTACCTTGGAGATACAATGATGATGGTGTTTATAAGTCATGTGTCTCACCAAAATTGTAGCCCATTGTCTCATTGAGAGATGGGGCTGTTAGTCAAGTCCTTGCATTAGGAAAATGCTGGTTGATATGATTCTATACAGATGTGATTACCAATCCGATTCTTCTTATGAGATTCTTCAGTTTAAAAGTAACCATGTACCTGTATGAATACCTCCCTAGTTAAGAGGGAGTGTTCAAAAATGTAACTAGGTCGGTCTTCATGTTGACTATGTAATTATGTATTTATATAAAGAAGATGTCAAAGATAATAAAATGTATTTTTGATGTACTTGCTTCATGGGTTTCATGAGCAAGATTTTTATTATGTATATAGACTTCTTCTTGACGTCTATTAGGTTGAATTAAGTGCCTCATACATGAAGGATCTAGTTTAGGTATTTATGCTCCAAGGCCTTGTGGAAGATGCTCACAAACATCCCTCAATGCTTGACGAAAGAAAAGATTTAAAGGAATTAAAGAAGCACCTTATCAACATTGGAATATTACTTGTCCAAGTTAACCTAAAAATCATAGAACAAGTCGGCTTATTTAGAGACATAAACAACTATTTATAGGAGAATGTGGATTTCAGTTTGGATGAGGATTTTCGGACATGTTCTGAGATTAAATGTGAAGTGCGAGATTGAACCTTATGTGGATAAGGAACAACAATTAGGATAATTGTGGACAAGACAAGACCTACTATAGGAATGAAAGAGGACAAGTCTGAATCTAATACAGGGAAAAATTTGCAGACAAGACTACAAGAATAATTGTGGATATAATGAGATTACAGTTTAAATAAAGTTTAAGAATCTACCACAGTGCAGATAAACCTCATCAAAATTCATTAAGGTTTCCGGACCTAACACAATCTATAAGTGCAGATAAACCTTATCTCATTGAGAATAATCTTCAACTATGTTTTCGGACCTACTACACTATAAATGCATATATATATATATATATATGAAAATTCAGTGGAAATTTACTTGGAGATAGTGCGGAATTGTACTAGAGTAAAATGAGGACATTTAGGAAGCATAAGTGTTGTTAAGGAACAGTAAAAGGTGTTGGTCAATCTCATGAAGATTTGTGAATTAAATCTCAAGAATAATTGCAGATACAAAGGGATTCAAGAAGTGCGGACAGAACAATGAACTAGGGCGGCATCTGAGTGCAGACAAGTGCAGGAAGGAAGATTGCGGATACAAGGTGAAGATCAAGGTCTTGGAAGCATATCTAGGTTAAGGGTCTAATTCTGGGTCATGGTACTTGCCATTTGAAGATCTATAAGAATAATTCTTTGTGGTTTTCCTCTCCAAGAGTGAGAGGTTTTTTCCCTAACTTTTGTGTTTGGTGCATTTCGATAATTGACTTGATGTAAGATTAACTAAGAGAAGAGATAACTAACACAAATAAGTTCACAAGTAATTATAAATAAGATAATTTGTATTAACCTACAGCCCTCTAAATTCTCAACAAAATGATGCTCTAAAAATTTCCTAAAGAAAGGTCCATCTCCTCTATATCCTATGCAAGAAAATTCTCTCCTCAAAGAAGCCATGTGAAAGCTCTCAATGATGAAATCCATATAAATGCAAAGCTTACTACCTTAGCAATTTTAGAAACATAACTTTGGAAAAACTTCATTTTCTTCTTAGCTCTAATTTTGTTGGTATATATAGGCCCAATTCCAATCCTTGGCTCCCCCTAACTCATTTATGAGAATAGGATTGGTGGGAGAAAGAAGAGCCCTTTAGGGGCTCCTTAATTCAAATCCAAGAGTAGAATGGCTCAAGACTATGCCATCAAGGCTTTTCCTTTCAGTAGAAGTTGTTTCATTCAAAGTGAAGTGGTCACCCGAGCTACTGAGTTGTCACTTTTTGAATAAGTGTATATCAAAGAAAAGACCACAGTGATTTATGTAAAAACTACTATAGCGCCTTTGTGTGGTTTGATTTTTTAAATGAACCTTAAGGAAACTTTTTTTTTGTTGCTACATGATTTTTTCCATTTTCACTAGTACACTAAGTATACATGTCATTTTTTGATGTTGCATATATATTAATGTATACGATTCAATGCATTTTTTCCCAATGCTAACAATTTCCCCCTGATTTTTTAGGTTAGGAGAAAACATATAGCTGAAATTCATCACGTTTTCTATGTCTTATGGTACTTGGGAGAGAGATAATTTATTATTCAGATAGAGTTGAGTGGATCCTTCAAAGGAGATGATAAAACTTAGCGCTGATGGATGTTATATAAACAAATATCTATATCATGCAAGCATGTCCCATGCTAATGACCATTACTTTGACTCAAATGATTACAAATTCACATGATTAATTCTGTCAAAATATGTTGAAGAGATCATCTGTTGTATATGGAACTAGATCATTGCTTTACCCATGGGGGTGTCTCTTAGAAAAGGATGTTGTATATGCCCCCATGCATGAGGCATTTTTAAGAGAAATGTAACTCGTGAAGGAGGTTCCAACTTGATGCGTGAGTCTTTGACCAAATGAGAGAATTGTAACTATGAGTAGAGATAGTGTTGCTATTGGCGTTTAATGATGAAGCAATAGCTAGGCCTTCAGTCAAAGGACTAGATACTAGAGCTTGAACCTGGTGGAGTGGCCAATTTAAAAGGAGCATAGGCACGAGTAGAAAAATTTGGTGAAGTCGCGAGAAGAGGTAAAGATGGTGATAGCACTAATGGGGATTGAATCAACCAAGATTTGGGACCTCCTCAATGGGGGGGATTTTTCAATGTCGCATGGGAGAGGCTAAGCTCTTCAATCCCTATAGAAAAATGAAGTAGCGAAATGTATTGAATCCATGCATGTTATCTAAATGTAGTCATTATCAAAGGACACTAATAAATCTTTTCCCTTCCTAAGAAATGAAGTCAAGAGGTATGTCAAAGAAGATGACTCACACAGTGGTTGTGAAGAAGAGGGGAGAGAATCGTATGATATATATAGGTATTTTTGCAAGGTCATCTTCTGAGGATGATGAATTCATTTTTCTTATTCAAACATTCCATGAGAAGGAGGCCACTCCAAATATGTTCATTTGGTGACGAAACACCGACCATTTTAACCATCTAGTCTTTGGTTGCAGTTTTATTTATGTTCGTACTCAATAACCTTTATTTGTTTTCATCGAGCATGTCATTTGAGTATACATCTATGAATTGGAAATGAAATTCAACTGTGTGAATTACTACGTGATTCATGCCACCATGTATTCCTGAAAGCATTAATCATGTTGTAATGGATGTTCAGGTGAATAAGTATGGCGAGAATGTTTTTTTCTCATGGGTATATTAGTACACATGCAAAATCACATGGTCGTAATTATGAGGTGGGGACATATTGTTATGTCTTGAGGTTGATCAAGTTTGAAATTTCTAGCTTTCCTTTAAATTCATCACCATAAGTGTCCACGTGTGTCTCTCGCATGAATGACTAACAAATATTAAGCATCATCCACTAAGCCAATGATTGAGTCACTACTTTTTCATCTTTTCTATTCGAAGTCACTTTATTCTTATCCAAAAATAAGATGTAAATATAGAAATCCATTCATTGGGTTAGTTCATAGTGCTTAATATTTATTGTGTTAACTAAACATTCTACATTTTGAACTTTCTGGCCCGAATCGAGCAAAATGTTTTTGGGAAAATTTTAATTTTTGTTGTTTAAAATGGGTTTTTGACTACATATAAGGCTGTGTATCTTTGTTTATAATATGATTTTATGAGATATTTAAGCTACCTGTAATAACAAATGTGGAGATATCAAATAGAAATTAGAAGAGCAAACTGTTACACTGAAAATTGTCATCCTGACATTCTGCTGTGTGTATGAGTTCATTATTACTCATACTTCTCCCTTTGAAAGTCTAACATATCAGCTCCTCATGTCAAGCCTTGAAAATCAGAGAAAGGTTCCTAAAAATCTCCTAAACTTTGGTGTCGCACTTTCTCTCTATATTGCTCGTTGATTCGTACTCATCGCGGTAGTCTCTTCTTTATAGATTCTGAATACACACCGTCCGGGAAAGAAAGGGCACTTTTAAGATCAAAAAGGTGCAAGTAATTTCCAAAAATCTCAATAAAACTGAATTTGCAGCTTCTCTTAAAATATCTTGCGGTGATAGAATCGCTCTTATGAGGTGCATGTATCCTTTACCTTATGGAGCTAACCCCTTGATGTGAGGAGCTTATCCCTTTGAAGGAGGATTCTATCCCTTCATAGTTGGAACAGAAAACCTCCTCTATTCTACTATAAAAAGAGGCATTGGGTAGCCTCAAAGGGAGTTGAAGCTTTAGAATATTTGAAGTTAAGTGTTGTTGAGATTCAGACTCAGTTAATTAAGACTTTTGTGAGGAAAGATTACATACCTCTATTTGTCTTGGTTGGAGGAGTGTAGAGCTTATCAAAGTAAAGGAGATTCCTGCTTCTAACCCCAGAAAATCTTGTGCAACATCAAGGCTCAGGTTGTAAGGATTTTCTTCTTTTGAAATTAATACAAATATACTCATTTTTCTTAATAAAATTTCAATCAATGGTTTATTTCATAGATTCCTTGATCACTATGATAAGCATGGTTTATGATGATTTCTATACAGGTGCTATGTAATATTTTGCTTGTTTGTGGCTGCAGGTTTACGAGGAAAACTCCTTCAAGCGCGCGAGGGACAACAACGACTTCAAACAAGCACTGGACAAATGGTAAGTCCTTAACACTTCAATAGAGCTTTCCATGGATTATATATGCTTAAAGAAAGATTAGTTTATTTGGTTGTTTGTTTCTAGATACTTTTATTACTAGGGAGATTGGTCTTGTCCGCAAGACGGATTAATCCTCCAACAAAATGGCAACTTCGCTGGGGAAAGAACTTGTTGTTTTTGGTTCTCTTTTATTTTGATTTGAGGAAACGTTTTCCTAGTTTTTGATTGATAGACATCTACTTGGGTAGCTTAGGTTTTCTCTGTTTTTGAAAATTTTGAGATATTTTATGTTTTTCTCTAATTTTTCCTGGGACCACACTTTGCCTTCTTTTCACAGTGCAGGCATTTTCGCATATTTGCTTTAGTAAACAGTGCAGTACCGCACCTGTTACTTCTGCAAGCCTGCAGACCCTATTAAAATTTTGAGAAACCTTTGGATTTCTTCCTTTAGTTTATCTTTATTTTGATTTAGATTTTTTGGTTTCTACCCAGATTGATGATTGTTTCTGTCAAAAAATTTCTGTGAATGAGTCTTAGCAGTATGGTGTTTTGATGATTTTCTAGAAGTTTTGCGTGTTGGATTGTTTTTTTCTTGTTCTTTGTAGCGATTCGAAGCATTGACTATTGGAAGTACCTAAGATTACATTGGTATTTTTTCCTTGCTGAATCTGGCCTGAGTGTGAAGTCATCCTTTATTAAGAAATAGAGTTACCTGTTTCTTTGCAAATCTTCGACAAGAAACTTTGTTATTGGTTTTTGAATTTCATTTTTTATAAAAACATAATTGAGTGTTTTTGATCTGTTTGTTTTTCTAAACAAATAGATCCTTATTTTGTCGAATAAATAAGTAAAACATTCTTCAAAAAAAACTTCTTAAAGCTTTTATTCGATTAGATTATTTAAATTTGTAGATCTCAAAATTAGTTTGATAGTTTTGAGTATTTTTTATAAAATTTTGTAGATCTCTTTTGAAGGAAACTTGTTTTGTAGCTTCAAGTTTCTGAAAGTGAAAGGATTTTTCTTATGAGCTTTGATAGTTTGTTTCATTTGGATTTATTGCTGAAAAGACAAAAATATTTTCTTTCAATTTCTCTTAATGTTTAAAGAAGGAATTGTTCATTAAAAGAATTGCATTCTCCAACTTTTCCTTAATTATAATTTCATTGAAAGGAAACGATCTGATTATCATTTTTAGGTGCATTTTTAGTGTTTTTGGAAGTCGAGTCTTCACACTATCAGAGTTTCATTTCCGCACCCATTGAATTAAGAAACAACGCTTAAAAGTAACACTTAATTAAAATTCATCTAGCAATATTTTTATTTTCTAGGGTTCTTATCACCAACATAGCTTAGGCTAGTATCTTGGAGTAGAGAGTAATTAACTCTCAAAGTTAGTAAAAAAAACAAGTAGACAAATCTTGCGGTAGGAAATAAACCCAATTGTAATTTGTATAATCTGGGAAGCTTCTCTTAAAGAAGTCAATCACGAGATCATGTCTGAACCTTTAAGACAATCAATTATGTTTCATTGGGGAAGATAGAAGATTTTGTACGTATTACAAACGATAAAACTCGGATTAACCATTGTCGAGGAGCTTGGGGTCACTTGTCGGTAAACCTCGGATTAACCATGTCGAGGAGCCTTCAAGGGGATTGAGCTTTGTTACTCTACCCTTGCGCGTGGGATCGGATTGTAGACTGTTCCCCCAGTTATATTTGTTACTATTGGTAACCTTAGTGTCCACAAACTTAAGATTATTTCCTAAGGTGACGGTGAAGGAAAGATCTCACTGTACCTAGAGTAGACGTCGACTAGACTCACTTGGACTCTCTGGGGGGTTCTCTTCACACGAGATGGTTTTTTGAGGAAACTTGTGCCAGTCTGTTTCATTAAGCAGGTTGTCGGGGTAACTGTTCCAACCGCCCTTTCTGTATTAAATTTCTAATAAGTTGGATTTCATCACCAACTAGTGTTTTTAGTACGAGAAGTCACTGTTTGTGTGTGGTTTGAACTCCTAGATTTTTAAGCGTGTGATTCAGCTGTTTATTTTTTTAGAGGCGTTAGGTGTTTTCATTGAAATTTTCTTTGTTTGCGTGTGATTAGTTAAATATTTAATAGTGGCGGAATTTCCAAGACAATCCCGGAGACTACAAGGGAAACCCCCTGAATATACACCAAGTCAGCTTGAAGGGCTTCGTGCTCTGGTATCGTCTAGTAGCAGTAGGATTAAATCAACAGAAGTTGGAACTTCAACCATAGTGGTTCATCCTGATTATCAAACACCCATAATAGAACACATTCAAGAGCCGATTTCAGTTTCTGAAGTTACTGGTAGTATTTCTCCTACTAGTGAACTGGCTGACGAACCTGAAATCTCTGAACCTGAAACTGAACCTTCTGTTTTGGAAACATCTTTAGGATTTATTTCACCAACTTCTAGCGATCTTGGTTCACCTAGGGTAAGAAATATTGTCACTGACGATCTTCCATCTAGACTAATTTCTATTGAAGAACTTACTAATCGAGACGAAGACTCATATCTTCCCAATTCCCCTCAATCGTTAAATCTTAGGGAGCGTGAATCAATTTTCTACATCCCTATTCGAACTACTGCTTGGTATTTATCCTTAACGAATTTTTTAGAGAATCTGGGTCTTGCTTTTTCTCCACCT
This sequence comes from Pinus albicaulis, assembly GCA_034641835.2. NCBI lineage: Eukaryota > Viridiplantae > Streptophyta > Pinopsida > Pinales > Pinaceae > Pinus > Pinus albicaulis. The sequence continues at coordinate 1,902,262,240 of CM076575.1, read as the reverse complement.
CGAGTTCCATTTCATCCAACACCTAGAGGTTATTATCCATTTTCCATTATGGAAGGAGATTCATCCATGTTTTCCCAGACACCGGAAGCATTTTTACATGGTGGTCCTTCAGTTCCTTCAGGATATCAGGCTCTGTCTGGTACTTTCTCGGGGGCAGCTCCTCAACCAATTGAAAGTGTGTTATCATATAGTTTAAGTGGAATTAAAACTGAAACGTTGAACGCAGAGAAATTTTTTATGATGTCTGGTAATATTCCAAATCCGCAACCTCAGGCAGTCAGGTACTACCTGGAGGGAAATCTCAGGGAAATCAGTTACAGCTTGGGGGGCAACCTTAAGGTAGTCAGTTATCGCCTGGGGGACAACCTTTAGGAAGTCAGTTACCACCTGGGCTCAACCTCAAGGTAGATTTTTCCTAGGACAAACTGTGGAATCATATTATTTTTGGGGACAACCCCAAGGACAGTACATACCTCAAGGATATCAACCTTCAGGACAGTACACACCCCAGGGTCAACCCCAAGCTCAATATGCTCCTCAGGGTCCTTATCAACCCCAGCTTCAGTACGCGCCTCAGGGTTATTAACCTCAAGGCCAGTACCCAATTCAAGGTTACCAACAGCCTTCTGGTCAGTCATCTTTTCAAGGAACCGGAAATTTACCACTTACTTATCAACCCTATGTTCAACCAGGTTATGGTCCTTATGTTCAACCTTCTACGGGACAATATCCCTGAATTAATATGGTGTGGGATCCGTCCCAATATCAACAACCTATGCAGCCTAATGTGCAGTTACCTTTTCAACCTGGACAACCTTTAGTTTCTGGTCCAACCCAGCAACCTGTCCAGCCTACTATTCAAACTCCTGCACCTAGTTCTGTTCAGCAGTCTATGCCTAGTACACCTCAAAATCCGCCTCAAACTGCTGCAACTACTGCTACGTCTGTCCAACCTGTAACACCTATTTCTGGAGTACCTGTAATGCCTAGTTCATCTATCCCTGCATCCGTGCAAATCCCTCAAGTCTTTGTACCCCAGTCAGGGCCTTTCGTTCAGACTTCGGTTCAGATGCTTGGAGGACAAGCCGGTACGAGTACAGTTGTCACAAGTCAACCGCAATTCACGTATCAACTGTACCAGGGATATCCTCAATTCGGTCCCGGTTCACAAAATCCAAATTATCAGTATCAACCATACCCTAGCTACACTTATCAGCAACCTCAACAACCCCAGTTTGGTCCGGTTAATTCTGGTTTTCCAGGAGGTTACACAATTCCTAACGCAAATCCAATTCCCAGCTATCCTGGGTATCCACCTCCTGGAACTGCTTTGGCTACTCAAGGTTTTCGTGACCCTAACCGTCAGTTACCATTTATTGCAACTTTGGATTTACCTGATTTGACGTGCCTTACGAATGATCCGATTTTCTATTATCCGTACTGGCCGCCAATGCCGCATAAGTTGCCCAGTGATATACCAAAATTCGAAGGTAAGTCAGGAGAGGATCCATCAAATCATGTCATGACTTATCACCTCTGGTGTGCGTCTAATTCAATTATTGATGATTCGATTCGCTTACATCTTTTCCAAAGAACTCTTATTGGTCTTGCAGCCAAATGGTACATTGAGTTACCACGAGGCTCGTTTCATAATTTCAGTCAGTTAGCGACTGCCTTCTTGACTCATTTTCAGTTGCCTGTCAGATAAAACAATGGCACAGAATTATTAACTTCACTTAAGCAATCTACGTCTACGTATATTTCTGATCATATTCATGAATGGCGACGTAGAAGGCGTTTGCTGAAAGTTTACATTCCAGATCAAATTTTGGCAGAATGGTTTGTTAAATCATTGTTACCCAAGATCACTAAAGATGTAGCTGAGGCCAGTGTTGCTACTGAAGAGCAAGTGATTGCTCAAGCTCAGTACCTTGACCTCGTTTACACGCAGTTAGGTACTTTACATGAAAAAATCCCCGACCTTCCAAAACAAGGTCAGATAGCTGCTGCTCCTTCAGGGTCTCATGCTGCTGATGGCATGATTGGTACAGTCAATACTAAAAGTAAGAATAAATCTTCAAAGAATTATTCTCCTATTATAACTTTACCAGATACCTCGAAAGGAGAATCTTCCCCCGAAATTTCTGCCGACATTCATGTCGTAGAGACATCTACGGCTAAATCTAAATCTGGTGGTAAAAAGAAAGGGAAGAGTAAAAACAAGAAAAATTCAAAAGAGAAAACTGATAAAAATGAATCCAACGATGAAAAGCGCAAACCTCGTTACCCTTGTTACATTTGTGACGAGGATCACTTCACTAAGGAATGCCCACATCGTGCAGAGGTTGCAAAATTCGTTAAAGGTTCACAACAACCTGCTGTCTTGAAGGATCCTTTTCCAACTCAAGATAGCAAGATGGTTGGTTCCACTTCGTTTGCTTCAGAAGAACCTATTTTGATGATGTCTCATGTAAGGATTGCGACGCGATCGCAAGATTACGGTACGAAGAATCCTGTTGATGGGAAAGAAGCAGAATCTTCTAATGCAAATGCATCAACTACACCTCCTCCTATTTCTGGTCCGCTACAGATCGAGAAACAAAATCCAGACTTAATAATCAAACCGCCTGCTAAAGGTGTTCTTCGTAAATCAACTTTCAATCCACATGCGAGAGCTGCTCAGAGTTACAACATTTTTGAAGACTTAGCTATTTCCCCTTCAGCAATGTCGGCTTTGAAAGTACTGCAATCATGCCCAACACAGCATAAATTTCTTTTGTCTGCTATAGGAGCTGTAGATTTTCAGGATTCTAATCTTATAATCTTCGATTTATAAAATATTACACCTCGTCTACCTCATCAAATGGCTTTCCATATACCAGTGTTAGTAAAAAACAGACCGATCTATCGGACTGTGATTGATCAGGGAGCTTCAACGTGTATTATGTCGATTCAATGTTGGAAATAGCTTGGTTCTCCTACACTTAACCAATCTCCGATGATTCTTAAGGCTTTTGATGGTCGAGGTTTCCACCCTTTTGGTATTTTGCAGGATTTACCCATAGGGGTCGAAGGTAAAACCGTAAATCTAGATGTGGAAGTGGTTGATGCCCCTCTAGATTACAACCTTCTTCTAGGTCGCAGTTGGTCTTATGCTATGAATGATGTTGTTTCTTTGGTCTTTCGACTCATAAAATTTCCATATCAAGGAAAGATCGTCACAATAGATCAGTTAACTTATTTCTCTTCCGACCCAGCCTCTACAGAAACAATCCAGCACGTTGGTAAAGCGGCTATCCCTTATAAGGATGTTGGAGTAGGATTGGTTAAAGATTCTGGTTTACTAGGAACTTTTTCCTTTCCTCCTCCTAATGTATCGCCTGTTGTTGCAACTATTCACATGATTTCGTCAGATACTATTATGTTTGATGATCCTTGGATCGTACCTTCCGACTTCGAGTTAGATTCAATTGACGGCATGATGCCTTTGAGTCGATTTGAAATTGCATACCAGGCCGTACAGTCACTTTCCGACACCTCTTCAACCGAAATTGATCCAATGAATGGGATCCATAAGGAATCACTTTCTATATCCAGTTCAGCCACAATGACATTTCCTGATATTGTTCATACTGATGAGCAGATTCGTGAATTTTTATCTGTTGATGATTTACCATGGGAATATCTGCATCACCGATATTCGTTTTTACCTGAACCAGATCATTTTGAAGATGATTTCGCTTCAATTTTTACTGTTGAATATGTCAAAGAACCCAAGAATCCATTGCAAAATCCTGATTCTGAGTTAAATTTGGAAAATATTTCTCGAACGGTTCCAATTGACATTTCAGTAAAACCAGGAATAATTGAAAACATTCATATAGGTGCTTGCTGTACTGAAGATGAAATTAAAGCTTATAAAGCCCTATTTCAAGAATTCCGTGATGTGTTTGCCTGGTCTTATGAAGAAATGCTAGGAATTGATCCGTCAATCGTCATACATGAAATCAAGACTTACCCGGATGCTAAACCTGTTCATCAACATTTACGTCAAATACATCCTAGAAAAGCTGCTGCTATCAAAGCAGAAGTTGAAAAATTACTTCATGCAGATTTCATTTATCCAATTCCCTTAACGGATTGGGTATCAAATATTGTTCCTGTGACTAAAAAACAAGGAACGATACGAGTATGTATCGATTATAGGGATATTAATCGAGCTTGTCCCAAAGACAATTATCCAACTCCCTATATCGATCAGATAATCGATGATTGTGCCAGTAGTGAAATGTTTTCCTTTATGGATGGATTTTCCGGGTATAATCAAATAAACATACTCCCTGCTAATCAGCTAAAAACAACTTTTATTTGTCCATGGGGGACGTTTTCTTATCGCAAACTACCCTTTGGTTTGAAGAACGCTGGAGCAACTTTTCAAAGGGCAATGTCTTACGCGTTTCATGAAATTAAGCACATTGTGCAGTAGTATCTCGATGATTTACTTGCTCATTCATCACACATGGCCGACCATCTCACACACTTACGAGCTATCTTTATGAGGTGTCGGCATTATAAAATTAGGCTGAATCCACATAAATGTGTTTTTTGTGTAGAATCGGGTCATTTACTGGGATTTGTTGTTTCGAAATCAGGCATTCGCGTCGATCCGTTGAAGGTCGAAGCTATTGTTAAATTACCTCCTCCTTCAACTTTACGCCAACTCCAAAGTTTGCAGGGGAAAACAAAATTTTTACGTCGATTCATTCCTAACTATGCCGAGCTTACAAAGGGTTTTACCCAGTTGTTGAAATAGAACATTCCATTCTTTTGGGACGAGATTGCTGATCGATCTTTCGATGCACTTAAACACGCGTTGACCCATGCACCGTTATTGCATCCTCCCAACTACAACCAGGATTACATTTTGTACCTCGCTGCTTCTCATTCCACCATTGGGATGGTGTTAGTTCAGGAAGATGAACCTCACACTGAACATGTGATTTACTATCTTAGTCAGAATCTGCATCCGACCGAGATCAAATACACACATGTGGAGAAATTGGCATTGGCAACTGTCCAAGCTGTCTAGAGATTTAGGCACTACATCTTGTTACGTAAAACCATGGTAATTTCTGATTGCAATCCTATGATGTATATTTTAACCAAAAAATTGCTAGGGGGCAAGTATTCCAAATGGATAGTTATCCTACAGGAATTTGACTTGGAGTTTGAGAAATCCAAGGCAAAGAAATCTTTGGTATTTGTGGAACTGATGTGTGATTTTCCCTCTACTGATACTGAAACTGTGGCAGAAGAGCCCATTTCGGACGAATATCTGTTTCTTATCAGTACTCTAGATCCATGGTATGGAGATATTATTGTTTATCTCCAAATCCAATCTTTTCAGCCTAAAATCTCACAATCTCAGCGACGAAAAATACATTTCCAATCCCAACACTATAATATTATTGGTGAAACACTCTATCGTCGTGGAGCAGATTCTATTTTTAGACGCTGTCTTGTTCATGAAGAAGCTGAAAATGTGTTAAATGATTGCCATTCTGGAGCATGTGGCGGTCATATGTCTGGGTATGCCACAACCCAAAAGATATTGCGCGCTGGTTATTTTTGGCCATCATTATTCAAAGATTGCATTTATGCAGTCCGGAAATGCCACAATTGTCAACTTTTTGATCGTAAGATGCGCGCGCCACCCGCTTCTCTTCATCCCATAATTGCTTTTGGTCCTTTTGCAAAATGGGGTATCGATTTTATTACATGTAACCCTCACTCGGCCGGGGGGCATGCATATATTATCTTAGCAGTAGATTATTTTACTAAGTGGGCAGAGGCGATGCCTACATTTTTAGATGACGGCAAGACTGCTGAAACTTTCGTATTTAATCACATAATTGCTAGGTTCGGTGTTCCTCAAGCCATTATTACAGATCATGGAAGTCATTTTCGCAATGTCATGATGAATGAACTGACAGATAAACTTGGCCTGCGTCACGATAGTTCCACTCCGTATTATCCACAAGCCAATGGTCTGGTTGAAGCCATAAATAAAGTTTTAGTCACCATGATTAGACGAATTATTGGTATTCACAAAACGAATTGGCATTCCATGTTATTTTCAGCACTTTGGGCATATCGAACCTCAGTAAAAACATCAACTGGTTTCACTCCCTTTCAACTCGTTTACGGTTTGGAAGCTGTGTTGCCGATTGAATGCGAAATTCCGTCACTAAAATTAGCCATAGAATTACTCCCAGCTACGCCTGAGGAGGAGAAACGTTTCCTATACTTAGCTCAGCTGGATGAGAATCGACGAAATGTCGTAATAGCAAACAAGGCTCATGTTAAACGAATAAAAGCTCAGTATGATAGAAGTGTTACCCCTTGAAATTTTTCAGAAGGAGACCTAGTCTTAGTTTATGATCAAGCCAACGATAAGCTAGGAGCTGGAAAATTCATGCCCATGTGGCATGGCCCTTTCATTGTCAAGCGAAAGCTAACTAAAGGGGCCTATGAGCTGATAGATTTTGACGGTGTCCCTTTAGATAAACCCAGAAACAGACTTTATCTGAAGCGATACTATGCTAAACTTGGTATGGAGATTTTTTATTAGATTAGATTTCTTTACTGCTGGTGTGTTTTAGATTAGAAAGGCGTGCTTAGTTTAGAAGTGTGTTTTTATCACTATTCCTGCTTATCTGAGTTTTACTCTTTATGTTGCAGATGTCGACGTCTCTTCAAACCTACATTGGTTTTGCTGATGGTGCTTGTCGTAGTACACGGAACATTTCTTCCGCAGCTTGGGTTATCTATTCACCCTCGGATGAGTTAGTATCCATGCATGGGGTAAGCCTTGGTCAAACAACGAATAACATTTCCAAGTATAGTGCAGTGATTGAGTTATTATCCGAATCCATATCATTTGGAATTCGGAGTTTGATTGTTAGGTTGGATTCTGAACTTGTTGTATTGCAATTAAACTGAGTTTATGCCATTAGAAAACCAGTGTTATTACGGTTATTTTTAAGATTTCGTCTCTTGGAACGTGAATTCGATTACATTGAATATCAACATATTCCAAGACATTTAAATACGTTAGCAGACGCAATTGCTTCTAGTATGATAAATCGAAATTTGCAATAATCAAAGCAGTAAAACAAACAACATCCATAACATGTATACAGATAGCCGATAAATAGTGATATATCATAGTGTAGAATGTTTTTGAAAAATATACATCGTCTTCGATCATAGGTTGGAAACACCTTATGATCGGCAAAATGATAAACACAAAAAGTCAAAAATACGAGTCTACAACACGATCATCCCATCACTGATGGTGAACACGATAAGAAACCACAGCCCGAGCCACCCTACACAGGAACCTCCTAAAAGGTCCTGGAACACCAATCACGTATCTCTGTTATCTGAGTGGGATCTCATCTATGTCCGTCTCTGGAATATCTAGAGTCAGACGCTCTAGATGATGCTCTAAATCAGACAAAATTTCCACTGATTGGCCTACTGGGGCTGGTGTGGCTGCAACTGGTTGTCTTCTTTCATAAGGTTGGAGATGGGCTGGTCGCCTTAGACCCACATCTGCATTCATAAAAAAAATTTGGTTATTAATTGACAAGACGATGAAAAAATAAGAATTAGAATTTAGAATTCGTTGAAAATGTTTTTACCTGATTCACCCCACTGTTCCCCTGCTGGGAGAGTCATCTCCCAGTCACCGCGAAATTCTATCCCAACATATGGAAATTCCTCGATGAAAAAAAGTTGGCGGTCCAGCCAACGAAAATATGGAGGAAATCGAACAATCTCAGCACCCTCAATACCATGACGGGCCATCAATGCAACCCAACGAACCATCCTAGGTTCTCGGGGTCGACCATCATCAATAGGAATAATTTGAAGAGCTAGCATGGGTACCCTCTCTAGAGAAAAAGTGACCACAATGGATCCATATCCAAAGTTATTTAATTTGCCATTTTTTCTCTATTTAGTTGGCCTTTTACATTGGCCAACACTGCTTCGCACCAGTTGAAAATGCTGCCTCAGAAACAATCTACAGCAATACGCATCTGGGAACCGGTAGCCACATGCAGTGCGGCACTCCCACACAGTCTGGTAACAGTAAATTCAATCACTTTCAGCTTGGGATGGATGATAGTTTTTATATCAATCCATTTGTCCCTGGGGTCGGCTTCATCATTACAGAACTCTTGTCAAAGAATAGCAACAGTTTGGCCACCTGGCCTAGTCCCAAACAAGGAAAGTTGTTCACCCCTCTTGGAAAAACCAGTTAGAAAATAAATATCCTCCAGCTCAATTTCGAGCAGGTGGCCGCCAATAATGAAACACTGGTCCTGCACATTCCACCTGTTTACCAGCCATGTCAGGAGGTCTACCTATGCCCTCATGCCCTGAATGGCCCAAAATTTATACAAACCGCATGCTCTTAAAGCCTGCATTGTGGGAAAATGGAGCATCGCGGCATCATCCACATCCTCATCCTCACTTTCTCTCCAAATCAACATCTTGCTAATCCTACAATGCATAAAAAGATAAGTTAGAACAATCTAATTTGAAAATTTTTGGGCGGCAAATGAAAATTTTGATTTTGAAATTCAATTGCGCGGGGACCACACTTTTTCTTCGTACACAGTGCGTAGGAACGCATACGTTCGGTAAGTAAAGTGCGGACCCACAACCTTTTTTATATATAGAAAAAGGTCGGGGTCCACAGGTCCTATGTGTTATGCCTGCGGACCCCCGCGGGAAGTTTCTTAAACATATTTTTCCCTCAAAAAATGAAAACTAAAGCCTAAAAAGAATTGTAAACGGATGAAAAATGTTTGGTCAATTTAGTGTGTCCTAAATTGTTGCATTTAATTTTTCAATCCGGGATTCGTAAGCTGATGAAGTGCGGCGCACTATATGTGCAAGATAACCTATTTCTTAACTTTTTGTCGTTTTTGGTTTTCTAAGATGAAATGGAAATTCTAAAAATGAAAACAAGTATGGTTATGTTTGTTCAAGGAAATGATATCCTCTATAATGATTTACCAACTTGAAACTTAAAAAGGAATTTGAAAATTACAATGACAAAACTTGGAAGGAAATGAAAATATGCTGCTGAAATGAAAAGGTGCTGCTAGTCTAATGAATCAAAACAGTGAACTAGTGAGCATGAAACCAAACTATTCTTGCTGTTGTTTAAACACAAATAAATTATACTGAAAGAAATCCAAAAGTTGCAATAAAGTAAATCTAAATCAATTTACATCAACTTGTCTTCTGATCCCTCATCATTAGTCCAGCTATGATTTTCGGAAGTAACCATAAACAACTTGAGTAACTGATATCTAATTTGCAGAAAGTAAACTAATATCAAACCATACATTCATAATTCAATCCCTCACCATCAGTATAGCTGTGGCTTTCGGAGGTAATTGAAGATGTCATGCACAATTTAATATATCTAAATTTGCAGAAAGGAAACTAATACCAAACTACACATTTCATAATACAATCCCTCACCATCAGTCCAGCTGTGGCTTTCGGAGGCAACTAAAGATGTTATGAGCAGTTTAATACATCTAAATTTGCAGAAAGGAAACTAATACTAAACTACACATTTCATAATACAATCCCTCACCATCAGTCCAGTTGTGGCTTTCGGAGGCAACTGAAGATGTTATGAGCAGTTTAATATATCTAAATTTAACTCCTGAAGAAAATGAGCAAAACTGAATTAAACAAAGCAGTAATGAAATTGAACAGAAACTAAGAAAAAAAAATTAGCAACAGAACAATGTTAATTCCATGTCATTAGTCAAAAAGCTATGAAAATGCCCGGGCTGCCTATCTATAACCTGAAACAAGAACACTGATCAGTGATTAATAACATAAAACATGAAAGGCAGAAATGAAATGAAAAGCATGAAAGTTTATAAACAGAAATGAAGCATATGTATCATGAATAATGTAATGTATAAACATGTGAATGGATTATGGCACAATGAGCTTTAAAGAAATGAAATAAGAACTATACAATAATGCACAGAACCTTGGCAAGTGCAGGGGCCCTCTACACCAGCCTTGGCAAAAGTCTTCAAGTACGAATCACGTTGGAAAACAGAGTCTTCTTATATTAATATGCAGTCATAACAGTAAGGTAGTATTACGGCACTAAGGCAGCGTAATTACATTACAAAGCATATTAATAAAAGATAACAGACACTAATCGAGACTAACTCTATATGCATATGCAAACACATTATATATAACAAAAGAAATATAACTGTCTCCTGAAGTTTATGCTAGTGGAGAACACGTAGACCATTACGTCCACGGATCTAGGATCATGGCCGTGTTGGAAAGTAAATCTATGAGGAGTGGATGCTTGAATTCGGCTATGGAGCCATGTACAGATGTCGACTTGTCCTCCGCAACTCAGAAACGGCCATATGAACCTTTACGTGACACGGAACAGAGTCCTGTCACCGTAAGACTCTATGGTTGACTTCCATGTGGACGCCTTTGACCGCGGCTTCTTTAGATGAGTTTGCTCGAACTAATAGGACACGAACCATGTCCACATCATTTCTGACTTTCCCATGTGGCTCGTTTTTCCTGTAGACACCTGTAACATAGAGTTTCACAAAATAGCTGCGGAAAGTTGCAGCAGTTGCGGAAAGTGGCAAGATTCCGCAGCTAAATGAACAAAATCTAAATCAAACAACAGACACAAAAATATAGTTAAAAACCATGTTAGATGCTCTTTTGCAATTAACATACAATGATATTGACAACTTGGGAGGTTCAGGTGAGTGAAAAAGGTATAGAAAAGTGTATGGAAAAGATGCAGAATTGAGACTCAACATACCCCCGCTGTGAAGGTGTTGCATGTCCTCATGCAACCAAAATTTTGATATTTCTTCCTTAGTTCATATGCCTTGACACTTCAGCCAGCACATCTAATCCTCTCCTCCTCTTCCTTGGAGCTGCCAACATTCTGGGTTTCTTCATTAAGCACCTAAATTTGATATTAACCAGTGCTCTGCTCAACTTCTCGCATTTCCTTTTCAATTTCTTGTTCTTCTTCTGCCATATTCCCAGATGTAGCATGGTATTATCATGGATGATTTTGTCCAATTTACCTTGTTCCTTCAATGTCTCATTTTCATTTTTGATGTGCCTATTTAAAAGCTCTAACTCAAAGATTTCCTGTTTTAGTGATTGGAATAAATCATCCTGTACTATATGAGGCTGAATGGAAGAAGTACTGGGACCTGTAGCTGCCTTTTCCAAAGATTCTATATAGTCATATACTTCCTGCCACTTGTGGTCTATATCAGGTGTCATTTTTATTGGGCCGTCCCCAAAATGCCGTGAAGGAGAGTTACCTTCAAAATCTGGCTGAGAAGGGCTCACATCAACATCTTGCTGAGAATGGGATGGACTATGTTCAATGTCTGACTGAGAATGAAATGAACCAGGTTCACTAACTGACTGAGATGGACTATGGTCAGCTGGGGACTGTTCAGATGTCTCCTCTCCCAAATCAATTAAATGAGGACCTTTCACTTGAGTTTTTCTCAATTTCCCCTTAAGTCTGCTGCTTCTTCTCACACGCTGTGGTGCACTATCCTTTTGTTTTTGTTTTCCTTTCTCTGTCTTCTTGGCCATAGAGGACTGTTTTTGAAGATAAATTAATCTTTCAAATAACACTTGGTGATCTTCTTCTTCAGAAGAAGGGGTTTGATGTATGGCCTCAATAGTTTTTCTCTCTTTTGGTGTTATTGGCTTCTTACCCTTGATTTCTTTCTTCTTCCTCTTTGACAGTCTCTCTTCCTTATCAGTTCTTTCAATTGCAGTAGTAGGAGTATTTTGAATTTCATGAATTGTTCTTTTTCTCCTACTTTTTCTTGCTATGCTACCTTCAGGAATTTCTTGAGTAGGAGTAATTTGAGTTTCATCAGTTATTATTTTTCTTCTACTCCTTCTTGTTGTACTACCTTCAGGAATTTCCTGAGGTTCCTCAAAGAAATTTCTAACCAGAAATTGTTCCCATGTGTCTTTCTTTCCCTTTAACTCCTTTTCAATCAAAATTTTTACAAGGCCGTGGTGATATAGATGGGGTTCTACATCTCCTAAATGTTTCTGAACAGTCACGGACATTTTCTTCAAACTATTGAATAGAAAATATGGGAGATTGAGAGTTTGATTATCTAGAAAATTCATCAGCAACCTGGTATGGTACATATACATGGACCCAAAACGGCCTTCACATGTAATAAATTTTTGAACAACTAGCAGCAATGTAGCCCATTCCTCTTTCAATGCATGAACAGGAATTCCTCTTTTAAAAACAGTTATGTCCATACCTTGGTTTCGTAAGATTGTTCTCCATGCTTCATCACTGATGCTTTTATTCTTAAACCAACGCTCACCCTCTTGAAGGATTTCCGTGGTTGTTGCTATAGATGCTTCATTGACCGCAAATTTAAGGTCTCCAATCTCTACTTCCAAGCCATTAAACGACCTTGCGAATGCCTTTGTTACTTCTTTATGATAACCTCTGAATTTCTGGATAAACCGCAGCCAATTTACTTTCTTCAATACATCCCTTACTTGCAGATATCCCTCCATAAACTTAGGTCCTTCCGGTTCTGCTCTTAGAAATTTACCCATTTTTCTTTTCTTCTCTTCACAAATTTGCCTGCGTGAGGGTTTAATGGAAACAGAACGGTTGAATGCACAGAGATGAGCACAATGACTGTGGGTAAATGTCAGAGAGTGGGTATACAGATTATAACGTAATAGAGAGCAGAATGGAGTGAACATAACAGAGAGGGGTTTTCGTGAGCACAACAGAGAGCATGACAGAGAGATTAACAGAGTATAACACATTCGGCAGCATTTTGAATTTTGGTGGCTACACAATAAATATGAGCACGTTTCAAATCCATGGTCTAATCAAATACGTCTCATTGTCACCGGTGGAATATTGGAACATGAGTGAAGATCGGGGGTTTAATGATGGAACCGTTTGAGAATGAATGCGAGAGGATAATATGGAGATCGTGAAAGGTTACGGAATTGTCAATATAATCATTGCACGTAATGGATGGAGCTTATGGTTCAGAACTATATAAAAATGTGTTTTTCAATGCTATTTGAAATAAATTTTATTCATACCTTTGGAATCTTTGCCTTTTCCCTTGGTCTTCAACTAATTTCTCTTCATTTGTGTCTTGAATGCTCCATGTCTTCATTTTTGATCCTCTCACCTGCATTTTATTTCATAATTATGGAAATAACATCTGGCTGTACATTCTTTTGAAAACAGAGTTGTGGCTGCGGAATCTGCTTCTGGCTGCGGAAACTGGAGTCAGCTGCGGAAACAGATGTCATATGTGGAAACTGACACAGCTATTATTTGGATGGATGGAGATGAACAGATGACAAATTACCAGATGGAAATGGTCATGAAAAAAGAATTTTATTGATGGAATGGAATGAAATGGATGAAATGAAGTGAAATGGAGTGAAATGAAGTGAAATGAAATGGAATGAAGTGGAATGGAATGGAGTGGGTGGTCACAAAACTTGTGAAATGAAAGAGAGATTTTTTTTGGAAAATATAGAGTGTCAGGTGTCCCTAATTTTCACCCTATATTTTCTGTATAAGACTGCCAATCAGTGATTGGTTTTCAGGCTTATAAATTTATTTATTTATTTATTTATTTTTATTTTTTTTAACTGAAAAGAACAAAAGCTAGGCTGGTGGAGAAGAAGAATTCTTCTGTACCAGCCTGATTGCAGAACTTTCTTGAAACATTTTGACAAAATCCTCTTTTGAGAGTGGCTTATGATAAATTTTCAATCTATGGCCATTCACAATAAAAGGAGTTTGAAACTCATCAATGGTCTTGATTCTTACCGCTTCATTGCTAAGGATCTTGTCAATCTCATATGGCCCAAGCCAATGATCTGAAATTTTCCTTGGAAATCTTTAAACTTGGAATCAAATAACAATGCCCAATCTCCTTCTTGAAACTTCTTCTCTTTGATGTAATTGTCATGCCATTTAGCTCTTTGATATTGAACTAGATCAGTTCTTAAAATTGCTTCTTGTCTGATCTCATCTAGCTCATTCAACTGCTCCATTCTATGCTTTTGGGCTTCTGATAAGTCCATCCCCAACTGAACTACTATCTTGAAGGTCTTGACTTGGAACTCAATGGGGATCAAGACTTCTTTCCCATAAACAAGTTCATAGGGAGAATGTCCTGTTGTATTCCTCCATGTAGTTCTGTAGGCCCACAAGGCTTCTGGAAGCCTTTCTGCCCAATCTCTTCTATGTAGATGAGCAGTTTTGGTGATGATACTTTCAAGAACTTTGTTTGTGGACTCCACTTGACCATTTGCTTGTGGATGGTAAGGAGTAGATCTTCTGTGCTTGATTTTGTATTCTTCCATCAACTTCTCCACCAAATTTGATGTGAATTGGCTCCCCTGATCTGTCACAATTTCTCTTGGAACACCAAAGCGAGTAAAAATATCCTCATAAAGAAAATAAACAACTGAATTTTCAGTAGCAGATACTAATGCTTTGGCTTCTACCCATTTAGTAACATAATCAGTACAAACCAATATATACTTCTTTTGCTTAGATGGTGGATTAATAGGTCCAATGAAATCTAAAGTCCATTTTTCAAAGGGTTCAATGAGTACCTGTGTTTGCAATGGCATTTCACTTGAAAGGGTAGGTTTCCCTACTCTTTGGCAACTGTCACACCTTTTGACATATTGTTTTGCATCTTTGTAGAGAGAAGGCCAATAATATCCTAAAGAGAGGATTTTATAGGCCATACTTTTGTCTGCAAAGTGTCCGCCGCATGGTTCATCATGACATGCCTTAAGAATATCAGGCATTTCATCTTCCCTGACACATCTTCTGATCACAAGATCTGGCCCTATTTTAAACAATTCGTTAGAAATCCATGAATATTTTGAACTCTCCTGAATAATTTTTCGTTTTCACTTGGAAATAAATGTGAAGGTAGTTTTCCTGTAACCAAATAGTTAGCAATATCTGCATACCAAGGAGTCTTAATAGTTACTGCAAACAAGTATTCATCAGGAAACTTATCCTCTACAGGAGAATCTTCTTTAGTATTCTGAATTCTAGACAAGAAATCAGCTATTGTATTTTGTTTTCCTGGTCTATCCAACACATTAATATTGAATTCTTGCAAAAGTAAGAGCCATCTTGTCACTCTGCCATTAGTAACAGGTTTGTTCATTAAATATCTAATTGCAGAATGGTCAGTATGAATAAAAGTTTCATAGCCTATTATGTAATGTCTAAACTTATTAATTGCATGAACAACAGCTAAAAACTCTTTTTCAGTCACAGTATAGTTCAACTCTGTGGGAGTCAAATTTTTACTGGTATAATAAATGGCATAAGGAGCTAAATATTTTTGACCCAACACAGCTCCTAGAGCTGTATCTGAAGCATCCGTAGAAATATGGAAAGGGAGTTTCCAATTTGGTCCTCTCAAGATAGGTGCTTCAGATATTCTTGTTTTCAAAGTTTCAAAAGCTGATTGACAATCAGGATCCCATTTGAATTCACAATCTTTTGTAAGAAATTTGAAGAGTGAAGATGCTATTTTAGTGAAGTTTTCTATAAATCTTCTATAGTAACCAGTAAATCCTAGAAAACTTCTAACATCTCTTTGACAAATTGGAATAGGAAACTTGGAGATGACTTCAACTTTTGATCTATCAATCTTAATCCCATCTCCTGAAATATGATGTCCTAAAACAATCCCTTCAGTAAACATCATAAAGCATTTTTCATGGCTTAATGAAAGGTTTGTTTCTTTACATCTTATAAGAACTTTTTCCAAATTTCCTAATGCCTCTTCAAATGAATTACCATAAACTGTAAAATCATCCATATAAACCTCTACACAATCATGGATTAGATCAGAAAAAATTCCTAGTACTGCTCTTTGGAATGTTGCAGGTGCATTACATAACCCAAAAGGAAGTACTCGGTAGGCAAAAGTTCCCCATGGACAAGTAAATGTGGTCATATCTTGATCCTTAGGTGCTACCTAAATTTGATTATAGCCACTAAAACCATCCAAAAATGAAAAGTACTTTTTACCTGCTAATGTGTCTAATACCTTATCGATAAAAGGCAAAGGAAAGTGATCCTTCAAAGTTGCTTTGTTCAATTCCCTGTAATCAATGCATACCCTCCATTTACCATTCTTTTTAGGTACTATAACCAAAGGAGAAACCCATCGGCTATCTAAAATTGGATAAATGAAGTTTACAATGAGTAGTTTTTGGAGCTCTTCTTTCACTATCTCCCTAAGATTTGGATTCATCCTTCTTTGAGGTTGTCTGATTGGTCTACTGTTTTCCTCAATATAGATGTGATGGATGCAAGTCTTAGGATCAATACCTTTCATGTCAGTATACTCCCATGAAAATGCAGTAGAATGTTTTTGCAAGATTTTGGTTAGTTCTTCTTGTTGTGATTCTTCCAAAAGTTTGTTGATATTCAGTGTTTTTCCTGGAAAAATCTCAATAGTAGAACTACCAAACTCTTCCATAGAGTAAAGAGACATTTGTCTTGATGATAAATATTCTATGTCAGATTCCAACTGAAATTGTGTGGGGTCATATTCTGAAGATGTCTCAAAATTTTCTAATGTGTTCAGAATTTGACTATCCTCACTAATTTTAGAAATGGTAAAGACAGGTTGTATAGTGTCCTCATCATCGACCCATTCATTGTCTCCTACTTCTGTGATTGCTTTTGCTGGAGGATACAAATTGAATTTCTTTGTCCAATTACCATTAGAAATGTACATGTCCCCGGATCTACAACTAATAAAAGCATCAGCTATGGCTAGCCAAGGTCTTCCTAAGATAAGTGGATGCCCTCCTAGATTACTCTTGGGAGTCAAAATCATAAAATCTACTGGATATTCCCAAGAATGTAAGGAGACTGAAATATCTTCTAATACACCATCTGGTTTAATAATTGATCGATCTGCAAGTTGCAGTAAAGTAGGTGTAAAAAGAAGGTTAGGAAGTTTTAGTTGGTCCATAGTCTGTCTACTCATAATGTTGATAGCAGCCCCTAAGTCAATCAATGTGTTTGGAATTTCTATCCCATTTATATGTGTCTTGACAATTGGACTTCTTGGATCTACATACTTTTGCATGGTAATTTTTCCCATCATAATATCTGCAATCTTTCCTACCAGGTGGATTCTTCTTGTGTCTTTTAGTTTCCTTCCTGGTCTTTTGAAACTCAACTCCTTTATGGTTTTTGCTAGAATAGGGATCTCTCGAATGGCTTGTAGCAAGGGAATCTTGATACAAACATTCTTCAATTCATCTAGAAAGTCATAGTTAGGCAACAAGATTTGTTTTTCCACCCCCTTGTCAATTTGTAGTCTTTCGGGAAAAGGAGGTGTAGATAAAGATGCAGGTTGCTCAACTATAGGAGTTGTGGGTGTTGACTTTTCTTTTTCTTTTTGAATGTTTGAATTTTGAAGAGATTCTTCCTCAGAACCCTTATTGACTTGAAGAGAATCCTCCTCAGAGGTATCTTGCTCTTGGATATCTATAGAAGGTTTTTCTAAAACTCTACCAGATCTGAGTTGTACATCGTTGAGAGGAACAATCATATAGGTAGGAAATTGTTGTCCTTCTACCATGTAAGTATTATGAGGATTCTTATTATTAGGATTTGGCAATGGCTGAGCTGGAAGTTGACTTGTCTTTTGTTGGTATGGGAGCATGAGTTGAGGATTTGGATTTTGTTGAGAAGGTTGTTATTGTGGAAATGGCAATGAAAGTTGTGGATTTGGGTTTGGAAATTGTGGAGCTTGTTGATTTTGAAAAGATGGAGGATATTGATAAAATTGAGTAAATCTCCCATAAGGATTTTGGATCCCTTGTACCCATGGCTGATATGAATTTTGATGTTGAGGCCAAGGTTGTTGCCAAGGATTCCAATTTGGTGGGGTTTGAAAATTCATAGGGTTGTTAAACCCTTGAGTTTGTTGTCCCTGCCAAGGTCTTCTTGCAAAAAAATAGAGAGATTCTACTAAATTTGGGTCTTCTTGAAAAACAGCTTTGAGTCTAGGAATTGAAGGACAATCCTTGATCTCATGATTCTCTGAGCAAATCATACATGTTTCTACAACTTTTGCATCCAAGGGACATTCCATTAAAGCATGTTTCTTCCTACATTTCGGACAAAAGATGGCTAAGGCATCTGTTTCTGCTTTTTGCTTGTTTTGGATTTTAAGGGTGTCTAGTTGTTCACTAAGGCTCCCTAAGATATCAGTTTTGAACTCATCAAGCATATTACCAATCTCTGCCCTACTTACTGATCCAGTTGCAGATTTGTTAGCCCTAATAAGAGAAGGATCCCTAGGCCCTTTTTCTGTTTTAGATTTTCCTCTTGAGAGATGGACACATAGTTCTGTTATATCACGAAGTGGGAGTTGAGAAATGTCTCCTTTCCCCATCATGTTTAAAATATCTATCCATTCATCTCTAATGGCTTTTAATATGAGGGCTTTCAAGATTTCATCATCTAAGTTGCTCATCTTTGCTCTTTTCAAGTTGTATTGAAATCTTTCAAGTAAGTCTTCCAAATTTTCATCTTCTTTTTGCATCATTTTGAATACCTCATCCTTGTGATTGGTGGGCATACAATAGTCCAAGTATCTATCCAAAAATGTTTGTTTCATATCATTCCAAGTCCTAATAGATTGAGTAGCTAATCCCATGAACCATTTCAAAGCAGATCCCTTCAAAGTTGAAGGAAACCGTTTGAGTTTTTGAGAGTCTTCCATATAGTCATAGGTTCGGCACACGACTTCAAACTCAAACAGAAATGTTTCAGGATCCTCACTTTGCAATCCATAAACGTTAGGGAGAACATATGGTGAGATATTTTTCATCGTTGTATGATTTTCCTCATCAACTATAGGGAATCCAAACAAGTTGTCTCCTTCCCTATTTCCTCCATTATTTCCTTCACCATTGTTGTCTCCATTGTTTCCTCCTCTTCTACCTCTACCTCTACCTCCATCTATTACTTCCTTTGCCATGATAGTTTCTTTAGAGTCCTTAAAGTCCTCTAGTTCTTCTACCAAGGGAGGATGAGAGAGAGTCTCTTTGTTTTCTAAATGGGATTGAGTAGATGGTATAGGAGAATCCTCTAATTCAGCTACTCCTTGAGTTCCAAAAATCTTAAGGCTAGGGGTAGATGGTGGTGAATCTAGTCTATGCCTTGAAGAAGATGGAGTTGTGAAAATCGAACTCTTGGCTTTAGCTATAAACCTTCCCCTAGAATCTCTTGCTCTATGCATGTCATTTTTTTTTATTTTTAAAAAGTTGGGCTAATAATTCTTTTTCTGATCTTCCGGGTCACACTAGGTGCAAGAAGAAAGCATACTTAAGAAATTACTAAACCAATAACTCTCTTTTCTGATCCTCCAGATCACACTAGGTGCAAGAGGAGAGCATACTTCAAGAAGTTATCAAGTTTTCCCTTCTTTTATGATTTTATATTTTTTTTTTTTAAGAAATTGGCTACCTAGTTACACTTCCCCGGCAACGGCACCAAAATGTTTGGTCAATTTAGTGTGTCCTAAATTGCTGCATTTAATTTGTCAATCCGGGATTCGTAAGCTGATGAAGTGCGGCACACTATATGTGCAAGATAACCTATTTCTTAACTTTTTGTCATTTTTGGTTTTCTAAGATGAAATGGAAATTCTAAAATGAAAACAAGTATGGTTATGTTTGTTCAAGGAAATGATATCCTCTATAATGATTTACCAACTTGAAACTTAAAAAGGAATTTGAAAATTACAATGATAAAACTTGAAAGGAAATGAAAATGCGCTGCTGAAATGAAAAGATGCTGCTAATCTAATGAATCAAAACAGTGAACTAGTGAGCATGAAACCAAACTATTCTTGCTGCTGTCTAAACACAAAATAAATTATGCTGAAAGAAATCCAAAAGTTGCAATAAATTAAATCTAAATCAATTTACATCAACTTGTCTTCTGATCCCTCATCATTAGTCCAGCTATGATTTTCGGAAGTAACCATAAACAACTTGAGTAACTGATATCTAACTTGCAGAAAGTAAAATAATATCAAACCATACATTCATAATTCAATCCCTCACCATCAGTCCAGCTGTGGCTTTCGGAGGTAACTGAAGATGTCATGCACAATTTAATATATCTAAATTTGCAGAAAGAAAACTAATACCAAACTACACATTTCATAATACAATCCCTCACCATCAGTCCAGCTGTGGCTTTCGGAGGCAACTGAAGATGTTATGAGCAGTTTAATATATCTAAATTTGCAGAAAGAAAACTAATACTAAACTACACATTTCATAATACAATCCCTCACCATCAGTCCAGCTATGGCTTTCGGAGGCAACTGAAGATGTTATGAGCAGTTTAATATATCTAAATTTAACTACTGAAGCAAATGAGAAAAACTGAATTAAACAAAGCAAGTAATGAAATTGAACAGAAACTAAGAAAAAAAAATTAGCAGCAGAACAATGTTAATTCCATGTCATTAGTCAAAAAGCTATGAAAATGCCCGGGCTACCTATCTATAACCTGAAACAAGAACACTGATCAGTGATTAATAACATAAAACATGAAAGGCAGAAATGAAATGAAAAGCATGAAAGTTTATAAACAGAAATGAAGCATATGTATCATGAATAATGCAATGTATAAACATGTGAATGGATTATTGCACAATGAGCTTTAAAGAAATGAAATAAGAACTATACAATAATGCACAGAACCTTGGCAAGTGCAGGGGCCCTCTACACCAGCCTTGGCAAAAGTCTTCAAGTACAAATCACATTGGAAAACAGAGTCTTCTTATATTAATATGCAGTCATAACAGTAAGGTAGTATTATGACACTAAGGCAGCATAATTACATTACAGAGCAGATTAATAAAAGATAACAGAGACTAATCGAGACTAACTCTATATGCGTATGCAAACGCATTATATATAACAAAAGAAATATAATTGTCTCCTGAAGTTTATGCTGGTGGAGAACACGTAGACCATTACGTCCACGGATCTAGGATCATGGCCGTGTTGGAAAGTAAATATATGAGGAGTGGGATGCTTAAATTTGGCTATGGAGCCATGTACAGATGTCGACTTGTCCTCCGCAACTCAGAAACAGCTATATGAACCTTCACGTGACACGAAACAGAGTCCTGTCACCGTAAAACTCTACGGTTGACTTCCATGTGGACGCCTTTGACCGTGGCTTCTTTAGATGAGTTTGCTCGAACCAATAGGACACGAACCATGTCCACATCATTCCTGACTTGCCCGTGTGGCTCGTTTTCCTTGTAGACACCTGTAACATAGAGTTTCACAAAATAGCTGCGGAAAGTTGCAGCAGCTGTGGAAAGTGGCAAGATTCTGCAGCTAAATGAAAAAAATCTAAATCAAACAGCGGACACAAAAATATAGTTAAAAACCGTGTTAGATGCTCTTTTGCAATTAATATACAATGATATTGACAACTTGGGAGGTTCAGGTGAGTGAAAAAGGTATAGAAAAGTGTATGGAAAAGATGCAGAATTGAGACTCAACAAAAAGCAAGATTAAGAGGTTGTGGATTACCTGGGACTAACAGTTCTCGATTTCTTCGGACGGATCTTCCGGAATCTTCACAGGTACTTTTTACCCAAAAGCTTCTGCTTTTCACTCTAAACTTGAACGGTAAAAATGAAGTTGAAAAAGTCCTTTTTATAAGTTTTTTCGAATAGATGAATTTTTAATTAATTTATTTTTCACTTTAAAAAGGGTATTTTGAAAGCATTTTTACTTATTTTAAACAGGTATGTGTAATTTTTCAAGTTTTTGTGCAGAAATTGGATTTATCAGGAGAATTGATCATTTTTCAACAAAGAGCATACTTTTATCACTTTTTCGGACTCTTTCAAAATTTTACGAAAAAGTGAAACATTGGAGTTCTCTTTTAAGCCCCTTTCAGACTCTCTAAATATGAAAATATTTCCAAGTACTTGATTGTTTGAACTCGTTAAAGTAAATGAATGATCGTTCCTTCAGTATAAGTTTACCCCTTTTACGGACTAAAATGGACTATTTACGAAAAAGGTATACGTTGACTAAATACGGTCAATAGAGTTCTCTCCCACATTATTTTATCCTTTTTTAGGCTCGAGAGACTAAATTTACGAAAAATTACACCCATGGAGTTTTCTTAAGTTTTTCTTCTGAATCCCTAAAAATGAAAAACACCGAGTTTCTCCTATACTTGACTCGTTAAAATTTAACAGTAAAGGACCTGTTTAATTTTCAACAGGAACGAACCACTCCTTCTTAGGGTTCAAATCTTAAACTAAGTTGGACTCATCTGAAGGATGAGCTTATAAAAAAGAAAATTTTATCCTCCTCAAGCTTGTCAAAAATAAAGAGGTACTTGCCAGAAATGGTGGGGGAAAAGAGAGAAAAATTACTTGTTTGTGGTATTTTTATTTTTCGAAAATCTAGTTAACCACTCTTGAACACGACACTTTTTGTTCACCTGGGTTGGGAAATCCTTTGCCTAACAGTTAATCAAACCACATTGAAAGTCTTCATCTGGTTTCTGGGTATTATCTTTGGGTCAATTGTCACCAAGCCATCTGCAGTGTCGTTATGTGTTCAAGAGGACAGTTCAAATAAACCATTCATCTGCAAAATATCTGTCTTCCATTTTGACCATCCCTGAGTCAGTCCTTGCCAATATATTTCTCCAAAACTTGATATATTATTTTGTGTTGTGGGCTTGCCTACGACGGATCACTTTCTATCGACGACAGCTCATTATCTAGAAAGATGATCTAGAAATCATTAGTACCTTGAAATCTGCATGCCTCAATGGCAGGTTTCTCGCCTTCGATGACAGGTTACATCATTGACCTTCGATCGAATGATTCTGTGACATGTTCGACTTCAGCTCATTCATTCACATTTCATGGATTATACTGAGTACTTTGAGAGCCATTGATATTACTGGTGGTCACTCTCACACTTGTTAACAGTTTACATCATTGACTGGTAATCAAGTGGTTTCTAACATGTTCGACTTCAGCACATTTATTCACATGGATAGAATCGTACTAGTTCGAGATGTGGAAATAAAGACCCTGGATCTAGTTTCTACCATCCAGGCTGCGAGGAATTTTGTTATCATTTATACAGTAGACTATTTGCAAACAGATGGCTGTGTCCATACTATGTCTACACATGTCTATAATGTGATTCCTGTATCAGAACAATTTGAATTAGTCTCTAGTTAGTTTTGATCTGAGTATGGGAATTCCTACCTCAGCGATGATATATATATATAATTTTGCATTGAATTTTTTTTACAGGTTCCGACTGGGGTGACCACAGGATGATCCTTGAAATGATAAAGTACTGCACTCTTCATATATGTCAGACTTCAACATCATCTATTCCAGACTTTTCACTTTACGGGGCAATCTGTTACACTGAAAATTGTCATCCTGAAATTATGCCGTGTGTATGAGTTCATTATTACCCATACTTCTCCCTTTGCAAGTCTAACATATCAGTTCCTCATGTCAAGCCTTGAAAATCAGAGAAAGGTTCCTAAAAATATCCTAAACTTTGGTGTCACACTTTCTCTCTATCTTGCTTGCGGTCCCGCACCTACTGTTCATCTCTCTTGTGTATCTGAATGCACTTTATCTGTGTTAAAAGTGCGGACCCCTGTAAGATCAAAAAGGCACAAGTAATTTCTAAAAAGCTCAATAAAAGTGAATTCTAGAAGCTTCCAGAAAATATCTTGTGGTGATAGAACCGCTCTTATGAGGTGCATGTATCCCTTACCTTATGGAGCTAACCCCTTGATGTGAGGAGCTTATCCCTTTGAAGGAGGATTCTATCCCTTCATAGTTGGAACAGAAAACCTCCTCTATTCTACTATAAAAAGAGGCATTGGGTAGCCTCAAAAGGGAGTTGAAGCTTTAGAATATTTGAAGTTAAGTGTTGTTTAGAATCAGACTCAGTTAATTAAGAATTTTGTGAGGAAAGATTATATACCTCTATTCATCTTGGTTGGAGGAGTGCAGAGCTTATCAAAGTAAAGGAGATTCCTGCTTCGGACCCCAGAAAGTCCTGTGCAATATCAAGGCTCACGTTGTAAGGATTTTCTTCTTTTGAAATTAATACAAATATACTCATTTTTCTCAATAAACTTTCAATCAATGGTTTATTTCATAGATTCCTTGATCACTATGATAAGCATGGTTTATGATGATTTCTATACAGGTGCTATGTAATATTTTGCTTGTTTGTGGCTGCAGGTTTATGAGGAAAACTCCTTCAAGCGCACGAGGGACAACGACTTCAAACCAGCACTGGACAAACGATAAGTCCTTAACACTTCAATAGAGATTTTCATGGATTATATATGCTTAAAGAAAGATTAGTTTATTTGGTTGTTTGTTGCTAGATACTTTTAGTACTAGGGAGATCGGTCTTGTTCCCAAGATGGATTAATCCTCCAACACAAACATAGTGCAGAGATTACACACTAATAATTTGTATGTTACTACTTTGAAACCAAAATACATCATACACATATAGTGCATATGAGATCCAAAAACTAATCTACATCCAATATAAAATCACAAAAGTATAAATTATAAAATAAGAGAATATTATTGACAATATTTCTCAACAAACTCCAACAACCAATAAACCAAAATTTCCAATATACTATTGTAAGCTTTAATTCTATGTCCCTCCCTTAACCCTTACATTACAAACTTTTAAAATCACAAAAATAAATTAAATCACAAATTACAGTTCATGAGGAACTTGAAAAATTGACACTTCTCGACCTCTGTAAGGACAATATCGATACTTAACCACTCTATGGACAGACCTCCATCTATCAAAATGCAGTGAGCTACAATTTTGACAGTTATATAGGTAATTTCTATCGGTACTAAGTGCATTCAGTAGTCAATTATACAATTTAACCTTCCTAAGGCACAGGGATCTCATAAAAATAGGTTGTAATTGATTTCCTTGAAGCCCGAAGCATAACAAGACACATCCTCATATATCAAACTCACATAATAAAATTAGTGATATGTTCTCTCTAAATTGAAAAACACCAAGAACCACTAATTAAAATTATGAAAAATTGTTCAATAATTGATTCTTCTTAACCAAAAAAAAAAAAAAAACTTTCAAATACACTATAACAAAGCCAACAACCATCCTTTTATTCTAAACAGAAACAAGTCTCCTCATCCTCCAACATTTTTCTATGAATCTAGAAATAATTGCCTAGAATTTAACAGGAGAAAAAAACAAGTATTATTATTCACCGGACTAGGCACTACCAATCATTTCAAACCACTAAAAACAAAGATTATTATTAAAAACAACCCTAGATAGGAATAACTATAACAACGAGAAGTTTGTTGCTCAGAAAATGCGATAATAAGGTCAACAACCTTCGAGTAACATTTTTGGTTCAAAGTGGATTGGCTGATATATCCACGTAAACCCAAATTTTGATAATTATACCATTAACAAATTAATTATGAGCTTATAAAATAAAGAGAAGGAACTGGGGAATTTTTGACAGCGTGATTGCTATTATTAGCATTCTTTAAAGATTAACATGAGCATTCTGAGCATTTAAATCACATTGTCCCTACATTCCGTAATTTATAAATCTCTAATTCCTTAAGGAGCTAGATATGCATTATTGATGATCAAGATGCACCCATATGTGATTTATTAGGGTTCCAATTTTGGATGAGACATCGCTAATTTCATTGGAATCCAATGTGTGCATTTTTTATCATCCATATGCTCATAACGTTTTAATTAAGTCATAGCCCCATCCTTGTTCAATTATATGTCATTGCATTTCACATTAACCAATTAACCAATTATATGTCGTTGCATTTCACATAGCCCCATAGACTGTGTAATAAAAATCCATTCACAATTATCTCCACATCATAAATATTTTACGAAAATATATATATATATATATATATATATATAATGGAAAATTCATTGAAACAAGAAGCTAGTGAAAGTTCCCAAGGCTACGATCCAGTAGTCTATGTGAATGGTTGAAATTCAAATTGAGCACAAAACCCTAAATTATATTCATGCATAATAGCCAAGCTTGAAGCTGAAGAAAATAAGGAATAATTATTATATATTAAAAAAATGTATCATATCGAGATATTATACAATAAAGAATGCCCAAAAAATATGGTTGTTTAAAATAGGTTTTTGACTACATATAGTGTTGTATATTTTTGTTTATAATATGCTTTTATGAGCTATTTAAGCTACCTGTAATAAAAAATGCGGAGATATCAAGTAGAAATTATAAGAGTAAACATAGTGCAGAGATTACACACAAATAATTTGTATGTTACTACTTTGAAACCAAAATACATCATAGACATATAGTGCATATGAGATCCAAAAACTAATCTTCAACCAATATAAAATCGCAAAAGTATAAATTATGAAATAAGAGAATATTATTGATAAAATTTCTCAACAAACTCCAACAACCAATAAACCAAAATTTCCAATATACTAGTCCCTCCCTTCACTCTTACATTACAAACTTTTAAAATGACAAAAATAAATTAAATCACAAATTATAGTTCATGAGGAACTTGCAAAATTGACACTTCTCGACTTATGTAAGGAAAATATCGATACTTAACCACTTGTTGACCGGAGAATCTGTCTCGCCAACAGTAAGGGATCTCCCCAGTAAAAAGTCCCAATTAGAATCTAAACTGTTTGGAGTAGGGATCCCGTTCGGGGTGTGGGTTCGGCGACCACTTAAGTCTCCTTTCCTTGGGTCTCAATAGAACTCAATGAACCTGCGAACACACGCTTGTTAAAATGATACAGGATACATGATTGATGAGTTAAACCAGTATATAACACTATTCATAGCAAGATGAATAATAAAACATAAAGCCAAAAGAAATACCGTCAACAGCATATCATTAGGGTCATGCTTGCACGATGTTATAACTACAGAAGAAACAATTATTTATGGAAGAACACCCCTCACTCCCTTAAATGCTTATGATGAAAATATAAATTTCAGTAAATAAACCTGAGGAAACATAAATAAACCTGAAATCATTAACACAATTACAGAGAACTATAATTCATAAATGATGCCATCGGGAACACAGTTTCATTAATCAAAAGATGTTGGAAACTGAAAAATAAATACTCATAGTGTTCACACAACAAAACACATCAGATCCAAAAGGAGTTTAACAAGTATCTGTATTCATATTCAAAAGAGTTTATTCCTTCTAAACAATTCTCTCTAACTCTTTGAGTCCCCCCAAAAAAGCTCCTTTACAATCTTCCTGCAAGAAGTTTTATAGACCAAAACTTGCCCTTTGGGCTTCCTAACTTTTCACCTCCCTAACTGTTGGGCTTCCCTACAACCTGAATGAAGGCTGCGACCTACGACCTAGTTGCAAAGTGCGACCTACGACCTACTGCCAAGTGCGACCTGCGACCTATTGCCATTCGATCATGAGAATGTGCGCGCGATCATGAGGTTAGGGGCATTAACTTGTTGCTATCTGAGAAAGTTCTGCCACACACGATAATTTGCTGCTATTGGGGAAATAAAGGGAACTTCTTCCCTTAACCAATGTAGACACTCCAAGGAATTTGGAATCAGAGTCTCCCTTTTGAGCATGACTTGGTTGGCTAAAGAGGCCAGTTTAGTGTAGATCCAAACTAGTGTGACAATGAATTTACCCAAGTTCTCCTGCGATGCTACAAGATCGGAAGTGGCAGCGACTTGCCTAATAGGTTGCAAAAATGTCTGAATCTCCTGATCCACCTATCCCCATGTCTTTTCCTCGTTCAATCCACCCAGTGATGGAATATGCTATAGGGCGTGTGTTAGCCCCCTATGAATTTTTTGACAAGCAAACAGGAGGCTAAAATGTTTTTGAGCCTTCAAGGAATGCATTTCCCCTGAAAACACATCATCCTTGAAGCCTCCTTATGCCCTTGTCCTTTGATAAATCCCCACTGTTGTTTCCAATTATAAAGCCTCTCTGATTGTGAAGAAATGCCCAAAAGGCCTCCTTTTTTTTCCCCTTTATATCCTCCCTTCTAAACCTCTGCTTCATCCACTTTTACTCCTCTCTATTTCCCCCTTTAACCCTCTAAACCATCTCAAGTTCCATTTTAAACCCTTCAAACACTCTTTGTTTGGTTTATAAAAACCCTTTCCCTCTCTATCGTTACCCTTCTTTGGCCTTAAAATGCATTAAAATGGGCCAAAAAACCCACTTTCTACCTTATATTAAGGCCTAGCCCCTTTTGGCCTAGCCCCTTAACCACTTCCCCTCCATATGCCCCGCACCCAGGACCAAGCGCTTAAGCCCCAGGCACTAATCGCAATCGCAACCATTGGGCGAGCGCATTTCTGTGTTAACTGAAAATTCCCAATGCGATTGAGTTTTGGTCTGTAGCGCTGCGGATACAATCTCCGCCGTTGATCCAAATAGATCTAACGGTCCATGCTTTCCCAATTTCCTCGCTCCAATCACATTGCAATTATAAATCGCTGCCCTTTGTGATTGCGATCTCCACCGTTGATCCATTGTTTTATCCAACGGCCCAGCGCTAATCGCTGCGTGCTCGTCGCCTTTCCTTTCCGCCCCTCCGATTACATTTGAACCATCGTTATCCCACCAGATCCAACGGCTGGTGCTCCATCACATCGCACCAGTCACATCGCACTCCCCTTCGGTGCCTTGTGATTGCAACCCTCTGATCCAATCCCGACCGTTTATTCCTTTTGATCCAACGGTCCATATTTCTCCCACTCCGCTCTTTTGGCCCTTCTCTCCCCCCCACCGATTCAATCTCCGTCGTAGATCTATCCTCCGGATTGGACAACTGGTGCTCCATCACATCGCGCCAGTCACATCGCATCCCATCCTCTGTGCCTCTGATTGCGATCCACCGATGATGATGTCCATCGTCGATTCCCCTGTTGATCTGACGACCCTCGCTCTCCCGCTCCAATCGCAATCACTTTTTCCAATCTCTGCCACCTTTTTCCCTTTGCGATTGAGATTTCCCCGATCCAATCTCGACCGTTCGTTATTCCAAGATCCAACGGTCATGAAATAATCGCAACTTTGTCCATCGGACTATCGACCCTCCCATTTCTCCCCTCCGATTGGATCATAGCCATCGATCTCCTCCTGAGATCCGATTATCCTAAATGAATCACCCTCCACCCATGCCGGGTCCCACCACCCATGGTCCATTTCATATGTTTCACGTTGAATTTTTCCATTCCCTTTGTGTGTCACCAAACTTTCAAAGGTCATCCCGTTCATTAATCCCCACCGTCGATCATTGCCTCCAAAACTGATCGGACGACCCACATTCATTCTCTCATCAAAACTCCATTTCATTGCATTTTCACCTGTTTCCTCCACGACCGCCGTTTCTACAGTTCCGCCACCATTTCTCTGGGCTTTCAAAGCATCCTTCCGCCATCGTCCCTAGATTTTATAATTGAATTAATTTATTGTGCAGGGATCACAGAGAGGTCATTACAGTAGCAACAAAGAGTAACAGCAGAAACAGGTTCAAGGGATTTAGTCCTGTTAATCTAATATTTAAGCGCCTAATCCCGTACTCAAAGGATAAAGGTGCAGTTTGAATACTTAAGCACACTTTCAAGTCATATCAGTGCTTCCAGCGTCAGCAAAATGTTTTTCTCCAGACAAACACCTTCGGACAATGTTCTCCTTGCCTCCTCGAGCCCAGAAACGGTTAATTACACTGACAGAAGCTTCTTAAATACTGTCAAGACCGCAGGTATGGAAGCATGGAGACCTGAAGACCTTTCAGTCACCTTACTTGATTTGGAAGATAGAACAGAGGGCCTTACAGCCAGAAGGGCTTCACGAAACATCAGAGGTCAAAACCGACCTGACAGAGTCTCCCAGACCATACCAAAAGTACTTACAGCGATGCAGATTGCCATTAAGCAGGAATGGGAATGAACTCTTTCTACACTCTAGCTTAATGAGATCCATTTAATGAATATCATCTACTCCTATTATTCTGTTCTCCTATAATAATTCCTGAGAACATGTTGTAAAGGTTGTTGTTCGGTTGTTGCTGTTGTAGTTAGAGGGATTCAGTTTTGACTGTTAGAATAGTTTTGGAGAGAGTAGCAGAGTAGTGTGTAATGTAGTAGGATGGGAGGAGAAGTTTGGATTGTAACAACCATTGAGCTCAATGTATGTGACTGGTTCTGCATCAATTAATCAAGCACATTTCTTTGGATCCTGGTCTATTACTACGGGTGATGTTTCTCTCTTTGTATCTTTTATTTACATTTTCATGTTGTTCATTGGTCTTCTGGCTCGCATCAGAAATATGGCATAGGATTTACCCTTGTTAGGTACCCTATGTCTCTGCTCTCCTTGCCTTCAATGTTTTCTGTTGTATGTGTTATCTAAGAGTAAATTCAGCTAATTTAACTAGTGTAGTGGTTCCATATGCTGCTAGCTGATGTATGAATTCAGGGTTTGCTGCTTGGATGTTCTTGTTGGTGTCAAAGCATTAAAGGTTCAAAGTCCTTCTTTGATCTATAGACCCTAGCTCTCTTAAAATTATCTTTGTTTTCCCTTGGAGCATGTTAAAGCTGAACTGGAGTTAAATGACCTCTGGTCTGATCTACAAGCTGCCCCTTTGTCCCTCCATTGAAAGTTGTCTTTGAGTATGTCCAAGTAGGTCTAGAGTTAAATGACCTCTGACCTGATCTATAGATAGAAATTGGGTTTCTTTCCTTCTCTCACTTTCAATCCTTAATGTTCCATTCCACCATCTATCTAAAAATATCCTTTAGTGTAGATGACTTTCCCTCTGAAAGCCTTGGCTAGTTGTTGCATGTAATTACCTTCCATGACTCCATAGCCCAATGGATCGCATTTTCTTGACCTATCTTCCTTTGCCAAAACATCTTGCTATTTTTCTCCTTTCCTCCTATTACCTTCTTAGTCTATGATCTCATGACCAACCCACCAAATCATTTTAAAACCCCCTTTGTGCTTCATAACTTGCCTAACATCTCATTTGAGCTTTCAAAGATATATCATTCTTTATTTCATATGGAGATATCCCTCTCTGGGTCCAGGAGGGCTAGATCCTAGTACCCCAAAGTGGTTCTGATGTTGTATCATCTGTTGGTCTTGCCAATCTGGCCAAAACATGGGAACCCCAACATAATGGCGACTCCACTGGGGAGCAAAGACCACTTAGCCTAGATTGGCTTCTAATTGCTGATGGTGGATAGCATCCTGCTTCAAACATTCATATATATACACCTGGCGACTCGACACTCCCTATGATCCAAACACCTGATGACTCCACTGGTGGAGGACTCTAAACTGGTTGATAAGAAGCAGTAGCATTCTTTGCATAGATATGGATCCAGACATGGACAGGGATACAAAGTATGATGATTTGTATGATCAATTAAATGAATTAACAGAAACGTTTGGTAAAGTGTTGGAAATGTACATGACTAATCTGAATGCAAATGATGATTATTTAGAACAGACCATGCCTCTTCCAGAACAAGAACAAACTCAAGACCGAGAAGATGAGCAAGACATGTACGATGCTCAAGAATCTATAGAAGACGAAGAGGAAAGTGATCAGGAACTACCTGATTTCTTACCTATGTCTTGTATTATGCTGACTAGAGAAAATCAGGACCTAATAGCAAAGGCTAATAGGGAATGCTGCTTCGAGGAAACAAGGGACCACATAGAAGAGGCAGAATCTGATCTGGAAGAAGAGGCTCAAGAAAACATCCAACCTCCAAATCAGCTAATACAAGAGAATGAGGACTACTGTTCTTCTGTCCATGATGAGAGGGAAACCCCTCTTTTGATAGAAGAGGAGATTGATCAGATATTATATCGGCAGTCCACCTCAGAAATATTTTATAGAACACACACTCCTTCTCATTCATCTCTTGAGTTTGATGATTCAGATCCAGAAAACTCCTCTGTGGATCAGGATGAAGAAAGACCTGCTGAGAATCCGACAGGTTTGATTGGTGACATTGCTTACGATTATGACTTTCTTATTTATGATATATTTGATGATGATTGTTTCCAGAGAGAAGCTGAGCTTGCAGAACCATCATCAGTAGACCCATGGGAAGAAAGCCAGGGCTAGCAACTCTAGAGAAGCAGTGAACCTAGTCAGCCTATCTATGACACCGATGGGGAAGGTTATGAAAGCATCAGTGATGAGTGTCATGAGAACAGAGGACAACGGTTTTTCTTTTTAGAGGATGAGGAGGAAAGCAAAGAAGAGATTCTTGAGCAAGATGAAAATAACGAGCCTCCTCTTGAAAAAGAGGAAGTAATGGAACAAGTCCCTGCTCAAGAATACATAGACCTTTTCACGGAGCTCTGCACATTAGAGTCGAATATATCAAAGCTCCGAGAGGACTCAGCTGCTATATATGATGAGTCCCCTAGTTCAGAAGACGAAGGAGACACTCTTTCTCAAGAGAGTTTTCTTCTCAATCCAGTGGAAGAAGAAGAGATCCTGGTTGAGTCCTGTCTTCCAGATATTCATAGCCAGGTATCTTTTCATGATCCTTATGCTCATTTCCTGCACACTTTTGAGGAAGGATCAAAGGTATTTTTGAGCAGCATGTTGCAAACAGAAAGAAATTTTTTCAAAGCTGCTGTTATTGAAAAAAAGAGTGGGAGCAGCACTACCTATCCAACCTACTCAAGGAGGTGAGAAAGAAAGACCAGTCATGGGATCACTTGATGGATTGGTTGCATTGGAAGACAATGTTTGTAAGCTAGAATTGTAAATATTCTAGTTAGAGTAGGGTAGGTAGGAAAAGCTCAATAAAGCTCAGTCTGTGACCATGTAGTTAGTTGTTTTTAATTCCTGAAAAGTCTAGCAAGTCAGACAGTCTAATCCTGGCTTGACGGTTTTCAATTTCTGTCTTAGAATGTAGAGAAGAAATCTGCTAGACAGTTTAATCCTAGCAGATACTAGATTAGGTAGAAAAGCTACGAGACCAATAGTTTAATCTGGTCTCATGGAGTAATGAGGGTAGAAGTAGAATAGTCTTATTTTCCTGTTTGTAAAAATTGATGATGTAAAGGGTCTACAAGTCCAAATGCGCCCAGAAGAAAAATGTTAGGACTATAGTGTGGGTAGGTAGTTGTTCGGGAGAATTTTACTGCTGATATGATGTCTTCATGATCTGTGGCAGCTGATCTAAGAAAGAAAATGGATGAGTCGAGTACCAGGCATCTGGCCTACACCAAATATTTATCTTCTGAATTCTTAACTCCTTCAAGAAGAAGCCATCCCCACGTGGAGCCATTGTTAGCCCCCTATGAATTTTTTGACAAGAAAACAGGGGGCTAAAATGTTTTTGAGCCTTCAAGGAATGCATTTCCCCTAAAAACACATCACCCTTGAAGCCTCCTTATGCCCTTTTCCTTTGATAAATCCCCACTGTTGTTTCCAGTTATAAAGCCTCTCTGATTGTGAAGAAATGCCTAAAAGGCCTCCTTTTTTTTCCCCTTTATATCCTCCCTTCTAAACCTCTGCTTCATCCACTTTTACTCCTCTCTATTTCCCCCTTTAACCCTCTAAACCATCTCAAGTTCCCTTAAACCCCTCAAATACTCTTTTTTTGGTTTAATAAACCCTTTCCCTCTCTATCGTTAGCCTTCTTTGGCCTTAAAATGCATTAAAACGGGCCAAAAAACCCACTTTCTACCTTATATTAAGGCCTAGCCCCTTTCGTCCTAGCCCCTTAACCACTTCCCCGCCATATGCCCCGCGCCTAGGACCAAGCACTTCAGCCCCGGGCGCTAATCACAATCGCAACCATCAGGCGAGCACATTTATGTGTTAACTGAGAATTCTCGATGCGATTGACTTTTGGTCTGTAGCACCATAGATACAATCTCCGCCGTTGATCTGAATAGATCTAACGGTCCGCGCTTTCCCACTTTCCCTACTCTGATCGCATCGCAATTATCAATCGCTGCCCTTTGTGATTGTGATCTCCACCGTTGATCCATAGTTTCATCCATCGGCCTAGTGCTAATCACTGCGTGTTCGTCGCCTTTCTTTTCCGCCCCTCCGATTACATTTGAATCGTCGATCTCCTGCCAGATCCGATGGCTTGCACTCCATCGCATCGCGCCAGTCACATTGCACTCCCCTTCGGCACCTTGCGATTTCGGCCCTCCGATCCGATCCCGACCATTCATTCCTTTTGATCCAATGGTCCATATTTCTCCCGCTCCGCTCTTTTGGCCCTTCTCTCCCCCCCGCCGATTCAATCTCTGATGTAGATCTGTCCTTTGGATCAGACGGTTGACGCTCCATCGCATCGCATCCCATCCTCTGCGCCTCCGATTGCGATCCACCGATGATGATCTCCACCGTCGATTCCCCTGTTGATCCGACGACCCTCGCTCTCCTGCTCCAATCGAAATCGCATTTTCCAATCTCTGCCACATTTCGCCCTTTGTGATTGCGATTTCCTCGATCCAATCTCGATTGTCCGTTAGTCCAAGATCCAACGGTCATGAAATAATCACACCTTTTTCCATCGGAATGTCGACCCTCCCATTTCTCCCCTCCGATTGGATCGTAGCCGTCGATCTCCTCCTGAGATCTAACGATCCTAAATGAATCACCCTCTGCCCATGCCGAGTCCGACCACCCATGGTCCATTTCATATGTTTCGCGTTGCATTTTCCCATTTCCTTTGTGTGTCACCCAACTTTCAAAGGTCATCCCATTCATTAATCCCCACCATTGATCATCGCCTCCAAAACTAATCGGACGGCCCACATTCATTCTCTCATCAAAACTCCATTTCATTGCATTTTCACCTGTTTCCTCCACGAACGTTGTTTCTATAGTTCCGCCACCATTTCTCTGGGCTTTCAAAGCATCCTTCCGCCATCGTCCCTGGATTTTATAATTGAATTAATTTACTGTGCAGGGATCACAGAGAGGTCATTACAGCGGCAAAAAAGAGTAACAGAAAAAATAGGTTCAAGGGATTTAGGCCTGTTAATCGAATATTTAAGCGCCTAATCCCATACTCAAAGGATAAAGGCACAGTTTGAAGACTTAAGCACATTGTCAAGTCTTATCAGTGCTTCCAGCATCAGTAGAATGTTTTTCTCTAAACGGACACCTTCGAACAGTGTTCTCCTTGCCTCCTCGAGCCCAGAAACGGTTAATTACACTGACAGAAGCTTCTTAAAGATTTTCAGGACCGCAGTTATGGAAGCATGGAGACCTGATGACCTTTTAGTCACTTTACTTGCTTCAAAAGATAGAACAGAGGGCCTTACAACCAGAAGGGCTTCACGAAACATCAGAGGTCAAAGCAGACCTGATAGAGTCTCCCAAACCATACCAAAAGTACTTCCAGCGTTGCAGATTTCCATTAAGCAGAATGGGCATGAACTCTTTCTACACTCTGTCTTAATGAGATCCATTTAATGAATATCATCTACACTTGTTATTATGTTCTCCTATAAGAATTCCCGAGAACATGTTGTAAAGGTTGTTGTTCGGTTGTTGTTGTTGTAGTTAGAGGGATTCAGTTTTGACTGTTAGAACAATTTGGGAGAGAGTAGCAGAGTAGTGTGTAATGTAGTAGGCTCAGAGGAGAAGTTTGGATTGTAACAGCCATTGAGCTCAGTGTACGTGACTGGTTTTGCATTAATTAATCAAGCACATTTCTTTGGATCCTGGTCTATTAATACGAGTGATGTTTCTCTCTTTGTATCTTTTATTTACATTTTCATGCTGTTCATTGGTCTTCTGGCTCGCATCAAAAATATGGCATAGGATTTACCCTTGTTAGGTACCCTATGTCTCTTCTCTCCTTTCCTTCAATTTTTTTTCTGTATGTGTTATCTAAGAGTAAATTAAGCTAATTTAACTAGTGTAGTGGTTCCATATGCTACTAGTTGATGTATGAATTCGGGGTTTGCTACTTCGATGTTCTTGCTGGTGTCAAAGAATTGAAGGTTCAAAGTCCTTCTCTGATCTATAGACCCTAGCTCTGTTAAAATTATCTCTGTTTTCCCTTGGAGCATGCTAAAGCTGACCTGGAGTTAAATGACCTCTAGTCTGATCTACAAGCTGCCCCTTTGTCCCTCCATTGAAAGTTGTCTTTGAGTATGTCCAAGCAGGTCTGGAGTTAAATGACCTCTGACCTGATCTATAGACAGAAATTGGGTTGCTTTCCTTCTCTCACTTTCAATCCTTAATGTTCCATTCCACCATCTATCTAAAATATCCTTTAGTGTAGATGACTTGCCCTATGAAAGCCTTGAATAGTTGTCGCTTGTAATTACCTTTCATGACTCCATAGCCCAATGGATGGCATTTTCTTGACCTATCCTCCTTTGCTGAAACATCTTGCTATTTTGCTCCTTTCCTCCTATTACCTTCTAAGTCTATGATCTCATGACCAACCCAGCAACCAACCAACCAAATCATTTTAAAACCCCCTTTGTTAGCTTCTCTATGTACTAGCCCTAATATCTCATTTTCTGAGTGCTTTCAAAGATACATCTATTTTGTTTTATTGGAGAGATCCTCTCCACCAGAGGGCTAGATCCTAGGGCCCCAAAGTGCAGTTAGTGATGTTGTCTGATTCTTGGTCTTAAGCCAATCCGGCCAAAACATGGGAACCCCAACAAAATACATGGTTAGGCAAACAAGAAAACCCGATAACTCACCTCTTTATCTTATTCACACGCATCTTGATTCATTTATCCTTTATAATGATGAAAAATATTAATGAACAAGTAGCAAAAAATGAGAAAAACAATTGTAGAAGAAGAGGAAAAGGAGTATGATAGCCAAAACAATCTGACACAAACGAAAATAACCAACATAGTACATGACACATAAAAGACAAAACAATGACAAGCATAGTGAGGACCCTAAAGAATAGCATCGTAAACAACATAATGGCAACCACAATGACCATAATGACAAATCTAAAATTGAACCTCTTTGGAGTAGTGATCTTTTGATGGGTCTTGTGGAAAGCTAGTTCAGAGTCGAGGAAAGTGGTGCATAAATACGTGAGAACGATCATGCAACTAAGGCACTCCTCCTAGGGCTGAATTACTCAAGAAATTAGGGAGCCAAGAGGATAGTTGTTCATGTGAGATTTTATTTTTAGTCATTAGGCAGATTAAGGAGAATACACGCCACAAACATCCAGATTAAAAGCATATATGGATGATGCCCTCACTTCCCTGAAAACATTCCAAGAATATGATCTCTACCTTTTGTCCCTAGAAATTAAAACATCCTGCCAATGGTCTCGTTCTTTTGTAGCCAGACATATCAAAAACCTTTAGTCTATAACAAGAAATATATAGTAGCAAGTCAAGTATAGACTGCTAGTCCAGATGACATAAAAATATTGGCAAGTAAGTTTAAAGGAGATAAATAGATAGAAGATTTCTTGCATAAGCCTAGAAATGAGTTTGAAGTGCCAAATTTAGACTCGATTATGAAGAAGATCGCTCTGCCTCTAGCAACAATATTGAAAAGTAGAAGAAAACTCCCGATAATGTTGATATAAATCTCGTTAACTAAAGAACACCCGCACATAAAAAAGAATCGTGCACTAATTTATAAAACAAGACTTTGAAGTGTTGCACCAATAATGATAATTTTGCCAAAGTGGACTAGTTCCTCTAGAAGAACTATTTGACTTTAATGATGTTTCCAGAAGCTGTAAAGATGGAACCCAATTAAAACTAAAATAGAAGAATGTAATATAGGCATAGTGAACAAAAGCCCAAATGACAAAACTCGTCTGATACATCTACCAAATGGCATATGAAATAGAAATATCTTGAGTCGTTCAAAGAATTTACTAATTTGTTTGCTGGAATTATGAATATTTGAATTCATATGATACGTAGATAATCCACCTTAAGATCCATCTCTTCAAAGACAACCATAAGTCCTTTAAACAGAAACTACGTAGAATAAACCCCGTAGATAACTACACCTCGGTTGAGAAAGAAATTAATAAAATGTATAATGCCGGAATAATAGTCCCTCCGAGATACTTAGAATGGGTTTCAAAATCTTGTAGCCAGTTGAGGAAGAAAACAAGAGAAATTATGCTATGCATAGACTTCAGAAATTTAAACAAAACTCTCCCTGAAAGACAACTACCCTTTACCAAAAATGGATCACATCTACAAAGGGTAGTAGGTTCTAAAAGAGTATTTTTTCTAGGATGGCTGTACAAAGTTACAGCAAAAATGGTACAATCGCATGATCAGAACACAAGAGCAACTTCTCACTACGACAATGGGGCACCTTCATGTATGTTAAAATGACTTTTGGATTAATGAATGTTGACAGCCACTTTTCAAAGAGCTATGGATATTGCTTTCTCAGAAGAGATAGGCTACTTCATTGTGATTTACCTTGATGACATAATAGTCTACTCAAAAACTCGATGAAGAACACCTAACTCACTTAAGAAAAGTCTTTGAAAAGTGTAGACAAATATGGTTTATCTTTGAATCCCAAGAAAACTATATTTGCCTTCAAGAAGGAAAAAATTTTTAGGCCAGCATCATAACTCGAAGAAGGGATAAAAGATCGACCCAAAAAGGATTGAAGGAATATTGCAAATTAGCCACCCAAGAAACATCAAAGATCCGCAATCTTTCATTAGGAAGATAAATTTCTTAAGAAGGTTCATACCCAACCTTCCTTTACTCCTAAGAAACATCACAAATATGTTTAAGATAGAGAAATAGAGCTCAAATGGACTCATAGAAGCAACGTAACCCTTTGAACCGGTAAAACAAGCTCTTACCCAAAACACTAGTTCTAGATCACTCTAACTTTACCTAAGGATTTCTTCATCTTCCTTTCGTGATCGTGAACATACAACTTGTTGTTGTCCTACCTGTTAAAAAAACATAAAAGGACAAGAGCAACTCCATAGCATTTTTCAACAAGGCATTAAGAGATGCACCTATGAAATACATAACATTATGGAAAACAAGCTTTTTTCCTTAATAAAGCATTTAGACTTTGCAGCTTACATCTGCACTCACGTATCATATGCATTATGTGCTCACTTAGTGGTAAAATACATCCTAACACAAGATCCTTGATGGAAAAAGAGGTAAGTGCATTCCCGTTGTTATATTAGAATATGATATGGAAATCAAGCCCACTAAAAATAATTAAAGGGAAAGGTCTCAAGCAAACTCATGGTTGAAACAAACTTTACAAGACACTAGACATAAACATGATTGATGCATTAGATGAACAAGAAGAGTTGGAAACTCCACTCATTGAAGAATAATTTTCCGAATTCATCTTTCGCATGATGATATTCTATATGTGATCTTTAATTTGAATGTCTCACCAGTCTGCCCAAAAAAAGGCTAGATTCTTGAAGTTAAATGTTGTAAACTACCACTATTTAGATAAAATTTTATATTGGAAAAATTCTAGTGGTATATGCTTAATATTTTTCCCGAGGATGATGCGTATAAGATCAAGCATGAGTTTCATAAAGGAGAATTTGGAGGCCACCTCTATTGGAAAACCATTGTCAACAGTAAATCCTTAAAGCTAGTTACTATTGGCCCACCTCTCTTCTAAGACATCCATAAAATGGTAATTGCCTACCAGTAAGTGCCATATCTCTTTGAAGGGCAAAAGATAATCTGCACGATACTTTCGCGATCCCATCTCGTTGAATCTCCTTTTCAACAATGGGGCCTAGATTTTATTGCTGAGAAATTCACCGCCTCCTTTTCCCAACACAAAATGGATCCTAGTCAGCAACCAACTACTTTACAAAATGGATATAGGCCATCCCTTCTCTAGAACTTCCACAGACTCCTGCAATCATCAAATTCCTCGAAAACCACATTTTTTCAGATTTAAGGTTGTCCTAGAAAGATTATCACTAACAATTATGCTACTTTTAGATCCAAGAAAATGGTGGAATTTTTCCACAATTATCAGATTAAATTGGAAAATTTCAATACCTTTTTACCCTCAAGGTAATGGGTTGGTTGAATCCTCAAAAAAACTTGTGAACATCATCACAAATGTTTGTTGGAAGAGAATAAGAAATCATGGCACAACAAACTAGTAGATGCATTATGGGGCGATTAGATTAACAAATAAAAAATCAATTGAAATGTCTCCCTATCGCCTAGTGTGTGGGAGGTACGAAGCCCCAACAAGTTTTGGAGTGCTAGTAATGAAGCGCATCCAAGAAGCACAAATCAAGAAAATGACATGCAAAGAAGAATAAATCATATTGTCCAAATGCAAAAGCTGTGAGAAGAAGTATACAATGAACACAACAAGTACAAGAAAGCGTTAAGAAGTTGTTTGATAAAAGAACCAAAGAAAATGATTTCAACATTTAGAAAAATTGCTAAAGTGGATTCAAGAAGAGAATACATGCGGTAAGCATGAAAAAGGTCTGACAATCTATGGAAAGGTCCATACATCATCCATTCAGCAGAAGAGGTAACAATGCACTTTTTCCTTCAAGAAATGGATGGAACAAAATTATTTGGAGGTCTTGTAAATGGTAGGATGATCAAGCATTATTTTTTTTGAAAAATCTTAGTTTGAAGCCTTCATTTTATATAACACTACTTGAATATATATATCACAAAAATAATAAAAAAACAAAGAAAAAAAGAAAAGAGGGTAGATAAAAAGAAATGTAAAGCCCCATACAAAAAAAAGAATGTTTCTAAAAGTGTGCAAGTCCAAATGCCACTAATTTTGAAAAGGAATCCTTGTTCAATCATACAGCCTAATCATGATTGAACAATTTTAAAATTTTTGTTGATAGTTTAGTGAATGAAGATTTTCCAAACTATTTAAACTTGGCTTATCAGTAGATTAGATTAAGAAAAGATTGATAAGAAAATATATTGGTTCCAAAGTTCTAATTTGAACCAAAGAGAAAAGAGAGGGATGAATGACAAATTCTAGATTATGGCCCTCAATTTTTACTATTAGTTTTGCAAAAATAAAATCTGTGTGTAGCTTGTCCCAAAATGCCATAGCTCATGACAAATCAAACTGCTTAATCTTTATTTAGTCATATTTTGAATTTCATGTTGGTAGATTAGACAATGAAAATATTTCAAACTGCTTAATCTTAATAGATAAGTAGATTAGGTAGAGAATAAAAGAGCTCATCTGTTTAAACTGAGCATTTGGATGATATAAGTGTAGAAATAGATAGTTTCCAATTTTCAAAGGAAAATGATGTCAAGGGTTTTCCAATCCCAATGCACCGAAATAAAGAAAAAATGCTACAAAAGTATGATGGGTAGGTAGAGGTGAGTTGAAGCAAACATGTTTTTCAGATGTTTAAATATCAGAGCTTCAAAGAACAACAACAAATCAACAAATTAGAGAAAGTAAACTCTGCAAAGTGCAAACAAAGCACTAGTCTAAAAATTCCAAAGATTTGAACTCTGGGGTTCTTGACACCTCCTAAAGGAGCTTCCCTCCCAGTTGGAGGCACATTATCCTCCTGTATTCTACAGATTCACTAGGTGACTATGGATTTATTACAATTAACTAAAGATAGCATTATTTTCCTATCAACTATCTTTAGAAATCTCACTGCCTTCATTATCTTCATGAAACATTTTCCACTATCTCTCAGTTTGTCTTCTTA
This sequence comes from Pinus albicaulis, assembly GCA_034641835.2. NCBI lineage: Eukaryota > Viridiplantae > Streptophyta > Pinopsida > Pinales > Pinaceae > Pinus > Pinus albicaulis. Next base: position 1,902,220,233 of record CM076575.1, on the reverse strand, counting down.
AATTCACCCTGTTGCTTTTGAAAAACTCATTTTCGGCTTATTTCCCTCATTTTCATCCTTCTTCCCATCTTAAAGTCTCATTCTCTAATTTTCCCCACATAACACCCATTGTCATCTCCCAAAAACCTCATTAACCCCCTTACCTTCATTATTATTCCTCATTAGCACTAAAACAATCTAAAAAGGTTCATTTTACATTGTTCTGAATCTTAAAATAGACCTTTCAAACCCTTTATTTTGTATTAAAACTCTGTTTTAAATATATAAAACCCGCGTTTTAATTTTTTTTTACCTCGCCCCTTTTAAAAGCCCCCTGCTTTAATGTTTTTTAACCCCCATATACATTAAACCTCGCCTCTATTTTAAATAACCCAGGATCCTTTTATTAAGCCCCCACACCCATATTACCCCTTCCCTTTCCTTTAAAAGGCGCCTTCACTTGTTTTATTGACCCCCCGGCCCCCCCATAGACTGAACCTCACGCTTGAGTGAAACTCTGCCACCTGTTCACCCAGACCCCACTCCCTTTGACTTGCCCTTCGCTCCATATCCCCTGACCACCGTTGATCTCATCCCCCGAGATCCAACGGTCGATGGTGCTCATCGCACATTTAGTTGCATGGGGGTAAACAAACCCTGACCCTGCGAAATGGGCGGTATCCCTCCACCACATGTCCCTCTTTGTATGGACTCACACGCAATCACCTGAAACCATTTACCACCCCTCCCTTCATGCGAAAACTACCCCTTCACTCACGAAAACCACTTTTTCCCTTCGCGCCATAAATCAATACTACCATCCGATTTGAATACTCCCGAGCCCTATGGCTTGGTGATGAAGCCCAACCTGCCATTTCACACCTCTGCCTCGCTCCAAAAGCCTAAAAAAACCTCGAATAAATGAATAAATCACTCCCACTTGGGTTTTAAACTCATAGCTTGTTTTATTGTGTTGGAGAAATGCATTTCAAAGGCCCAAAAACATTTTAATGAATTTTCTAGGTGACGATATAAAGATTTATTATTAGAAGGATCAGAGGTGATGAAAAAAGGATAATCATCAATAAATCATGATTATTGGTGGTTATATAAACCCTCTAATAGCAGAAGGGTGCCTCCCAGCACAGTAAACACAAATCGAGATGCAAGCGAAGGAGCAAAACAGTCAGAAGACTGTGACAATGAAGATCAGGGGATTAAGGATAATCCAAGGGTTTAAGAAGGTTAGAACAAAGTTGAAGGTGCAAGCATAGGAAAATCAAATTCAAAACAAAAGATACAGATGAGTACAAAGGATTAAAAATATTAAATCAAGGATTAAGGGACAAATAAAAAAGGTTAGACACAAAGTAGAGGAAAAGACAGTGAGGTAGACAATTAAAGGATAAATCCAATTTTTAATACCCAAACAGTGCTTAAAGGATAAAACAAAGGCATATAAACACAGAGGAAAATTCAAATGACTAAAACCAAATCAATTACTTCTTCAGAAACACATTTTTCCACCTACAACATGTTTTCTTTCAATAAAACATCAGCAGTTACTACAAACAGTCAGAGATATTTCTCATCTACCCAGCTGTTATTATAAAAGTTATTGTAAAAGCCTTAAAGTCAAAAATTTCCAAAAATTTAGCTTAGAAGTTAATTTAGGAGTTATTATTACTATGAATCACTCTCAGATATTTTGCCTTGGGCCTTGTACGGTCTCAAAGGTAAAAAAACTCATTAACTCTGTAATGAATGACATCTGAAACCCTAGCGTAGGATCACCTCCTCATTTTGCAGATAAATACTGCATGTATCATTCATTTTTAATGTTGGTTGGTTGATTAGTTGATTGATTACTGTTGCTGAGCTAGTTGATGGATTGCTAGGCCAGATTTGAGAAAGCTCTGAGCTACATAGATCTAGTACTGGAGTAATGTAACTGTCTTGAACATCAATAATACAAGAATGTTCATAGGATTCTCTAGCTATTTTAATGGTGAAGTTTTCCTTCTTTGTCATTGTTTTCCTTCTATTTTCCATTCTGTCCATTATTTCTATGAAAAAAGAATAGAAATTTTAGAGTAGGACATGTTGTCTTAGCACCCTATTTGTGTCTGCATTCTTTATCTCAATGTTTTCTTTTGCAAGGTCTGATTGGAGAATTCTTAATTTCTCTATAGTTCCACCTAGCTTGTTGTCTTGGGAATGATTTGATAGAGCCAAGCCAAAGAAGTCTATGGTATGCCCTGTCCTTTGGTGTAGCTTGAAATATTATTTTTAAGGCCTTTCTTTGAAGTATGCTTAGTAGAGTTCATCCAGGGAAGTCTATGGTATGACCTGTCCTCTGGTATGTATTAAACTATTGCTTTAAAGGTCTTTAGAGTGTTTGGTTAAATAATATATGTTTAGCTTTCTCTTTAGCTACACCCACTATTATCTTAAATTTCTTCTTTGTCTGAAAGTAATTCCAGGATTGTTGGATTGTTGTCTTAAAGGTTTGCTTATTAAAGTCTAGCCAAAGAAGTTTATGGTATGCCCTGTCCTTTGGTTTGCCTCAAACTGTTACCTCAAAGTATTTTCTTGTTGAAGTAGAGTTAAAAAATTCTTAACTGACTTTTATTTTTTTTGTCTTCACAACTTATTGTCATTTCATATGCCATCTAATCCAAGAGATCCACTTGATATAGTTAGCTTGCCCTATGAAAACCCTTGCAGAGTTGATGAACAATTAAATCCTTTTATGACTCCATAGCCCAATGGATTAATATTTCTCATGGTCTATCTACTAAGCTAAACACTCCCTCAATTAATCACACCATTGATCTATCAACCTATCAATCAATCAATCATAACAAACAAGTCCTTGGAACTTCATAACTAGCCTAAAATCATAAAACAAAAGCATAAAGACACATCATCTATAAATAATTACATAGAGAGATCCCTCTCTGAGTCTAGAAGGCTAGGTCCTAGGATTCCAAAGTAGTTTTGATGTGGTTCCCTGTAGATTTTGTTCTTGCCAATCTTGAAAATCATGGGGAGCCAAAAAACACTACAAGGAAAAGACCCTCTAATGAATGTTTCTGAGGAACCCCTTATAAAAATACCCCAGACATCCATTTCTAGTGGAGGTTACTAGAGGAGGTTTTCAGGCAGAGGTTTTTACAGATGTTTTTCATTTGGTGCTCTTATCATCGTAAACACACCGGTGAGTTCTACAAGAGAAAGCACTAGTGCACACAAAACATTGGCACACCAGACACCGTGCGCTCTGTACACACCCACCCGGTGCGTCATATTATTGTAGTGCACTAGTTCTTTACAAATATTCCGCACCAGTGTATCATAAAAAAGCAAGCTAGAGAAGAAACTGTCCAGTGTGGTATTAAACAACTGCACCGGTGCACCCATAAAAACCCTGAGCACCAGAACAGGGTTAAATAAAAAAAAAAAATTACAGCCAAAAAACCGCATTTTTCACTTTTCTCAGTCCTTGAGAGCTCTCAAGCATCGGTGCAATTTATCCTTTTATGAGCTGCCCTAACATCGGTGCTCCCATTGCATGCATTGCCCGCATTGCTCCTGTGCATTTTCCACCAATCTCTAGCTTGAATTTTTCAAAATGGTGGGAAAATTTTATTTTGCAAATTCTACGACCAATGTACCTCCTCGACGACCAAATGTACAGGTATTTTTCTTGTTTTTCCATAATTAAGACTTTTAGTGGATTAGAATTTCAAATAACCTCAAAATTAACCATTTGAAAGAAAAAAGAAAAAAAAAATTTCACGCGGTGTGCTCAAATTGTTCGGCTCTCACCGGTTCATGGTGCTGCCCGTAAATTTACAGGCCACACCAAAATTGGTTCTAACGGTAACCACATCAGTTCTGGGGTGGTAATGATAGGCACACCTTGTTGTTTTAAAATTTTTAAAAAGGTGCAGTGTGGTAGTTTACTCGGCCGCACCGTTGACAATGTGGAATAGCGGCAACACGGTGCATTGACTGAAATATACGCCCCGAGGTAGGTAATATTATCAGCACACCACATTCCACATTTTGACATGGTCAATGGTGCAGCCTGGTAAACTGGTGCTAATGGTATACGCACCAATTCTAGGGTAGTACCGAAAGTGCACTGTGTTATTTTAAATTTTTTTAAAAAGTGTGGTGTGGTTGATTACCTGGCCGCACCGTTGACATATTTGAATTGCGGTAACGCGGTGCGTTGACTAAAATATCCACCCCGGGATGGGTATTTTTGTCATTGCACCACTTTTCTTATTTCGACAGGGTCAACAGTGTGGCCTAGTAAAATACTACACCATTGACTATGTAATGATGGCAAGAGGCTGGTTCGTTAACTTAACTATACACCCCGGGGAGTAGGGTTTAGTCAGCGCATCGCACTCTTGACATCAGACATGTTCAACGATGCGCTACAAATTTTTGAGAGCATCGTCGTTGGTGTGTTGCATATTATCTAGTGCACCGTCGCCGGTGTGCTCCATAAAAAGACGCACTGGGACCGGTGCATCACTGTTTTTGTTTGCGCACCGACTGCTTTTTTTTCCAAAAAAAATTATATATGTATATTTCAAATACATGTCTCAATTAATAAAAAAATTGTATTTAATATGTCAATCATTTAGAGATGTGAAAGAAGAGAAGAGGGGGAACAACAACAACAATAACAGGCGGACCAGTATAACATGGTTCACCTATGGGAGGCACGAGAGAGGGAGAGAGATGTGTACCCTCGCCCTATTACAGCAGCTACCCAAGGGCTCCTAAGGCAGGTAGGCCTCCTCAAGTTCTATGAGTAGTCTTCTTCCCTAAAGGGCCATGGTTTATTTTTTAGACATCTTATCCGAAGGTGGAATGCCCACCAACAAGCTTTCTGGGTTGCTCTGACCTCTATCAATCCTCAAATTCTGACCCCCTTCAAATGGATGAGTCTAACCTTCTTATAGAGATGAAGGGGAAAAAACATCCGTGAAGGTGAATTATTTCAAAGTACTAGATTCCAGACAGACCTTAAAGTAAATCTAAGTACTTAAGATATGGAGTACATCTTGGATTCGGGTGTGAGTAGACAACTCACATTATCTCGTCCCTATTCCATACGGAAAGCCATCTGGCATATGGGGACCGAATCCAAAATTACTCATGACCTATAGACATGACTTAAAGCTTATACACAGTGGATATTCAAATGATGAACCCGCGAAAATCTAAGATATATTTGTACAAGAAATCTTACAAAGTGGAGATATTGGGTCAGGGAATCCCACGAAAACCTGTCCAACACCATAGTCGGTTGGAAAGACATAATCATGGCATGACATAATACATTATCTGATAGTGGGAATAATGCTGATATCGATATCTTTCAATCAAACTATTTGAGAAATATTGTACTAGTACTTCTTTCTCAGATTCCCATTCTTCTGATGAATTATTATCTGGTGGAGCCAGAAGATTTATGTACTCGAATGGATTTGATTTTGTATCCACTTGTTGATGAAAACTGGCATAGTTGGTGCTGGTACTGGAGTTGGATCCCATCCTCCGTGCCTTGTACGTATTGGTGACAAACCATCTCAAGTGGCCACATCTCTTCATTCCATAGTAAAAATAAAGATCTTCTACTTCTGCTATGTGGCTGACTCGTTTGTATGGTAATCCTGAATGTAGAGCCCTTGGTTCATTGAAATTATATATTTTTAACATTTGGAAAGAAGAGGGCTTTATGGTTAAGGCTGATAAACCATAAATTTTCCACCAATCCAAAAACCAATCTGGAGTAGGATCAACTTCTTCAATTCTTTCAATAGTCATCCCTTCAAAAAAGAAACTAAACTGCAAGGAGTAAAATAGGGTAGATGAGTAATTCTGTAGATTCATTGCAGCATAGAAGGAATCTTTTACCTGGTCTTCATCATAATCACCTCTTTGTTGATAATTTGAGAATGATCTTAGAGTGATATGACAACTGTGGATCAAATTATCATCTTCATGCCTGTCCAGAAAGTAAGAAATATTTCCATTGTATGCAAGATAGTCTAAAGCTAATATAGCCTCTTCATTTATCTCGTCTTGCATAACTGTGTTCCATAAGCATGGAATTCCAGTTCTGTATCTGACTTCTTTTAAAGGAAACCAAGTTTCATCATGAAATAAAAGCAGAACAGAAAGATTATAAGTAACCCATCCCAGAGGCGTTTCAATCTATACTTCTTCAACAGTTCTTCTGATGAAATTACAAGAAAGGGAGAAAACGAAATTATTTGTTAAAAATTCTCTGCTCAACATATCAGCAAAACAATTCTTTTTCCCTTCAACGAATACAACATCAAAGTTGTATTGACTTAGCTGCATGACCCATCGGACCATGGCTGCATCCTCAAATTCACATTTCTGAATTGCAAATTGCAATGCTTTGCAATCTGTTTTTACTGTGAATTTGGTATAGATAATGAAATCCTTGAACTTAGCTATGCCTAAACACACAGCCCTAAGTTCTTTCTTTTGACTAGCCCAATTTAGCTGAGCTTTGGACCACAATCCTGAAGCATACTGACATATTTCAACATCCTTTTTGTTACCTGGATTTACTTGGCACAGAACTGCTCCCCATCCAGTTTTGCTTGCATCAGTCATTATTACTTTCTCCCAATCTTCCTGGATTGGCGAGAGTGGCTGAATTTTCCTAACCTTTTCCTTTATTCTTTGGACAGTTTCTGTACATTCTTTACTCCAAGGAATAGGTTCTTTCTGCAACCTTTTATTTAGCAATTTTCTGTCATGGGCGCAATGCTGCAGAAACTTAGAAATATAGTTAAGACTTCCTAAAAACCTTTGAAGCTGAGTCTTATCTAATATTTCATCAGGAAAATTATCAACAAAATTCAAACTTCTTTGAATGACTCCATAGGATCCATACTGAATGTTATAGCCCAAGAAATCAATCATAGATTTGAAGAGTTTCATTTTAGACTCAGACAATACTATACCCATTTCCTTTACTCTTTTCAAGAATATCCTGAGATGTTTGATATGTTCAGGAATGTTGTCTGAGTGTATTAGGATGTCATCAATATATTTCTTCAGAAATTCGTCCATTCCTTCAAAGGTTTCATCCATTATCCTTTGAAATGCCGAGGGTGCATTGATCAGGCCAAAAGGCATGATATTCCATTCATAATGACCCTGTGGGACAGAGAAAGCTGTTTTCCACTTATCTTCTTCCTTTATGCCTACTTTCCAGAACCCCGACTTAAGATCAAACTTTGAAAAGATTTTAGATTTTGAAATTTGGGCAAGTATCATTGAAGGTTTAGGAAGAGGATAGGCATCATAGTCCAGAATATTATTCAGAGGTTTATAATTAACAACTAACCTTGGCTTACCTCTGGCAATCTCTGAATGTTTATTTACATAAAATGCAAAGCAAGCAATAGGACTCTTGCTTTTTCTTATCAAACCTTTCTGCAACAATTCCTTGATTTCTTCTCTGCATAGCTTCATTTGTTCTGCATTCATAGGGACTGCTGCTGATCTTCGTAACTTTCCACTGAAATCCTTTTTCAATGGCAGTTCAACTTCGTGTTTCTTTATATGCTAGAAAGCATTTGGATCTTCTGAACAACATTCTTTAAATTTAGCAGTGATGTCTGCTATTTCTCTGGCATATTTCCCGTTATCCAACAATTCTTCTGTCTTCAGAATCTCTTTTTTTGATCTCCATCTTTGCTAAGAGATTCTCCATTCTTTCAATTCTCTTTAGCCTGTTAGGTGAATTAGAATTGATGAAAGGAAAAAATATTTCTTTGTTGTTCAGGCTAACAAAATAACCATACCTCTGACTCACCTGATCTAACTTTGCGCCATGCTTCTCAAAGTTTTGAAAGAATGGCGTTCCAAGGTACATTGCACAGTCCATACCTGGAACGATGGGACAAACAAGATGTACTCCTATTTCTTCAGTAAGAAATACATCTACCTCAACTTCTGAGACTGTTGTAATGTCACCACTGGCAGTAGTGACTCTCGGACATGCAGTTGGCCTTCTGAGGTGTGTGCTTACAACAGTATTATTGACAATGTTCAGTCGGGATCCCGTATCCATTAATACTTTCCAATACTCAATTCGGGACCCAATTCTAACCTTCATCTTGACACAATACATAACATCTCTGTTAAGTATATTGCAGCCAAGACCAGTTCTTTCTGATTCATCATCAGAATCTTCTACATTCTTGTCTGGTTTATTCATTTCTTCTATAATTGGACTCTGATGAAATGTCCAATTATTCACTTTACCAGATATAGGCGGATCTTGTGATGTTGAAGCTTGGTTTATGCCTAGAATCTTGACATTCAAATCTCTGTGATTTTCTAGACATAATCTCTTATTCTCCTTTACAGTCTTTCTAAGCTCTTTGATTTCCTGGTGGATGCTAGGCAATGTTTGAGGCAAATCTTCTCCAAAGTCTTCATTTCTGAATTGCCTGGTTAGAGCTTCAACTGAAAATAATGATGCGGGTGGAACATACCCTTTATTCGACTGATCTGATTGCTTTGAAGGAGACTTCTTCAGATGATTCATCAAGAGTGTTTTGTACATGTCTTTAATCTGTGGATCAGTAGCCGCAATCATCTGAGTAAAATAATTTCTACTTGTTTCATCTTCATCTCCTTCAGTCTTCATCATGTTTACAGTGTTGCAACTGTAAACATCTGGATCACTGCATTCACAATCTCTACATTTTGTGCAGTGAGGATCTCTGCAAATTTCTTCACTAGATGAGGAGTTGTCAGAATACATAAAATTCAATTCATTATCTGAATCTGATTCAGATGTTAAAAGCTCATCACAACTGCTAGGAAGGTCAAAGAAATTTACCTTGCCTTTTTTACTTCTATATGTGACTTTCTTCTTCCCTTTATCTTTCTTTTTCTTAGGACAATTATTGGAGGTATGTCCTTTCTCATTGCAGTTGTAGCAAATTATTTCTTTTTCTTTTGAAAACATTTCTGTATGTTTGTAAGGCTTTCTCTTGAAATGTTTTTTGTGGGAATGCTGGGAATTCTTTTTGGCATGCTTATATTTGTGTTTGCGATGCCGTCTACGCCCCTCTGAATTTCCAGCTTTGCTAAGATGCCACTGCTTGCAGAGTTGTTGATAACCATGAGGTTTTTTGGGATTTGTGGCAGCACGGACAATTTTCATCTGAGAACAAAGTTCTACAATAACAGCTTTAACAGCCTGTCGAATTACACCAAACTTATAATCTCCCATTTTACCAGGGAGTTTATTGACTATGGCCGAAGAAACCCAGTGTGGAAGAGAGGACACAAAAATCTCTTTCCATTTTGGCTCAAGGATCAAATCTGGGGTAAGAGAATGGAGCCAGTGAAGGAACTCATTGAAGTATTCATCAAAATGTTGCATGTTATGCAACTTCATGGCCAAAAGAGTGATGGTAGTAATTTCATTAGTAATTTGAGGAAAACCAATGAAATTGACCTGAATCCCATATAGAAGACATCCTATCATATTATTGACAGGCAAATGAGTGACTGGATCCATATATGTGCTACCATCAGCATTTAAAATAACTGATTGTTCCCATTGTGTGATAAGAGAAGCATCTTTCAAAGTTTCAGCTTTCAACCAGGAATCAAGGGTGCCTTCAAACCCACCAATAATTCTTCTGGTTGCATTCACGGGACCAATATCGTCAGCAAGATAAGTTCTGTAACAAACAATCATAGAATGTAAGACAGACATTACTTCTGCTTCTGTGCAATTATCAATATTCCATGAGTATGTGGAATTTGCAGACCAATCTTTATGCCATTCTGCTTTCATCATGTCTCTTCTGTCAGGAGCAGGATTCCATGAAGAATCGTATTTAAATCTAGAAGTAGTAGCATGGACTTGGTTGGCTTCTAGATCTGCTGATGTTTCAGTGGATGTGTCAATACCAAATTTTTCTTTGTCTTCGACAGAAAAATTATTTACACAAGTTTCTAGTTCTTCTAGACTGGGAGCATCAATCTTATGAAGACTAGTTTCTGGAGTATCATCTGTCGTGCCAGGAACTATAAACAATTTATTACTCTTTTTCTCAGATTCTGAATCATATTCATTCATAAATTCAGACAGACGAACATCCCTAGTATCAATATCCTTTTGTGCTTTTCCAAAGAAACTAGGATTAGCAAAAGGAGAATAGTTATAGGAAGTGTCTGCTGGAGGAAAACTGATAGTACTGGGAGCCTTAATCAAACTCTGAACAGAGGGTGAAATAGAATAAGGCAAAGATACTTTTGGATCTGAGAATAGAGTAGAAGACTTATATGTTTCTGAACTTGTACTCGGTCTTTTCTTCAATGAGTCTACACTAGTGGAGACAGTGTAGACTTGTCTCTTGAGGATGTCAAGGCTAGTATTAACCTTAACCAATTCTTTTCCATGAGCCACTGCTGATTCATGGATCTTCTTGTCTGTCTGCAAAGTAAGTTGATCAAGGCTTTTGGCTATAGCATGATCATTTTCTGTCAAGATCTTAATGTTCTCATTAAGGCAGGTTGTATTATAGTCTTGTTTCTGCAAGACTCTACCAATCATCAATTTTATTTCATTATTTGCAGCTTCACTTGATGAAAATTCTTTTCTGATAAACTTTTCCAAACTGGAAATAGCAAGATTAGTCTAGTTCGTAGCTGCAATTGATTCATTCGTAGATAATGAAGAATCATCTATATGGGATGGAAGTAATTTATACATCTTTCCATCCTGTTGTCTGATTACAAAATTTCTCCAGGGAGGAAATTCTGTATCAGTCTCAATCATGGAACCATCAAGAAGTTCCCACTTGTGTTTGCTTGGTGTTCCTTGTCTAATCATGTTTAATTTAAATTGCAAGCAAACTTATTTAATTAATATTTCTCCTTTTTTTCTGACTGCTATCAATGATTTAGGAAAGTTTGGCTTAGATAGCATAGACTGTATTTTAGGAGAGAATACTAGCAACTGTAGTGGAGAAGGAATTACTACAGGCTGTTGTTCAATCTTAGTATCAACATATTCATCAGACCTTTTGATCCTTTTTTTCTTGGCTTCATTGCGAAATTGTTTGATCAAAGAGTCTTCAATTTGATTTATGGAAGGATAGTACCATTCATAAAATGATATCCACTGATTATTTGCTTGCATCCAAGCTTTCCATTCAGTATCATTTTGACTGTTGAAACTCTTCCTATCCTTCTTTTCTAGAAGCTGTATTTCTTGCATATACAGGTGTTCTTTCTGATGTGTGTAGATGTCCCAGTTGAACATCTTTTTCTTCCAGAGATCTTCTGGATCATAAGGCCCAATGCCTTTGAATATTTTCAGAAATGCAATTATCTCTGAATCAGAAGGGATTTCTACAGACTTTGGAATCTTGTCAATGGGATTTCGTCTGTAGTCAGGAATGACTGAAAGATCAACAAAACCCAAACCACGTGAGGTGGTTGGTGAAACAGACTGTACTAAGAGATCTTCATGTACATTAAATAATGTCACTTGTCTGTAGGTTTGTTCTGATGAATCGGAAGATGGAACAAACTTAATCATATTAATTCTCCTAGACTGATCAGATGAGGATCCATGGGGCTGAGGAGGATCTGAGGAGAATTGACAGTGAGTCTTTGAGCAATGCGGATGTTCACAAACAGTAGCTAAAGGAGGATTTACATATTGTACAGAGGCAGTAGGAGATACCATTGGCTCGGAAAACATAACTTTCAACTTGGCAAGAATATCTGGATCAATCATTATCATTGGTTCTCTGGCAGATGCAGACTGGACTTGTGTAATAGTCGGAACCAATGAAGAAGTAGAAGACTGACCTTGTTCAGTGATTTGTCTTCTTGGAAATCTGGTAATAACTTGGTTATCAGATTCAGATATTATGGACTGGGCTATTGCAATGGGTTTCTTAGTATTGCGCTTCCAATTTGTGACCCATTCATCTGGAGGAACAAGGGATCTTTTATTTATTGACAAAGGGGCAACTGGATTGCAAGAAGAGTCATACTGGATTAAAGTCACAGTGCCAGATCCTTGTTCAGGAGAGTGTAAAACAGCAGGAATAGTTGTATTATAAAATCTAACACAAGTAATATAGAAAATAGTCAAATTTTTGGACTTATTATCAAACTCATCATATCCTTGAGTTTGAACACCTAGAGTTAGGCACTTCAGAATATTGGGATCATCAAGGGCGACTGAAAAATCTGGAAATACATCATACTGGACTGGTCCATCAGACAGAGTTGTCTCGATGCCACCAATAAGGGCTTTTGTGAAGGATGACCATCGATTATCAAGTAAGGCCGAAAATACAAATGCAGTTTGACCTTTCCTATGGAGAGCATTTAGGCCTACTCTCACCATCCCCAGATGGACATACTTGTAACCAGACTTTAAAGCAGCATGGATATGTTTCTGTTCGAGTAAAGGAACAGTCATCATGGTGTTACAATTAAGCTCTGTGCGAATTGAATTTTCCTTGATTTTAATCTGACTGAGAGCACGGAACTGAAAAGGAGAGATACCATGATAAACATCTGAAGGAGAAATCTCAGGGAGTTTCCATTTCATTCGAGGATTTGTTTCTTCTATATTTAAGCATGCAGAATTAGAAGAGGACTCAGAAGGAGAACACAGAGAGTCTAAACCAGAACGAAGCTGTTCTTCATTTTCCAAATCATTGAAATGCTTAGAACCAAAACGACCCATTGAACGAGAAGATGAATCCATTGTGAACACAGAAGATTTGCAAACTATAACAAGAGCAAGTTATCAAGAGGAATTTGGGAAATAACTTAGCTGGGATATTACGGCTTCCACGTACAAGATCTAGCCGAACGTCTTCAACGCCTTCAACGCCTTCCACGGCAACACAGGCTCCAAACGCTATTCACGGCATCAAACAATCTATCTAACGCTCCACACAAATAATATCTTTTACACATCAAAGTATTTCTCAAAGAAATACTCGTAACCAAAGTGGTACATGCCCACCGAGGAGGATATATATTTCATTACAGGGCTATCGAGGAGAGGGGGTGGATTTTCCCTCGTTCCCGCAGGTTCTAGCTAGCTATGTAGCAGGGAGTCGCTAGTGTACTCCCGCGAGATATATTGGAGCATCAGTATTGTCTCATTCAGATTTTTAGGTTGCTGGGAGGTCGCTTACGTATTGGTGCATTTGGTAGCGAGGAGGTATTCCTCTCACTTCTCATTTTTACTATTTCACACAACACTAGTGATAGGCAACACATTAGTTGCTCGCTTCTATATTATGTTGATTCTTTAGTACAGGAGTCACGACTTGTCAAGTGGTTCTACCATTTTTTTTGCGCAGTTCTTTACAACCTTAGATAGATGTCGTGCTCATGCACAAGGGAGGATCAACTTCCTTTTGTTCTAGATATTTTTTTGTTTATTTTTTGAGATGTTTCTAGAGATGAGGCCTACTTTTGTTTAGCACCCTTGTAGGCCAATGTTCGAGGCACAAATGCACATGTGGGGGGCAAGTGATGCCCAAGAGGGGCGAGACTGTGTTTCCAGTGAGGGATATCGAATGATGCACCGTAGTTGCTAGTTAGTGTTGACGAGAATCCCTTCATTATGGTCCCATGTCCTTATGCGGGTTTGTATTGGTGAGGGTGTGCCAACATCCTCTTCAAAATTGATAAGCCGTTAGATGATAGAGGTAATATTACTATTGTATTTAAATTTATTCTAACATGTTCTTTAACTTGTTTTTATTAAATTGTGCAATGAAATTGTATAATTATTGTTGTGTACTCGTATATATTTTGCATACATTGGGTCTTTCGATGGAGAGGACATGTTGTCACCACCACATGATCCAGTGTGGACCCCGATGATGATCGTGGCATGCCAAATTCCGAGGATAATAATAAGGCCGATGTAGAGAGACCTACTCCTACTGGGTGTGTTGGTACCGCCTTTTTCTAGGTGCGCTCGGATTGATAGCAGATATAGGATGGAGTTGGGTGGCCAACTCATTGCATTCATTGTTGAGAAGGGCATCAGCCCCGCTCATATGAGAGACATACATGCCGATGGTAGGTTGTTGCGTATGTGGAGAGGCATGATGCGTGACATGTACAAACTAATGCGGCATGTCGTAGGAGCTACGACCCTTAGTTATGCGGCCGAGGAGGACCATTGCACGTTATAGGAGTGGTTAAGATGCAACACTTGATCGACAATCCACGAGCAGCGACTTATCATCTCATGATTGTTCACCTCGAGTCGTGCCGTATGAGAAGCCTCCAATAGCATCTAGTAGCAAGCCATCATGGAGATCGTGCTAGACCATCGGCCCACGTCCAGCACAGATCCCGCAAAGATCCAATAAAGATTTCTCGTGATCATGACTAGGTCGGACCATCAATTGTCGAGGCCGCACCATTAATCGAGCTGTGCTTCGACTAGTACTACTATATTTGATGTTGTACCACCAGCTGATCCATGACATTTATATTGCAGATTGTATATTTTTGACATTATTCAGCTTTATATATATATATATGGTCCATGTATTTTATTTTCATGTTGCAGCTTGTACTTAATTTACATGTTGGTGATCATCATGATGTGTATATTGTTAATTCATGTTAGATATCTTCATTTAATGTGTAGCTTGCAAATAGATGTGTATGTGATATCATGAGCCATTTGACATGAGATGTATATTTGATGTTTGTGTTGTGATGATGTTAATATATAATGTTGATTGTGTTTTGTTAGATGATCATGATCACGATGATGTTAGCAATTTTGAATGTGTTTTGTAGTCAAATATGATGTTTGTACGATGGTTACCATGAACGTGATGTTTATTAATTAATTTAATATTAAATGATCATGACATTGTAAAGTTTTAATATTTGTAATTCTAATTGTATGTAAAATTCTAAAACTCGTAATTGTAACTTTAATTGTAATTGTATGTGAAATTCTAAAATTGTAATTGTAATTGTAATTATAACCGCAATTCTAATTCTATTTCTAATTTTAATTGTAATTGTATGCAAAATGTTTGTAAAATTTTAATTGTATTAATGTGAAATGATTTTATTAAAAATTTTAAATTTGTAAATTTGTAAAATTTTAAATAATTGTAAAATAAAAAATCTAGAATAATATGAATTATTCTAACATAATAAAGTTTAGAAAATAATGCAAATAAATTCATGTACTTTAGAATTATCATTATTTTATTATGATATTAGATACAAAAAAAGAACTAATTTATACAAGACACCATTGTTTTTGAGATCAACATAATTGTAAATTATCAAGTGAAATATTGATTTTAACATTAACACAATGCAAATTACCAATTAATTCAAAATACATATTATAATGTTACGAAAAACCATCTTAAAAAGTATAAATATTGATGAAATAACACATGTACCATATCACTCTCGATTCTCGTTATCACCCTCATTATCTTCTAGCTTGCATGGCATGATAACATTGTTGTTCTCAAAAATATGTTTTGATCTAGGGTCATGTGTCAATATGAACCATCAATCCCTATCCAACACATATGGGGAAAAAAACATCCGGTTGCAGTGTTTGGGGAAAACATAGGGCTCCTTACCTTCATCCCACATGTTTCTAGAGTTTATACATATCATCCTACTATCGCGATCTTCCTTTACATTATTCCAAATCAAAGGTGTCCCACCACTTGCACCTAAAAATAACACATTGGAAAGAAGAGAAATCCACTTCAATGATCTCATACTAGGTTTTGATCATGGTGGCTAGATCAACTAGTTTGATCGAACTCGACTTCCACTCCATGGTCTTATGTGATTTTTTCCGACATCGGCATTTTGTGTGTGAAAAAGGTGTCCATATGCCCACATAGATGGGAGCAAATGCACCCACTAGAAAATTTGGCGCAATTTTCGATGGCCAAATCGTCGCTATTCCGACACATAGTCATCGCAAGAGCGACAGCTTGAGGATGGGCAAAGCATGGTTTGCCATGCCGTCGCAATTCCAACGCATTTACAAAGTTTCACACTACCGACACTTTTTCCGTCGCTTCCAATCAAGCGTCGCTCTTCCGAAATTTCCCAAACCGTCGCGCTTCCGACGTTTGTAAACTGTCGCACTTCCGACGGAATGTGGTCCGACATTTTTAACGTCGCTCTTCCGACATTTGTAAACCGTCACAATTCCGACGAAATGTGGTCCGACATTTTGAACATCGCTCTTCCGACATTTGTAAACCGTCACAATTCCGACGAAATGTGGTCCAACGTTTTGAACGTCGCTCTTCCGACGTTTGTAAACCGTCGCACTCCCGACGAAATGTGGTCCGACGTTTTGAACGTCGCTCTTCCGACATTTGTAAACCGTCGCAATTCCGGCGAAATGTGGTGTGAAGTTTTTAAGTTGTCGCACGACGCTTACAAGGCATCGTACATATCGACAACGGTTTCAATTTAAAAATGAAACTTTAAAACAGATGATAAATCTCCAATATTTGTTATGAATTGTGGGTGTTCCAATGACCGTGAAATATTAATATAATAAACCACCCCCACAACGCTTCGACTATAAACAATCATTTTTTTTTCACAAGAGAAAAAACGTTATTTTGAATATATTATATGAAGTAAAAATAGTCCCATGAAGTCATTACATTTTCACATCCGAAGATTGGAACCCAAATATCCATCTAGAAAAGTGAAGTCCCACCCTAGAAAATGATAGAAAAATACCCCATGTCACATACAAAGTGACTTGATATAAAACCCAGATGATGATCCACATGGAGATTATCGACAATCCGAGAAAGCATCCAAATATGCCCGAGGCATCTATAAGAAAGTGAAATAGCAAAGTATGTAGAATAGTAAAGCAACATGTGATAGAGTACCGACGTCCATTGTTCCAAATACAAATTAAAGTACCCAAAATCCTTAAACAGTAGAAAAACGCTAATCATGTGAGTGTGATATGTCCAAAATATAAAAAGACCATCAGTACCATATCAATAAACCAAACAACATAGACCATAGATCGCTAGTTTTGAAGGCAGCAGTGATAAAGATTAATCATTTTTTTTTCACAAGAGAAAAAACAATGTTTTGAATATATTATATGAAGTAAAAACAAATCCCATGAAGTCATTACATTTTCACATCCGAAGATTGGAACCCAAATATCCATCCGTAAAAGTGGAAGTCCCACCCCGGACAATGATAGAAAAATACCCCATGTCACATACAGGGACTTGATATAAAACCCGAATAACAGTCCACATGGAGATTATCGACAATCCGAGAAAGCATCCAAATATGCCCGAGGCATCTATAAGAAAGTGAAATAGCAATATGTAGAATAGTAAAGCAACATGATAGAGTATCGACGTCCATTGTTCCAAATACAAATTAAAGTACCCAAAAATCCTTGAACAGAGAAAAATGCTAATCATGTGAGGAGTGTGATATGTCCAAAATATAAAATAGACCATCGGACCATATCAATAAACTAGCATAGCTAGTTTTGAAGGCAGAGTGATAAACATTAATCATTTTTTTTTCACAAGAGAAAAAACGTTGTTTTGAATATATTATATGAAGTAAAACAAATCCCATGAAGTCATTACATTTTCACATCTCAAGATTGGAACCCAAATATCCATCCCTAAAAAGTGGAAGTCCCACCCCGTACAATGATAGAAAAATACCCCATGTCACATACAGTGGACATGATATAAAACCCGAAAGAATGTACCACATGGAGATTATCGAAAATCTAAGAAAGCATCCAAATATGCCCAAGGCATCTATAAGAAAGTGAAATAGCAAGTATGTAGAATAGTAAAACAACGAGATAGAGTACCAACGTCCATTGTTCCAAATACAAATTAAAGTACCCAAAATCCTTGAACAGAGAAAACGCTAATCATGTGAGGAGTATTGGTAACCATCTCATTGCATCCGAGATGTAAGGTTCGAGCTCGCTTGTTTCCATTAGTAGCCCGCTACAAGATCCATCATATTCATAACGAAAAAGGTTCCTCGTAGATATACAGAGAAAGAGTATAATACGAGACCATATAAACATGGCTCCGTATTTCAAAAAATAGGTTTAAAATAGAAACAGTGGCACCATTTTTTTTTCCAATTGTTATGAACATAATTCGACCGTGAAATATTAATATAATAAACTACCTCACAGACGTTTCGACTATAAAACAAATCATATAAACATGGCTCGTATTTCAAAAAACAGGATTAAAAATAGAAACAGTAAGCAACATTTTTTTTTCTAAGTAAAGTTAATCTATTAATAGTGGGAATAAAATTACACCGAAGTCAAAAACATTGCTCACACTCGTGGCAAATTTTTCATCAAAAAATCAAAAAATTAAGAAGACCGCCCTCATACGGGGAAACCACTTTGAATGTTTACGAATTTAGAAATATTACGTAGGTCCAAAGACAAGAATATAATCTAAAAGCAACCCAATTAAGTGGGCTGCGAAGCAAGAAAAACAAATTAACCAAACTACTCCTCCTGCTCCTCGACGTATTCAGCACCATCCTTCTGAAGGTCCAGGATCGCTAGGTGCTACCTCCACATTCATGCCACCGCTCCCCTCCCGAAGGCCCGAATGTTGGCCAAATTTTTCCGAGCTCATTCCCACCTGATGGGTGCATTGTTTTTCCATCTCGGGCTTCCTCCCGTAAAACCACAAGAATTTTCGCCGTGATGCATGGGCGGTTCGCAGAGAAATTAAAGGAAAAAATGCACAAGGCGCGTTGTGGGAGAAAGTGAAGCACTCGGGGGAAATGTGGAGCAGGGGAGCCCATACGGTGCGCGGATCCTACAACCCGACCCCGCACACTTCTAGTATCCGGATAGTGACCCTCGCGTGATAATCACTAGACCGAGAAGATGACTCAGCTGAGGGGTTGGAGGAACGCGCGGGTTGACCTCTAGTGCTCCCCCGCGGCAACGCATCCTATGACGCAGTGCGAGGCATGGGTGCACCTCGCAAGTGGGCACAAGAGAAGATGGAGAAGCAGAAATTCCAAGAAACAGACGAATACAAACAAGGACCAGACCGAGAGAAATGCGTATATGCAAGAAGGTCTAAGCATGCTCACTGCCACTTCACCTTCTCATCACAAAGGAGCGAAAGTATGTAACCCAACAACCGCGCTCGTTTGAAAAACCATAGTGAAATTCCATTTTATCAATGCAATCGAAGGACACTCATCATAATTAATCTCTAATCATTAATGAGAGCCAAAGGCCGGATCATATTGTAGCATGCGGAATCGCTAACGGGAGTGGAGGTCCGATCTTGAACAATGTTAAAACTTAATGCGATTTGATGTGAAAACCTTGGAACTTAATTGAACAACGTTAAATCTTAATGCGATCGATATGAAATCGCCACATCCATGTCCCATCGCCTTAAACGTCATCGAATGCACCCACAACCCGTGAGCAGGCAATTTTTAATTGAGGACACATGGCGTAAATTGATTGGAACGGATCTTTGTTTGGGCACGTCATGATAGTGGAAATATGGACCCGAAAAAGATTAGGGCAAAATTTGATAAGAAATTCGCATCACAACTCTCCCTCCCGCACGCCAGCCCCAACTTCGGACCCGAAAAATATTAGGGCGGAATTCATTTGGTTTTCACGTCACAAAATTGGCCGACGTCAACATGCTATTTTGGAACGCGAATTTGGTTTGAATTATGGTTTATCGTCGCTTTGAAGTCCGACGGGCTCGACTTAAGAACAATTTTGTTTGATCCCATCTTATAAAATTTGTGTTGGTTTTCTTTCATAATACACATATTTATAATAAATCATGGGAATACCACACTAAACATGTGGAAAAGTTATATAAATTATTGAGAACAATCATTTTTATGTAAAAATATCCAAATGTGCTTTTTGGGAAATAAGAATTCCAAATATTTGGTTCATATTTTTTTAAAGGAAGGAGTGAAGTTGAGCCTCAAAAGATGCAAGCTATTACAAAATGACCTATTCCTAAGAAAATCAAGGTTCTTAGAAGATTTTTTAGACTTACATGATCAAGCATGATGATAATTATGATAATTTCACAAAACAATGACTAGCTATTTTGAGGGATGAGATATTAGAACTTCAACTTGATGAGGATTTTTTAAGAGCTTTATTTCTTCTTTTGAAATCAAGAAAATATTCTCCCAAACCGAAAATATGTGTTCTTGAGATAATTTTCTGAAAAATTATGAAAAGAAATTAAACTTTTGCATTCTCAAATTCAATCATACAATTTCCGAAATCCTAAAGAATTCTTTGAAAATCTTCCTTCTCCTAAGCAAGAGGAAAATTATACTATCTTTTGACTTGAAGTCATTCTTCCATAACATTCACTCATTTCTAAACATCTTTTCCTAAGTAAAATCCCATTTTACTTAGGAAAATTATGCATTATTTCATAAAAAACCCTCAAAATCACATTTTATTCCAAGTCTAAGTGATGAAGTGATTATAATGCAATTTGATTTTAAATCTTCACTTTCTTAGTTATATTAATGTATTTTGAGTTTACATTGTCCCCTTGTCATATTAACATTGATTTTATGTATTAAATCCTTACAAAAATAACCTTCTCCTATTATATATAACTCCTTTTTATATAATATCCCCAAAAACCCATTAATAAATTTTAGCCAAAGTTATTTATTCCCACATGTTTAAATAAAAAACCCACTTTATGCCTCCTTTGGCTAAATATATCGTAATATTAAATTCCGCCCCCTATGGTAATTAGATTAATCTGATTTAATTATCATATAATAAAAGTATATTGAAAAAATAATTAAAACATGTTTTATTACGTGTTTTAATACAAAAATAATTCTTCCCCTGTGTATTTTAATCCCTCGACTCCCTTTCCCAAGGTTAAAACTATAAACCCTTTGTAAAATCCCCAATACCTCCCTTAACCGCTAACCTTGGTTAAATAATTTCCCGATCACTTTCCTGCATTTTTATAAACAAATTGATTAATCCTCACGATTAATTAACTCCGCCAATCAGATTCCCCCTGATGAGATTAATGAACGTTTAATTGCGTCGGGCCCTCCATATTAAATCCGGAGTTGTCTACCCAGGAAACGAAATAGCCTGGATGGCAGTTTCTTGCCGGAATCCGGGCAACTAAAATTCAAGAAATCAGGTAGTTGGAGTGTTTGGAATCCATTTTTGACAGTGGAAATGGATTCATCACTACCAAAAACCCTTAGGGCACTCAAAATACTAAAGTTTAACAACTGTAAACATGATTTTGATAAAATCTTTGCCGGATTTTTTAAAAATCCTTGCCGGATTCTAGGCCAAAACATTGCCTGGGAAGACTACGGCTATTAAATCCCCGTCACTTCCACGTCCCCATCGTCGTTCGATCAACCCATATGAGATCAACGATTATTAATGATATCGCTAGCCATCCGTGTCCGAACAATAACGCGCGATGGCCCGGCGGTTTTCAAACAGTGCCATGCCACGCGTCAATCATTCTATGGAATCGCTCGCCCTCCGCCCAAAACCACTTTTCCCCAAAAGCGGTGCGATGGAAACCGCTTACCGCTTGCCTCCCGTGACTCATCCTCCGTACCTGCTGACGTCATCCATTAAATAAATAAATAAAACCCCGTCACCCTTTGGAATTTGTGAATAAAACAATTTTGCCCACGTCATTTTCATTATTCTGTGAACGACCAAAGTCTCATGCAGAGAATTTCAAAAACAAACTGTCAAGCGCCATCAACTGTATTTTGCTGAAGACAATTGCATACTAGTAATCCAGAGTTCGTACGCCATAGCCTGTACCTGTTTAATCACTGTTCATCTCCCAAAAAACAGGTATTTACCCCAATTCCCGTTAAAACTCTGTGAAATCCTAGCTTTTGTTTTAAATTCCACACGAAAGACAGAAACATAGTTCAATTTGGTCTTGTTCAATCCCCAGAATTGTAAATTGCATTCCCAAAACTTGTAATTGTGTTTGTTCTTCACAAAAACCCGAAATTCATTTCTGAATCCACAAGAACCAGAAATGGAGGTTCCAGTGGCTCTAAACGTCGCACCTTTGAATGCCCCTCACAGAGATTTAGACTATTTTCCCCTAGCAGATAGAGATTTTCAAATTAAAGACCTCGTTCTTAGTGATAATCCTCTTCGAACCTTTTGCTGCTGTAGAGATAACTTTATAAATGGTTATGATATTATTGGATTATGGGAATCCAATCTCCCCATGTATCTTCTCCCCTCAGTCCATATTTTTCCTGAGTTAATTCATTACTGCCATGCAAACTATGACCCCAATCAAAGAGCAGTTTTGTCCCTGAGTCAGAACATCCTTTTCCCAATCACTACTCGGTCGATAAATGAAATGCTGCAATTTCAACCTGTTCAAGCCCTCACTCCCCTGTCCATGGGAGAATTACTTGAAAAGTCTGCCAATTTGTCCCATGAAGAGTTAAATCGCATTTGTCAAACCTTCATGTTACTAGAGCATCAGCCCAAAGGCCCTCCCCCCTATGGTTATACTTTTTTCACTGATGTGGGCAGGCTTATTCTGAATATGATATCCTTTATCATGGGTTTCAATACTAGTGAATATGTTGATCAATTAACCCTAGTATTGTTGTCTATATTTACCCCTGGATAGTCCCCTGCTGTCAAGTATGATTTTGCATCCTACATTGCTAATAAAATCCATGATCGGTTCATGAGATTTGAGAATGAAAAAGTGTTCAAATATTCTTCTGTTATATATCATCTCATGATTTATTACCAATTAGAAAGTTTCCCTTTCCATGTTCAGAAACTTGATGCCAAAGGAAATCCTAGGTCTGTGATATTTTGGTCTGCCATCACCCATAATTCCTCTGATTCTCCTTACTCCTATAATGAGTTTATTAACCTATTTGTACACCCTGCAACCACTTTGTTAACAGGAGTTTCCCCTCCTAGAGTCAATAATGAAATCAAGAAAATTCTACAGCTCTCAAAACAATATAGGGTAGGTGACTGGTACTTGTATCAAAATCACATTGAGATCAGAATATATGGATGTGAATTGTGCCCATTCAAGTTGCCCAAATATGTCCCCATGAGACTCTTTGCACTAGAGTATTTTAGGCAGATGATTAACTCAGATATAGTTCATTTTTGCAATGCAAAGAAAAAGGCTCAACTCAGGATCAAAAGTCAATTAGGTCCCTTTGTTTGTAACTCTAGAGATGCTGGAAAGGAAGCAGAAAGAATCTTAGAAGAATATCTCAGATTGCAAAAATTTTTTTACTGGGTGCCTTATGACCCAAATAGCTTTATCTGTGATAGAAGAATGAAAAATAAGCTATCACCATACATTCATCACAAAATTCCAGAAATTGAACAATATGCCAATATGGATGAATGAATGGAAGGAACATTGGTAGAACATGATAGTGAGCAGGTCAATGTTGAAAATGTAATGAAAGACCTTGAGAAAATACTTGACCTAGACTCTTTTGGACAGGTGCAGATACCAGGTATTGGTCCTTCTTCTGTAGGGACTTCTCAGCAAAATTTACAGGAGATCAGTGCATTGGCCACAGTACAATCTAAAGGAAAATAAAAGGAGCCTGACATACAAGTATTTGAAAAATTCACAATGACAGAGCAACCTGAGACTTCTAAAGAACAGGGTCAAGTACAAATTCCTCCTATTCAGATCAATGAGCCAAAAATTTCAATTTTACAAACTCCTATCAATATAGAAAAAGGCAAGAAGAGAGATGCTGAAGTTGCTACCCCTGTTGGTGGATCTTTAGAACAACCTCATGCTAAAAGACAAAAATTAAATCCTCTTCCAGAAGTAGATTTTGTTCAGGAAATTCCTGATAGCCAGAGAGAAGATTTGGATAGTCAACAAATAGGTACAGTCAGTGGGGCATCCACTAATTTACAGAGAAAAGAGCTGCAAAAGCAACAGAGTGTTGAAATATCTTCTTTCAAACCACCAGTTAAAGATGCAGGAGATATAAAGAAAACCTTTATCAATATAAAAGCCAGGAATGATCCACTAAGACTCCAGGTTTACAATTAGTATTTGAAGATGGCTCCTAAGAATCAAGAAATATTGATGTCAGCTTATGACATTCAGCAAGGCAAAATGATAATGAGTCACTTCAAACCAAAAGTGCAGCAGCCTCAAACAACTGCAGATTATATTAGAACAAATTTTGAAGTCTTAGCAAAGGATATTCATCCTTTAGATCAGATTGAGTTACATAAGCAGACTAGTGAAATGATCTATTCTACTCTGACCGATAAAGCAATGGCAACTCAGAAGTTGCAGGATTCTTTGGAGAACACTAATGCACAATTGCAGCTTGAAAAAGCCTCTTCTCAGGCCAAAGACAATAGGATAAAGACATTGGAGGAAATAATCATTGGATTGGGTCACAATCCTAAAGATGTCAAAGGTATAGAGGCCCTAATCAAGAAAAAAGATGATGATATTGCAGCTTTGAGAAAGCAGTTGAAATTTCCAGCTTCAAGACATCCACAAACTGAAGAGATGATAAAGAAAAATTCTAAAGAAGAAATGATGGACTTGCTTTTGAAACTGAATGAGCAACTAAATGAAACAGAAAAAGAGCTTGAACAGGCATTAAAGAACAAGCAGTCTACTATTCCAGCATCAACAACAGAGGCAATTACAGGTACAGGTACATCCACAACAGGTCAACCAACAGAGCTATCACAGGTAAATACTTCCAATTTGAGTTCTGAAGAATTAATAAAGTCAATGAATGAATTGAAACTTCAAGTAATAGAACTCCAGCACACAAAGTTACAACTTATTAATTTAGAACAAAGATATGATCTCTCAAAAATGAGTGTTGCTAATAAAACAAGAGAGGTCAAAAGATTAGAAAAATTGGTTAAAGCATTGGAAAAGGATCTCACATTAGAGAAACCTTTAAAGGAAATAAATGAAATTCTTTGGGACAACATTATCCAATCAATAAAGGATGTCTGGTCTTCAATTCAGATTATGTATGAACAGAATGATTTAGTCAAATTGGCTATAGAAGAAGTTCAAAGTACAAGAGAATAATTGGGAAATAGGCCTGAGGAAGCCAATCAACTCATACAGTTTCTAAACACTCAAACCAGACACCAACTTGCAGAACTTGGTATTCAGGACAGGACCGAAACAATTTTGGAAATAAAAAGAGTTTTTACTAAGAGAACCCTTATGCAAAATCTAGAATGAAGGTGCTCGGATATGCAAGAAGAAATCATTGCCTTCAGAGAAAGATTTGATATTTTGTTGAAAAAAGGATTGCTCAGTCCTATAGTTTCAGAGGATAAACTAATGGACCTTGAAAGCTATGTTGAAAAATTGGACAAGTATGCTGACAATCGGGCCAATTCTTCAACCAGTACATCAGAAGCAGCGTTGCCAACAGGAAAAAATCTTCATGACAGATTGGAAAATTTATTTTATCTTCAACATGAAGTAAAGCATTTGTTTCCAATTCAGCCTAACTTTTTCAGATATACTGAGGCTGATGAAACATTGAGAAAACTTCAATGGACCAGAATACCAGAAGATAAATGGTGGGAAGAACTATTGGAACTTTTGTAAAATTTATCCTTATATGAAATTTTGCCTATTTACTTTGATTTTATTACATCCTGCCACAAGCCTAAATGTTTTATGATTCTCCAAAGACTCTTGGAAAATAATGCTTTCCAAAAATGATGAATGTTCTTTAGTATCCAACGAATCATGTGATTTTTGGCTTGGAAATCCATTTCCATTTTACTATAGGGATGCCTCCTTTGCTTTTCCTTTCCTTCTAGATAAAATGAAAGAATTTTTTTCTAATATTTCCCAAGATACTAACAAGAATATAAGCTAGGGAATGCCAATATCCTGGTATGGACACTACTAAGGTTAATGTGCCACCCAAGGATAACCATATTGTGATTATTTTTCCCAATTTTTGATATGGAAAGAACCAATCTCCATACCTATAGTCATTAAATCTTAACATAAATCCCAAGTATTTGAAATGGGTGCACTTGGTTGATTGTTTTTTCTAACATATCTTCCAAATCATTGAAAGTGATGGTAGACTTGAGTAGGTTTACTTATATTCCAAATGAAACCCAAAATGATTTTAGAGCTCTAATGAGTCTTCACATACTAGTCCTATCTACTATATCTTGCAAGAAATAGGATAACATCGTCCACCAATAGAAGGTGTGTAGACAATAGCATATGTAAATGTGTGAGTGATCAAAATAGTAGCATTTCTTAATTTGTTTAGGCATGTATCTCTTGTTTTTCATCTTCCATATTCAAAAAATAATCACGGATTTGGGTGTTGATGCCATGTATATTCTAAATGGATTGGTATCCATACCTTTCCAGATGCCCCCACACCTTCGACCGGGTAAATTTTATTTTTTTAACATACTAGTTAAATAAATATTGTTGTAATATATTTTCTAATCTCTCTCTCTCTCTCTCTCTCTCTATATATATATATATATATATATATATTATTTTATATATAATTTTTTTTATTCTAAGTCATAGGCATAGCTACTGTAACTTTAACACCCAATTACTACAACTAGATACAAGCAATAGTTTTATGTAACCATTGTTGCAACCTTAAATTACTGTTGTTGTTCCATTACTCAAATAAAATAATTCTCGTATAAAGGTTTTTGTCGTGTCTCTATGCGTAAACTTCAATATTTACAAGGACTTGTTACGTATAATGATCTCTTAATATATATACTTTCTTTCATATATAATATTTTTTATTCTAAGTCGCGGATATCGTATCCCCAAGCCACAACTCCTACAACCTCAAGCCATATTTGGCGCAACTTTAACGCATAGTTACTGCAAATAGATACAAGCAAATGTTCTATGGAACCGTTGTTACAACCTTAAGTTACAACTATTGTTCCCTTATTCAAATAAAATAATTCCCGTATAAAGATTGTTACCGTGTATCGATGCCTCAACTTCAATATTGACAAGTATTTTTCAGGTATAATAATCTCTTTATATATATATATATATATATATATATATATATATAATGTGTTTTATTCTAAGTCGCAAATGTTGCATCCCCAAGTCACAACTTCTACAACCTCAAGCCACAGTTGTTGCAACTTTAATCGATAGTTACTGCAGTCGGATACAAGTAATTGTTTTATGGAACCATTGTTGCAACCTTAAGTTACAACTACTATTCCCTTACTCAAATAAAATAATTCTCGTATAAAGGTTTTTGTCATGTATTTGTGCCTCGGCTTCAATATTTATAAGGACTTGTTAGGTATAATGGTCTCTTAATTCCCCATTGTTTTCAAAGTGAATATGGTTGATTGTAAATCCCACCATTTTCCTCTCACCATAATTTCCACTATCTTATAAATTAGTTGCGGGGAAGGGATTATGTCACTCTTTGAACTTCCACATAATCCAGAAATTTAATTCAGCATTTAAAATTCCTGCAAGTTTTTTTTGTAGACGGTCGCAGCCATATTTCCCCCAGTTTTGTAAATTAAAAAGGAGGACATGTGAAGCATTAATATTGGATCGCATGAAATTGAAGGGAATCTGAAAACCTGAAAACCGGACCCGAATTTTTTATAAGGCACATTGGATTGAGAATTCGCATTACAAATTAGGCAGACGTCAGCATCCCATTTTGGAATTCGAATTTGGTTTGAAATTCAATCTATTCAGAATTTTGAAGTCCGATGGAAAGGGTTCTTTAATGTTTTGATAATTTAATTTTATGTATGCTTTAATATATACATATGTTTTAAACATATGTTATATATATATCATATGCGAAATGAAAGGTGGGCCATAGAATTTAGTTTTAATTTTATTTTTTTAAAAAGAGGGTTTATTATAATATGTTTTATATGTTACGACATATAAAAATAAAAAGGATGAAAAAGCTTGGTAGTTTTTTTTATAGACAGTACGTAAATTTTTTATTACACAGCAGTGTGTAAAAAGTGAAAGAATGAATGTAACTTTTTAAGTGTGTATGCACAGCAGTGCGAAAGGGAAAAACACAGCAGAGTGTTTTAGAGACAGAGTATGTTTGTTTTGAACAGACAGTGAGTTGGTTTTATGCACTGCGTTTTGTAGCAGTCATAATTTTGTAATCCCTCTCAGTGGGGAAGAAGTGTAATAGTTTTTTTTTGAGTTATTGAAGGGAATAGAAGTTTGTTTTCAAAGTATTGAAACTTTGTCTCCTGTCAAAGAAATTTTTATTTTCTCTGTGTTAGAGGAAGGGAGATTTATTCTCCATTCATTGTTCTGGAATTTTCCAATATTCCAACATGTGCAAGAACAACAGATGTTGTGGTTCCATCCCCAGCTAAATCATTTTTCTTTGCCGCAGCTTGCCTTACCAACTTGGCCCCAATATTTTCAACTGGGTCCTCTAATTCAACCAATAAAAAGGCCAAAACCATAGCATTGAGATACATTTCATTACACTGTCAATAACAATAAAATTTGACTCAGCCATAACCCTTTCCCTTTATTGTTGTGAAAAGCTTTATGCATTACTCTAATGTGGCTAGTCCATAGGCCAAGTAGACCACTAGGTAACAAATATGTTTCCTTTCACCTTTGAGTTTTCAAATTATGCCTACCAAATCTAAGACATTTAAGAGGGGGAACTAATACAACGTTAAAAATAAAACCAGAGAACACATCTACAAATTACCTCCTTAGCTACTGTCACACCATCATTAACTATTTTTGGAGAACCATGCTTGCTCTTCAAGACAACATTTTTCCTTTCGCCCCAAGGGTGACTCCAACAAGATCAGCAAGTTTGTTCACACCACCTACAAGACAAATTGACAATGCTTTCAGTAAGTGTGCAATTGAATGCCAGACCATATGCCAAAACAACCCTCCATGAAAAATTAAAATAACACATTAAAATTGAATATAAGTGGACAAGGAAATATCCACCGCAGTGAAGTTTCACGTGCAGGTGACCTTCCTTTAAACATAATTTTTTCTCTGACCTGCAATTTTTTTGTCACTGAGCCATCCTTGTTGAAGTAAAAATCCTTTTCCATAGCTCTTGTATTAACTAACTTCTCTCTGTCGTGTAATCTCAGAGTCCCTCTTATTCTTGAGCAATTAAAGGAAATGGGTGAAAAAACTGAAAGAGAAGACAATTGTCTCCCATAATTATCAAACATTGCACCCAACTTCTTCCCCTTTCCATTGTTACCCAATGAGGTAGATGTGGCAATTGTTGTCATACTACCCAAAGCAGAGGCCATATTCTCTTATCCTGAATATAGAATTACAAGATCTTCATATTAGTATGAACCTTAAAAAACATGACTCCCATTGCTAAAAACCACTTTTAAGTTGTAACAGGCAAACTAAACAACCATCGCAACTTTTGGCAACTTCTGGAGCATTAAGAGAGAAACAACCAAAGATAAATACAACCACAATCCTCATTTTAATGAGACCAGACTATATATTTGCATTAAGATAATAGAAAGAAATCACGACTATATTAAGGCCACCACAAAACAATCTTTAACCAGTGTCTCTCGCGGCCTTCAGGTTGCCATGCTAGAGGTTGCATATTTTTAATTTAAATTATTGACCTCTCGTGCCCATCTATGAATGCATCCAATGAGATATCTACATCAAA
The DNA here is from genome assembly GCA_034641835.2 of Pinus albicaulis. Taxonomy (NCBI): domain Eukaryota; kingdom Viridiplantae; phylum Streptophyta; class Pinopsida; order Pinales; family Pinaceae; genus Pinus; species Pinus albicaulis. Next base: position 1,902,190,359 of record CM076575.1, on the reverse strand, counting down.
TGCTCCTTTATATCCCCAAAAACAAATTCCCTACTACAAGAGCACCAGTATTGATGGATCACCCCACACCATCCCACCCACTAGAAACGGTGAAAAAGGAAACCCGAGAAAACTTCTAAAATATCTCAAGATGACTATATGGGTGGTTCTTATGAATCAACCAACCATTTAGAACATGCTCATCAATCCAAACCATGAGTATTATGTGACAATATTCAAGCAGGCACTGAATCAGATTTTTGAAGCTATGTTAGAGAAACCCTAAACTCTCACTGAAAATAGGTGAAATGTGGCACCACTCAGGGATTGACATGTGCCAATTGGTACAAGGGGTAGACAATTGGCATGCTCAAACAACGAGGTGATGCAGGAATGACATGAGGGAGAAAATATCAGAAAAGCCCCAAATCTGGAGAACTAAAGCTCATCACCAACACGAGATTGACAACTTTACATGATGTAACCTATGAAATCGTAAATGGAGAAATCATAGTAACAATAAAGTAACCTATGTAACAATAAAGTCGGATTCATCCTGGGAGTGGTAATGGGAGAAATCATAGTGAACAACTGGAAACATGCAGAGTTGCTTACAATCAAATAGATGAAAAAACACATACAAAAAACCTAGATAATAATCATGAACAAGCTTAATATTGAATTATGAACTGTAAAGGAACTTACAAAATGTGACATTACGAACCTGGTCAAGTGCAAAAGCAAAAATATCCTGGACATGACCCTGGTTGACAAGTTGTATTGCTCATGATGCAAGAGGATTTGTACCTGCACTGCCAAGTCAATCAAAATCCATCATTATCTATACAATAAATACAAGTAATTGATGTAGTATTTTTACTCTAAGATGCATTCTTATGATAATGTTAGAACATATGTTGAAAATGTCAAAACATACCTGAATAAGCTCCTCTTCGTTTCAAGAACAATTTATTGGAGTCGCATGAACTTGGAACAAGCCTCCCACGATCTGAAAGAGTAGCAACTAAGTCAACAATGAATTTTTTGTTGCTATGTTGGATCGAGGGAGGTTTGCTCCAAGATTAAATCGCTCCAATAAATTATTCTCTACTAAACAGGGCCAACCACGTGAAGGTGGAAGCTCTTATGGCCCCTCCCCCCCCTCACATCACTCTCAATTCCCCAATACCCAATCTATATTTCATTTTTTACTTTCATGAGCATAAAAAAATATTCAATAACTAATAAAAAAAAATTTCAACAAAAAGTATGCAAGGAAACATTACAATTAATGCTTGACATAAAAATAGTATGATAAATGAGTTTTTTATATAACGCAAAAAACGTTCCAAGTATGGTAACGTTTGTCTTATAATAATACAATATTTTACATTATCAAATTTTCTTTTCCTTCTTCCTATTTCTAAAGCTCCTAATTACATCATCAATATCATCGTGCTCTGCTCCTGTTTCGTGCCTTTCGACCCGCACTGCTGACCTAGTTGCGTAGTCACGATGTATGGTCTCATCCAGTGACGGGGCATCGCCTACAAAAACAGATAATATTAAATTTTAATTGTCAGTTTTTAAATATCATTGAACTAGTTCGGTAATATTAATAAAAAAATTGCAATGAGATTGTTTACCTGGTGCACCAGTTGTCGCCGCTGACCTAGTTGCATTGTCACGATGTCTGGTCTCATCCAGTGACGGGGCATCGCCTCCAAAAACAGATAATAATTAAATTTTAATTATCAGTTTTTAAATATCATTGAACTAGTTCGATAATATTAATAAAAAAAATTGCAATGAGATTATTTACCTGGTGCACCAGTTGTCGCCGTTGGGACTGTTGCCCTGTCTTCCTCTCTGGTGGTAAGATCCTCAAGGGAAATATTCTCTGTCATTTAAACAAAAAACATTATAAGGACAACCATCAAGGTATAATTAGAAAAAATTATAAGTGGAAATTAATTACTGTCACGACCCTCACTGATAGTAGCATTGTCGGCCTGGTCCCCACTACAATGATCAAGTTGCACATGAGGATCATCTACATCTGGCTCTAAAACTGGGTTATTTTCCTCGTCGGTAGTGCTGCTCCCCTGATTTAAACAAAGTTGTTAGACATTAAATTTATGGATGAAAACAAACATATTGAAAGGTTAATGTTTTACCTTATCAGGCAGTCTGGATCTTGGGACCTGCCCCAAGCTTATGCGACGTTCAACTACGGCTTGATAGCCGAAATGGAAAGCGATATTTTTATCTTCCTCTGTAGTTTCTGTTCTGAAGTCATCACCCTACATTACATATTATTGTGTATTTTTAATCATATTTGATAGGATTACAAAAACGTTGGAAGGCGATACAATTAATTATAAGATGTTTAGCTACTTAATTACAATTCTTGCGGCTAATTTCAAGTAGCCGCCCTGGCCTAGCTTGTGATGGCCCTTTTTTCAATCCTAGCTTTGGTTTCCTTTGAGGTGTCAGGCAACCTAGCATCAAAATATTGAAGTCAGATATGACGTAGCACACTTTTATTTTAGACATAGAGAAAATTAAAGATATTGAATTAAAGTTGTAATTTACCTTGCGGGTCTAGTTGGCATTTTTCCTTATTTCTTTGCCCTTTTCTCTTTTCCGTCATGGATGAGTGCTCTCCACTCACTCTTTGGAACTGTGAGAGGACACTTGTATCTAGGGTTAAATTGCAATTGCGTCCTATAGGTGTCCCTAGTATATTTCAAATATTTTTCGGCTACCTGAGCCACCGTTGTTTTGTCAAATGTGTCGACCCCAAAAAGGGCTTCTAGATAATCTAGAAGTTCTTTTTTTAGGTTGGAATTCTGGGAATTCCACCCTGTGCGTATGGTTGGGCCAAAAATTACCAACGCATGGCTCTCCAAAAACCTATAGAACTCATTGTTTCCTACACAGAAAAAAAAAGATATTATCATTAATTTAAAAATAAAAATCATGATAAATATGTTTTAGATAAAGTACATGAAATAGTTAAAATATTAAAATTTACCTGGGAGTTGTACATGCTTTATGGGGACACCTTCATCGTTCACCAACAACGTGCCATTAATGGTCCCTGTGGAGCTGACACGTGTAGCTCCAGGAAACACAATAATGTAGTTGGCCATATCAGCCTCATCATTGCCAACACGTTCAGCGGTTGGTTGGGTGTCTGCTTGGGCAGGGTGTGTTTCTTGGCTAGCACCTAAAGGAGTAGAAGGTGTACGAGAGGGTTGCTGGGCAATCTCTTGCCCTTGTGTCCCACTACCACCAACACCGGGTTCAGCAAGTTCCAGAAAACGCTACATACAAAAGAACTTTTTGTTAGTTTAGTCAATGTAAAAATTAAAAATCAAACTATCACAATTCATCTCATGCAGAACAACAAAAATATCCTTTTGAATTTTTATTATTACCTGATATTTTTCTAGCTGCCTCATAAGATGTTGTATCCTCTCTTACATTTCCAGGTGTTTGAGGTCGTCTATCAAAGTATTAAATTCCGACCTTGCATCTCGTGCCTTTTTTCGCAACAAGAACACTGGAGACAGGGATGAAGAAAGCTCTTCCTCAAAGAGGGAATCATCAGGCGTACCATGGCTAGGTGTCTGCATATTTGAACAAAATTAATATTATTTCAATTATGTAATAACTAAAATACCTAAAGATAGAGCAATGCTGGCACTTTACATGTTCTTCCGCTGGCCTCTTTCCGCGATCATCCTGTCTCGGGGTTGTTCCTGCACTGCTCTGATCAATCTGCCACATTGCAATAAAATTATAAATGTAAAAACTTGAAAAAAATATCTAACTTGAAAACACAAAATGAAAACTGAAATAATTTCTAATAAGACACCAGAAGACAGAGTTAGAGTTTCAAATATGCCTTGCATTGAATTCAGTCCTGGAAACATGTCATTGCACGTTAAGGCACCCAAACAAGAGACGAGTTGACAATGAAGACCTTATTGAATATATTGTTGGAGCAACTTCTATTAAACTTGTTGTGAAGACCTTGAGGACATTTTTGGAGCAACATTGTTGAAGCTGATGGTATAGCATTGTTGGAGACGATCTTGAAGGGCCTTGAAGTGAAGCTTTTGGAGCAACTATTGAAAAATCCTTAGAAACAAGAAATGACCTAAGAAACTATCGTGATGTAATATAAGAAACAACACGGTGCAATGGCCATTTTCAAAGCCAAATGATGTCCATTGAGGACATGGCCTTTATTTGGTTCTTGTTTCATAAGAGTTTCGGGTAGAAATGGAACTTTGTTGTACCATTTCCAGTAGTAAAAAGGGAAAACCTTCTTTTTCCATGGGAAATAATTTACCTTTCCTTTTTCAAGATAATCTAAACCACAAAAAATATGAACTATACTGCACACATTCTTGGATAATGTGAAAGTGGAAAAGGAATACCCTACACAAGTGATGCACACATGTACATTTGAACACTAATAGATTTTTGTAGTTGAAATGCAATGCTTTTTTCATTTAAATGTAGGGTTTTTAAAGCAGGGAGAAATAATGGCTGCCAAATTAATAAGCGTTTCTTTGGGAAAAATTTAAATCTTGTATTGGGTGATGAAGATAATAGAGGGTATTGAATCTTGATTCTTGAAATCTAGAGAGAACCCTATAGCCTAACACAATCCAATGGAATTGACCAAAAAAAACCAAATAGAGTCAACCCTACTATAGGAGGAAGGGCCTGCAGTAAGAACTTACCATTTTGCAAGAGCTGAGGGCGAATGTTGTTCTGCAAGAGCTGAGGGCGAACGCTGAGGGCGAATGCTGAGGGCAAAGGCTGTTCTGCAAGAGCTGAGGGCGAATGCAGGGTGAATGCTGTTCTGAAAGAGCTGAGGGCGAATCCAGGGCGAATGCTGTTCTGCAAGAGCTCAGGGCGAATGCTGAGGGCGAATGCTATTCTGCAAGAGCTCAGGGCGAATGCTGAGGGCGAATGCTGTTCTGCAAGAGCTGAGGGCGAATGCTGTTCTGCAAGAGCGGAGGGCGAATGCGCGCGTGATATCAGACATTAATGTAGCACACATGTACATTTGAACACTAATAGATTTTTGTAGTTGAAATTCAATGCTTGTTTTCATTTAAATGTAGGGTTTTTAAAGCAGGGAGAAATAATGGGTGCCAAATTAATAAGCGTTTCTTTGGGAAAAATTTAAATCTTGTATTGGGTGATGAAGATAATAGAGGGTATTGAATCTTGATTCTTGACATCTAGAGAGAACCCTACAGCCTAACACAATCCAATGGAATTGACCAAAAAACCCCAAATAGAGTCAACCCTAAGAGCTGAGGGCGAATGCTATTACACTAAGGATTGAGGGTGAACGGCGAGGGCGAATGCGAGGGCAAATCTTTGTTTTGCAGAGGCTGAGGCGAATCGGGGCGAATGCTAATGCATGGCCGAGAGGCCGAATGCGGGGCGAATGTTGTTAAGAGCTTAGGGCGAAATGCGAGGCAAATGATGTTAACGAGAGCTTAGGGCAGATCTTTGAGAAGCGAGGCCTGCGAGGCGAATGCTATTCTATAAGAGTTGAGAGAGCGAATGCTAAGGGCGAATGTTGTTCTGCAAGAGCGGAGGGAAAATGCGCGTGTGATATCAGACGTTAATGTAGCACACATGTACATTTGAACACTAATATATTTTTGTAGTTGAAATGCAATGCTTGTTTTCATTTAAATGTAGGGTTTTTAAAGCAGGGAGAAATAATGGCTGCCAAATTAATAAGCATTTATTTGGGAAAAATTTAAATCTTGTATTGGGTGATGAAGATAATAGAGGGTATTGAATCTTGATTCTTGACATCTAGAGAGAACCATACAGCCTAACACAATCCAATAGAATTGACCAAAAAACCCCAAATAGAGTCAACCCTACTATAGGAGGAAGGGCCTGCAGTAAGAACTTACCATTTTGCAAGAGCTGAGGGCGAATGTTGTTCTGCAAGAGCTGAGGGCGAACGTTGAGGGCGAATGCTGAGGGCAAATGTTGTTCTGCAAGAGCTGAGGGAAAATGTTGTTCTGCAAGAGCGGAGGGCGAATGCGCGCGTGATATCAGACGTTAATGTAGCTATTGCAATGGATACGAAACAATAAAATCATTTTTATGTAGCGCGCATATAAGTTTCGAATTTTTATGTAGCGCGCATATAAGTTTCGTATTTTTATGTAGCGCGCATATAAGTGTCGTTATACCGACGGCGGAAAAAGCGTCGCTATTGCGACGGGTGCCTCCAAACGTCGCAATGGCGACACCTAGACATTGTGTCGCACTTGCGACGATTGGAGTCGTCTCAATAGCGACGCTTTGGGCCATAGTGTCGCAATTGCGACGTCTTCCTCCAAACGTCGCAATTGTGACACTTTTCTAAGTGTCGGTATTGCGACACTTTTCTATAAATGTCGGTATAGCGACAGGTTCAGGCGGGATGGAAAACATTTGGGGAAATTTCCGACATTTGGTCAAAAGCGTCGGAACCAAGTGTCGGAATTTCTGCCAAATGTAGTAGTGCATGAGACCCCATGTCCTTCATTTCAAATGCCCTTGCAAGGTCCTCCTTGCAAGATCTCATCAACTACTAATCACTAGTTAAAATCAAATCATCAACATATAAGGAAATAATAAGGAATTTACCTTCTACCAAGATGTGATAGAGGTTTGCATCTGCTTCCCTTATGGTGAAGCCCAAACCAGTGATATAGTTATCGATATTGTTGTACCAAGCACGAGGTACTTGTTTGAGAATATACAATTCTTGCTTGAGTTTGCATACATGAGACTCCCGATCAAATGTCTCAACAACTTCTAGTTGCTTGATTTACACCTCCTCTTCAATAACCCGATTGAGAAATGTTTTCTTTACATCCATCACATGGATCATTCACCCCATATGCACATCCAGAGCAAGAATTTATCTAATGGATGAGTACCTCTCTATATGAGAAAAGGTCTCCTCATAGTCAATATCCTCAACTCGAGAGTACCCCTTGGCCAGAAATCTGGCCTTATACTTCTTTATGCTTATATATGCTACCAGCTTCACCTTGAAGATCCATCTCTAACCCACTCTTTATTTATATGATGGTATTGGGACCACTTCCCAAACGTTTTTCTTTACAATGGATTCATATTCCTCCACCATTTCATCAAACCATATAGGTTTCTCTATTTCTTCCTTGAAATAGGATGGCTTAGTCTCTATAAGCTAAAGCATAAGAGCCATGTAGCCAGTGTACCTCTCAGGTGACCTCATTTTCCTGTGCAAATTTGAAGGAACTCCCACATTCTCCCTCACATCCTGCACAAGTATATCAGCTTCCCTGGTTCTTTTTCTACCTTCTTAGATGGTTTTTCTTGAGTGACTGTCTCCACTCTCTTCTCCTCAATATTTTTATTGCTCCACAAATTCACGAGGCTCCTCCTTTGGAGCTAAAATATCCTCTTCTGTTGGGATCTAAAGATCCCTCTCAAGAGAGCACCACATTGCGTTCTCCTCATTAAACTTTACATCCCTTCACACAACTATCATTATGAGGGATGGAAAGTACACAAGGTAGTTGTGGGGAGTTTTTGTGTAACCCATAAACACAACTTATTTGTTTTTTTAGTTCTCAAACCATGGAACTGTAAGCACCAATGCTTTGAGGTGACCTAATATGGATTGAATGATACTGAATAACTAATTTAATAAGGTGCCATGGAGGAAGCACATGCATTAAAGAGGGGGAAATAGTATTTTAATCAGAATGCAATAATTAAGAAGTGGTGGATGAATATGTTAGGACACTTTAGTTTTGCAAGATTGGTAAATAGAAAACTACAGAGAAAACATCAAGCCACTTTGGAATCAAAGGACCTAGCAATCCTTGATTCAGAGAGGGATCTATCTATATTGGTGTTCAAAGACATGATCTTTAAGGCTTTTAAATAATATTTTAGGCTAGTTATGATGAACAGGGTTTTGGTTTGTTTTGGTTGGGAAAGGATATTATGAAGATGAAGGAAGTCTTTATGAAGGGTGAAGGTGTTATAGGTGAAAGAATGGTTCAGCTGATAAGATAGGCAAGGAGCAGCATCAATCCATTAGGCTATGGAGTCATAATAGGATTTAATCGGACAACAAGGTTCAAGAGTAGTCCATGGGGCAAGTCATCTATGTTAAAGGATTTCCTTAAGTTTATTTTATGGAATGAAACAATAGGAAATGAAGTGAAAGAAATAAAACACATGAAGAAACAAAGAACAACAAAATATCAAGTAAGTACTGTGAAACTATCCTGCTTTTGGCATGCACTTAAGGGAGACACACACAAGTAATCTAAGATCGGGTAAGTATTTTGAAACTAGCCTACTTTTGAAGTACTTTCAAGAGAAAACATTTTAAAAAACATAGAATAGCGTAAGATCAAGTAAATACTTTTAACTTAGCCTACTTTCATCATATTCAAAGGGAAAAGATTCATGATAAACACAAAAAGTAGTCTAAGATCAGGTAAGTACTTTGAAACTAGCCTGCTTTCAACATACTCTTAATGGAAATTTTCAAAGCAATTGTTGGAGAAGGAACTAGAGGACAGGGCTAACCATAGAATTCTCTAACTCAATCTTCAATTAGTAGACTTATCAAGAACATTCAAAGACAATATCTCAAGTTGTACTCAGGAAATATGGGCTCACCAACACTTCACTGGTTATACTCTATTGAATTACCTCAAAATTAACAATCAGCAGAAAACCTAAAGGATAAATATTTTCAGTGAGATTTAGGGTACTTTAGAAGTAAATGCTAATCTATATTTGTTGTTATTTATCATAGAAAAGTGGACAGAATGGAAACAAAAAGAAAATAACAATTTACAGTGAGAAACAAATCACCATTGACATAGGCTAGGATCCCATAAATTAGCTATTTGCATTTGATGTTCAAACCAGTTACAATATTAAAGTCCAATGGGCCTCTACAGCTTCAAACTTCTCATCTCAGCCTATGTTTCTTCAATTAAAAACAAAGCTACAGCAACTTCAAAATCTATTTACATCCAACATATATCCAGAGACCAACCTCTAAACTGTCTTCTATAGAAGTATTTATAGAAGAATTAGGAGGTGGAGTGTAAGAAGGATTCATTTGTTTAATTAATACAAATTAATGGTGTATTGACCCTTGGGAGGCCTTAGGGAGAAGATTTCGAATGGTCATATCTGTATAAATTAATTTTACAATAAATTTCATCACCTTCAGTTGTGTTTGTTGACTTTGAGGGTTTAGGTAGATTGGTAGTTAATGTTGAGTTTCCTTTTTTTAAAATATCCCTGACTGTGCATTCATGGTGCCTTATTTTGAGGAAATAAACCTATAGGTGGGAGTTTTGGCCTTTATCGCTTCATTGATGTGGCATCCAGAGGCTTCCTTTATAGATTTGTCTGTCTTGAAGGCTTTTAAACATTGTTTAGGCTTTAACTCTTGCTTTAAGGCCTTTAAAAACACTTCGGAATATTGGAACCTTATAAGTTGACTATGTTCACTTAATTTGGATTTGTCATCCATCCTTTAATTGTGCTTTAACACTAAAATAGTAGGATTAAGATTTTAATCTTTCAAACTTATGCACAAAACCCTTTTGACTTTAATCTTTTGCTCGCTTCCCTTCAATCCTCTGTATCAAGCTTCAAATTTTGTATGAACCTTCAAACTCCATTTTTTCTTTATCCACAGAGTCCTTATCTTTAATAATCATTGGTTAAATATTTTGATCCTTGATTGTCGGGGTTTAACTTTTGTCCTTAATTATCACTGTCTTTCGTTCTTTTTACGGGTTCAACCTTAAAACCTTAAACCTGTTGCTTTTAACCTTTTTAATCATGCTTTACCTTAATAACCATAGTTTTTTAAGCTTTAAAGCTTCGATCTTTAGCGCTAAAATTTCTTCAATTTTTTAATCTTAAACTTTTACTGTCTTTTCCTTTATCACTGTGGACCAGAGGTTCTTGGTGCAGTGGAGAGTTTTAAGGGTATGACCAGTATCTACATAGCACGGTCCAAACACTTAAATGAAACTAGACAGCCTTCTACCTTCGTGATTTAGCCTTCAAACATGGAAGACTTTGGCTCTGTCTTTTTGCGAGTTATGAATAGGGTTTCTTCTCCAAAAACTATAATAAAAACCTGCAACAAACCACAAAAATCATTATAAAAAACCTGCGATGGGGGGTTTGATTTCTTAGGAGGATGACGAAGTGGAGGAGCGATGCAGAGGGGGGTGATTATGCAGGCAGAGGAGGCTTACGGAGGAAAACAGGAAAAAACCAAATTCAAACTATATTTGGCGCGAACTGGACAAATGTGGTTTTTGCAATACCACGAGTGGTTATCGCACGACCCTATGGCGGTAAGTGGTTTTACCCAAGGCAATGCAATTCCATTGATCACTCGCCATGTGGCTTTTTTGATACCATCGGTATCACATGACTTCGGAGTTTTAAACTGCAGGTGCAAAAATTATGCAATATGCCGCCACAACCGTCGGATGAGGGGGGATAGATCTGGCAGTGCGGATCGGGCACAATATGAAAGGTGCGCAGGTGGGGGCTTTGGTGGGAGACAGGTGGCAGCGTGCTATTGGATGAGTGCTTCATGCAGTGGATGATAGGCCCCGGTGGAGTTGGGTCATCGGGTTAGATGAGGACCATCAGATCAAATGGATCGACGGAGGAGATTCTTCGGCTGAGGTGAATAGATGGCAAGCTTTGGACAGAGGAAAGGTAATAAACGAGGCGTGACATCCGTTGAAATTTAAATATCAACGGTTGGGATTACTTCGTAAAGTGACAAGGCAGGGATAAGGATAAAGGAAAAAGGAGGAAGGGAAAGGCGAGGCTCTATGGGAGAACACAGAACTGGGGCCAAGGGAAGAGGGGCTTATCGCATCAGGAGGAGAGATTTCCGAAGGAAAAAGAAGACTTATAGAGGGAAGCCGATGCGATGTGTTTTTGGCGCTTGGTTATAGCGCTCGGACACATGGAGGAGAAGGGTCAAATATTTTTAAGCCCTCGGGGGCTAAAACCCGAGTTTATATAAAAAGGCATTTCTTAGGCAAAAAGAGGGATTTTTAAGGGTTTTTCCAGTTTTGATAGAGGGAAAGTAAGGGTTTTTAAACCATAAACGAGGAGTTCTATGATTTGAAGGGATTTTTGAAGGTTTTTTGAGGGGAAGGAAGGGAAAATGTCAAAGAGGAAAGGAGATTTTTCAGAGGTAAATGGAGGATAAAAAGGGCCAAAATGAGTAAATGAAATGAAGAAAAAGGGGTTGTTTAGGAAACAATTTTGAATGGGGCAGTAGGTTTAACTTGGTGGTTTTCTTTTAATGAAAAAACAGTGAAGATTACTTGCTAAGTTCAAACAGCAGAAGAAGGCTTCAAGAATGACTAGTTTTTCAAGAAAACAATCTCTTGAAGGCTTAGGACTTATTTTTAGCCATCATTTGCTCTGAAATTTTTTTACTGATGGCTAACAATGGCTCCACTTGGGGATGGAAGCTCCTTGGAGGTGTCAAGAATCTTCAGAATTTGATCTCTGGGATGTAGACCTATGCCTTTATCCATTGACAACCTCTTCTTCTTTGATCATGCAGCTTTCAAAGATGATCAATATTTATATCAAACAAAGTTATTTCCAAAACAACTACCTACACAGCCTACTCCCTAACATTTTTTCTTCAGAAGGTGCATTTGGACTTGCAGACATTGAACGTCAACATTTTATTTTTTTGAAAGCAAGAAAAACTAATATAAATATACCCTTATTTCTTCCATGAGTTTAGATTAGACTGTTGAACTCATATATTATCTACCTAAGCTACTATCTGCTAGGATTAAACTATCTGGCAAATTTTATTCTCTATTTTTTAAAACAGAAATTTAAACACAGTTAAATCAGGATTTGACTGTCTGATTTGCTGTGGTGTCTATGGTTGTATGTACAAGCTGCACATAGACTTCATTTGCAGAAATTTTAAAACAAAACTATGAAGGCTTAAGATCTGAAAAATATAAAAAATCCTTCAACCTTTCTTTCAGCTCTGGATTTAATATTTTTGAGCAGTTCTTTTCTTTTCTTTTGGTTGATATTTTGAGCATATTAGAACCAATTTTACATCAATATAACAGGTTCAGGTTTTGAGTTTGTTTGAACCACTATTTTTCTATCCTATTTGGTAAGCCAAGATCTAGCAGTTTGGCAAATCTTCTTCACTAATATGTTAGCAAAAAAATTAAATCTATCTTAGTCATGATTGAGCTGTATGACTAAAGTAGCAGTGTTGTCTCAAATAGTGGCATTTAATCTTGCACACATTCATAATTTATCTTTTGGGTATGGGGCTGTACCTTTCTTGTTTTATTTCTGCCCTCTTTCTTTCTTTTTCTATTGTTTTTGTAGTTTTCTTTCTTCAGATTGAAAAACAGTGTTATATACAATGAATAAAAAGCCTTGAAATTAAAAATATTTGTCAACAAAAATAATGTTTGAGAACCTTGTCATTAACAGGACCTCCAAATTATTCAGTTCCATCCAACTCTTGCAGAAAAAATGCATTGTTTCCAATAGCATATTGGATAAGATAAGGGCCTTGCCATAAGTTATCAAATTTTCCATGTTTACCCTTATCTTCTCTTCTTGAATCCCATTTCAAAACTTTATCACCAATCTTGAAATCACTTGCCTTGGTTCTTTTGTCAAACATCTTCTTGATGTTTTCTTGTAATTGTTGTGCTCTGGTGTACACTTCCTCTCTGGTTTGTTGTAGATGTATAGTCTGGTTTATTCTTCTTATTACATCATCATCTTCAAACTGTACTTCCTGGATCAGTTTCATGACTGGCACTCCTAAACTGATTGGGAACACTACATCAGTTCCTTAAACTAGCTCATAGGGAGACATTCCAATTGATTTTATAATTGTCAATCTGTCTACCCATAAAGCATGCACTAGCTTATTGTGCCATGATTTCTTGTTATCTTCCAGCAACTTCTTAATAATGTTTACCATAATTTTATTTGATGATTCTGCAAGCCCATTACCTTGAGGGTAATAAGCTATGGAATGATCCAACATTATCTAATATTTATGACATAATTCTACCATCTTTTTAGACCCAAATGCAGCAGCGTTATCAGTTACGATCTTTCTAGGACAGCCAAATATACATAGTATATGGTTTTCAAGGAATGAAATGATAACCGAGTCTGTGGCATTCCTAGAGGGTATGGCTTCTATCCACTTGATAAAATAATCTGTTGCTGTGAGGATCCATCTATGTTGAGAAGATGAGGGAGGATGGATTTCCCCAATGAAGTCTAGACCCCACTACTGAAAAGGAGCTTCAACAGTGATTGGTTGCAGAGGTAAGGGAAGCAATTTTCTTTTGCCTTCAAAGATCTGGCATTTTTGACAGGCAATAATCATTTTGTGGACATCGTGAAAGAGAGTGGGCCAATAGTAAACAGCTCTAAGGATTTTATTAGAAGTTGATTTCCAGTAGAGGTGGCCTCCACATTCTCCTTCATGAAACTCATGATTTATCTTATCTGCATCATTCTTAGGAAAACATTTAAGTAATAATCCACTATCATTTTTCTAATATAAACATTTATCTAAAGGGCAGTAATTTATAGTTTTTAACTTTAAAAATCTTGCCTTTGTTTTAGAAAAACCAAGAGAAACATTAAGATTGAGCAAAACATACAAAATGTCAGCATACCAAGATGAATTCAAAAAATGATCTTCGATAATTGGAGTTAAAAACTCCTCCTGTTCATCTAATGCATTAAACATGTTTATATCAAGAGCTTGGAAGTTAGACTCAGGCATCAGTTTTGCTAATCCTTGACCCTTTATGAGTTTAGTGGGTTTGATTTCTAAATCATACTCTAAAATTACAGGAATCCACTTTCCTCTTTTTCCATATGGATCTTGGGTAAAAATGTCTTTTACCACTAAATGAGGTACAAATGCTATGATGTGGGAATGAAAAATGTAAACTCTGAAGTCTTTTAAGGTTTTGACTAAGAAAAAGGCTTTTTTTTTTCCATTATGTTGTATTTCAGAGGTGCATCTCTCAATGCCTTGCTGAAAAATGCAATGGACTGCTCTTGTCCATTCAAATTCTTTTGTAATAGGACAACAATTATTGCGTGTTCTGATGCAAATGAAACAAATGAAGAAATCCTTGGAAAATCAGGACTAATAAGAACTAGTGTTTGGGTGAGTTCTTCTTTTACCAGTTCAAATGATTTCTTTGCTTCCGAGGTCCATTTGACTCCTTCTTGTTTCTTAAGCATGTTTGTTATGTTTCTAAGGAGTTCAACTAAATTAGGTATGAACCTTCTCAAGAAGTTAATCTTTCCAATGAAAGATTGAAGTTCCTTGATGTTTCTAGGATGGCTGATTTGCAATATGCCATCAATTCTTTTTGGGTCTATCCTTATTCCTTCCTCTGATATGATATGCCCAAGAAGCTTAGTTTCATGGTGACCAAACAGTGTTTTATTTGGATTTAAGGACAGCCCAAATTTTCTGCATTTTTCAAATACTTTTCTAAAGTGTATTAGGTGTTCTTCATCTGTTTTAGAATAAAAAATTATATCATCAAGGTAAATCACAATGAAGTAACCAATTTCTTCTGAAAATGCAATGTCCATGGCTCTCTGAAATGTGGCACCAACATTCATCAAAACAAAAGGCATTTTCAAATATATGAAAGTACCCCAAGGTGTAGTAAAGGTTGTTTTAAGTTGATCATCAGGATGTACCAAGATTTCACTATAACCTGAGAAGCCATCTAGCAATCAAATTCTTTTGGAACCAACTACCTTTTGTAAAATATGATCCATTTTGGGCAAAGGTAGTTGTCCTTCTGTGAGGCTTTGTTTAAGTTTCTAAAATCAATGCAAAGCCTTATCTCTTCTATTTTCTTCCTAACTGACACAATATTAGACACCCACTCTGAGTATCTAACAGGGAAAATAATTCCAGCCTCATACATTTTTTTAATTTCTTTCTCTACCAGAGGTAATTGAACAAGGTTGACTTTGCGCAATTTTTGTTTAAAAGGTTTCTGGTTTTCTTTGAGGGGTATTTTATGCTGAACTATTTCTGTATCATATGATTTCAAATCTTCATAGCTCGAGGCAAACAGATCAGAAAATTATTTAAAGAGCTCAATGTATTTCAATTTGATATGAGCTGGCAGTTTTAGATAGTTTGATTATTTTTGGATTTTCTTTACTGCCTATGTTGCATTCTTCTACTTCATATTCTATGGGTTCCAGTTTTGGTTTTTTGGCCACATCATTCTGGTCAAATAATTCCTCTAAAGGGACCAGTCCTTTTGGCAAGCTTTGGTCTTTAGATTGCAGCACTTCCAAGTCTTCATTTTCCAAATCTGTGTTATTTTCTGTCATATATTTGGGTTCATGTGTTAACAGATTTATTTCAGCAATCTTGGGAGACTTTTCTTCTTCAACAAGTGGGTTTTCTTCAATAGGACAGTCTTTATCATAATCTGAATCTGAGCTTGATGCTTCAAATTCATTTTTGGACTGTAGGAAGTATTCTATTTGTTTATCTCCCTCAAAAAATTACCAGTATTTTTCATTATCTGGGACAAATGGTCTAAATTTGACTTCGGTGGTGCATTGCTTGGTTTCATAAGGTGTAAGACAAGTTCTAGCAGCAAAGGCTTAACCATTGGCAAGGACATTTTGGTTTCTTGGGATAAAGATAAGTTGAAATTCATCAAAAGTTTTTAATAAATCCATGGCATCATTTCTATAGGCTCTAAGTCTGGGATGTTTATCACTATATTCCCCATTTACTTGCCTAAGAATCAACTCATAATCTCCATGAACCTTTATCGTTTTGGCCCCTAATTTCTTCAATAAATGCAGTCCTAAAAGCAGAGCTTCATACATAGCTATATTATTGGTACAGTGAAAGTTTAATTTATAGGAATGCCCCTCCACATGATTGTTTTGAGTATTGTGTAACCATATGCCCGCTCTTGCATCATTTTTAGTGCAAGACCCATCAAAAATCATTCTCGAAAGAGGACTTTTTTTAGATTTGTGATTTATTTTATTTTTTTCCTCTTTGTCTTCTTCATTTTTTTGTTTTATACAAGGGTCTGCACTACGATTTTTTGTGTTTCGTTCCTCAAGGTTTTCAATGTTTTGAGGTTTTACTCCTTGATTCTCATGATCTACATTCTGCTTATGACTATTCTGGACCTCAATACTTCTACTCCATTTGCTGTAAATTTCTGAATCAACAAACTATTTTTTAATCTCCTCTTTTTTTTCATCTTCATCAATGGTTGTAACTATGTTTGCATGGGAAGTAATTACTACATTTGATTTCTTTTCATTGATTAGCTCTTGCTCTTTAGAAATATCATCATTGAAAAGAATAAAAGAGTCAAGGTCAGTGTGTATGGAATAGAGAGGAGAATTCTCTGGTCTGTCTTGGTTACTCACCATATATTTCATGTGTGTTTCCCTATAGAGTCTCCTAGGTTGACTGAAGACAGGGATGGTGGCATAAATCATATCCATCTGCATTGTACCTTGTAACTTAGCACCCAATGACCTTGAAATAAGCATGCCATATTTGGGGGGTATATCAGCCACTACGATGTTCATCAGTAAACTCTTGGCTGGTATTTGGGCTAAGTTAACACATAGATCCTTTATTAGGCCTACGCATCTCACCCTACTTGAATCAAAGGAATATAAATCTTTGTAGGGTCTGGTTACCTCTAAGCCTAATTTTTCCATTATCACCTTGGGCATGAGGTTGTGTGATGCTCGTGAATCAAGCATGGCATTATGCAAAATGTTTTCATGGATATTTAAGCTGATGTAGAATGGAGGGGTAGTTCCTTCTTGAAAATTTCCTTCAATTTTTGGTCCAAAAATGAGCTCTGGGGTATCATCATTTAAGTTAACTGTGTCATGAACATCTTCTATGTTCAAAGCCTTCAAAATTTTACCTCTATATAAATTTTGAGTGACTAATTCAGCAAGTGGGATAGAGATTTTTATTTTCGATATTTCAATCTCTAGGCTAAAATGAATCTGGTTTTTTAACATGTTTAGTTCAGCCTTTTTAGTCACTATTTCATCAGGAAAATCAACTTCCTTATTTTTATTATTTACAACAGTGATAATGGTTTTTTCGGGAGCACTGGATGAGATGCCAGCGCTGTTGGGATTAACATTCTATTTTTCATTGGCTTGGGTGTTTTTCCCTTTGTTTGAATTAGAATTTACAACCACTGTTTTGTGAGTTTCAACTGTGTTTTTGGGTGTATTTTTAGGGCTGTTTTTGGCAAATTTATCATAGGTTTTGTTCTTGGGATTTTCTTGATTCCTTTTGCTTCTGAGGTAATATTGTTTAGGTGATCCTATGATGGCATTTTCAGAGTATTGTTCATAATAATATGTGTGTGGTCTTCTATCATCACAAGGTGTATATAGACCTTGTTATCTTTTATGGAGGAAATCAGAATCCTCATTGCTTACTCCTAACATGTTCATGTTGTCATCCTTTGTTTGTTCATTTGTTTCTTCATCCTTATTAACATAATTTTCTTGGAAAGGAGGTCTAATCTACTGATATTCCTCT
Source organism: Pinus albicaulis (assembly GCA_034641835.2). Classification (NCBI taxonomy): domain Eukaryota; kingdom Viridiplantae; phylum Streptophyta; class Pinopsida; order Pinales; family Pinaceae; genus Pinus; species Pinus albicaulis. Next base: position 1,902,172,646 of record CM076575.1, on the reverse strand, counting down.
CTTTTTTTGTTTTTAGGTTGATTTCTCCTAAAGTTTTGATTCTGATTTTTAGATTGATTTCTGTTTCGGGGAACTGATTGGTTTTCCCTAGATTGTACTCTCTCAAGAATTCTCATCTTCTTCATCATTTCCTCCATCATTCTTTGCATTTTTTAGCTATATGTGGAGGGTGCATCTTCCTCCCTAAATGATACTTTCTTTTCATTCCTCATCCTAGCTGTTTTTTCAATCAAATTTACTTCCTTTGTGAGAGCTCCCTTATGCATGTCTTCCAAGGTTAAGGGATCTCTTTCCCTTAGCTGATATGCCATTTCAGGATCAAATCCTTCTGGAAATTTGGACAAAGCTAAGCCTTGTGGAGGTTTCAAGTCTAGGGATAGGGCATTATAAACACTATTGAACCTAGTGCGATAATTTTGAACACTTTCCCCAGTGTTTCTTTTGAGGTTGTTGTAGTCTGAAATTATTTGGAGAGGGTTTTTTCTGACTTCCCATTTGTTTACGAATGACTGATGGAGGGCTTGGAGGTTATTAATACTATTAGGGGTTAAGCTTTTAAACCATTATCATGCTTCTCCCCCTAAACTCTAAGCAAACAATCTGAGTTTGACAGTTTCATCATCAATCTCATTTTTGTCAAAATAGTCATTCATTTTGTCCACATGTTGTGAAGTAGTAGTAGCACCACTAGCATCATACAATGGAATCTTGGACTGATAGTCCCGTGGTAGATTGACTAAAGGTAAAGGAAGGACTAGGGGAGCATACCATGTTGCCATTATAAGAGGTTGTGGAAAAAATGGGGGTTTTACGGTTGGAGGATGTTAGATGGGAGGGGGTTGATGGAATGGGTTGGTTTGAATAGTGGGTGTATGGATAACAGAAGTGGATGGACTAGCAGAAAAATGTTGAGCAGATCTAGGATGAGAAAAACCAAAATTATGAATGAAATGATGGTCAGGTGGAGTGGTTTCTCTACTACCAGGATGTTCACCACTATGTTGGGGTGAGTGTGAAGGCTCAAAGTCTATCTGATCTATATCATCAAGTGACCTAGTTCTGAATGGGTTTCTTAAGTCAACATGTGAATCTTGCAGAGCTGAAAGGTCTTCAGGAATAGAATTAGCTCTATGTACTAGCTTGACAACAGTTGAAGTTTTACACTTAGGAGATTTCCTAAGTAGAATTTTTGGATTATCAACTATATCAGGAGGATTTGGGTTGGGATGGAATCTAGTATGAACTCTTCTATAAGCCACTATACTATGTTTTCAGACCCAGTGGTAAGAAAAGTTTAACCAAATATGACAATATTTGATAGGCTAACTAATATTTCAAACAAGGAAACTTAATTTCTCACAATTTCCTTAAGCATGTTGGTATGATGTTATGATATAAATGGGTTTCCCAATGGAGTAGGTCTATTTGGATTGCAGAGTCACCAGGTGGAAATTGTTAGCTTTAGAAGGTAAAATGTTTTATGGTCCACCACCATTAATAGGTTTGAATACCAATCTGAATTATTTTTGGGTTTTCTGAGTTTTTACAGTCCTGTGGTTTATGAGAGTGTCCTAAATCTATTTTAGCACTTAGCTATGGTGATGAGACAAACATGGTTTACTCTGTGTCTTACTTAGCTGATTTCTTCAAGGTTTGATAAGGGTTGATGAGTGGTCCAAGGTGCAAGTCATATATGTCAAAGGATCTCTTTAAGTTGATTTTATGGAATGAAACAATATAAAATGAAGTGAAATAAATTAAACACATGAAGAAACAAAGAATAGCCTAAGATAAAGTAAGTACTTTGAAACTAACCTGCTTTTGGCATGCACTTAAGGGAGACACAAAAAATTAATCTAAGATCAGGCAAGTACTTTGAAACTAGCCTGCTTTTGATGTAATTTTAAGAGAAAACATTTTGAAAAACATAGAATAGCTTAAGATCAAGTAAATAATTTTAACTTAGCCTTCTTTCAGCATATTCAAGGGGAAAACATTCATGATAAACACAAAAAGTATTATAAGATCATGCAAGTACTTTGAAACATGCCTGCTTTCAACATACTCTTAAGGGAACTTTTCAAAGCAAATGTTGGGGAAGGAACTAGAGGATAGGGCTAACCATAGACTTCCATAACTCAATCTTCAATTAGTAGACTTATCAAAAACATTCAAAGACAATATCTCAAGTTGTACTATGGAAATATGGGCTCACCAACACTTCACTGGTTATACTCTATTGAATTACCTCAAAATTAAAAATCAGTAGAAAACATAAAGGATAAAGATTTTCAGTGAGATTTAGGGTACTTCAGAAGTAAATCCTAATCTATATTTTCTATTATTTATCAGAGAAAAGTGGACAGAATGGAAACAAAAAGAAAATAAAAATTTACAGTGAGAAACACATCACCATTGACATAGAGCAGGATCCCATAAATCAGCTATTTGTATTTGATGTTCAAACCAATTACAATCTTCAAGTCCAATGGGCCTCTACAACTTCAAACTTCTCATCTCAGCTTATGTGTCTTCAATTAAAAACAGAGCTACAATAGCTTCAAAAGTTATTTACATGCAATAGATATCTAAAGACGAAACTCTAAACTGTCTTCTATAGAAGTATTTATAGAAGAATGAGGAGGTGGAGTGTAAGAAGGATTCATTTGTTTAACTAATACAGAGTAATGGTGTATTGACCATTGGGAGGCCTTAGGGAGAATATTTTTAACGGTCATCTCTATATAAATTAATTTTACAATAAATTTCATCACCTTCAGTTGCCTTTGTTGACTTTGAGGGTTTAGGTAGGTTGGTAGTCAATGTTGAGTTTCCTTTTCTAAAAATATCCCTGACTGTGCATTCATGGTGCCTTCTTTTGAGGAAATAAACCTATAGGTGGCAGTTTTGGCCTTTATTGCTTCACTGATGTGGCATCCGAAGGCTTCCTTTATAGATTTTTCTATCTTGGAGGCTTTTAAACATTGTTTAGGCTTTAACTCTTGCTTTAAGGCCTTTAAAATCACTTTGGAATATTGGAACCTTATAAGTTGACTGTGTTCACTTAATGTGGCTTTGTCATTTGTCCTTTAACTGCGCTTTAACACTAAAATAGTAGGATTAAGATTTAATCTTTGAGACTTATGCACAGAACCTTTTTAACTTTAATCGTTTGCTCACCTCCCTTTAATCCTCTGTATCAAGCTTCAAACTGTGTATCAACTTTCAAACTCCATTTTTGATTTATCCACTGAGTCCTTATCTTCAATAATCATTGGTTAAATCTTTTCATCCTTGGTTTTCGGGCTTTAATCTTTGTCCTTAGTTATCACTGTCTTTTGTTATTTTTGAATTGGTTCAGCCTTAATACCTTAAACCTGTTGCTTTTAACCTTTTTAATCATGCTTTACCTTAATAACCATAGGTTTTGAAGCTTTCAAGATTCGCTCTTTAGCGCCAGAATTTCTTCAATCTTTTAATCTTCAGCTTTTACTATCTTTTCCTTTATCACTGTGGACCAGAGGTTCTTGGTGCAGTGGAGAGTTTTAAGGGTATGACCAGTATTTATATAGCACAGTCCAAACCCTTGGATGAAACCAGACAACCTTCTACCTTCATGATTTAGCCTTCAAACATGGAATAATTTGGCTCTGTCTTTTTGTGAGTTCCGAACAGGGTTTCCGTTCAAAAAACTATAGTAAAAACCTGCAACAAACCACAAAAATCGTTATAAAAAATCAGCGATGGGGGTTTTGATTTCTTAGGAGGATGATGAAGTGGAGGAGCAATGCAGAGGGGGGTGACTATGCAGGCGGTGGAGGCTTGTAGAGGAAAACAGGAGAAAATCCAGTTCAAATTGTATTTGGCGCGAACTGGACAAAAGTGGTTTTCACAATACCATTGGTGGTTATTGCACGACCCTCAGGTGGTAAGTGGTTTTTCCCGGAGGCAATGTGATTCCATTGATCGCTCGCCACGTGGATTTTTCAATACCACTGCTATCACATGACTTTGGAGTTTTAAACTCCAAGCGCAAAAATTATGCAATATGCCACCACAACCGTTAGATGAGGGGGGACATATCCGACAGTATGGATTGGGTGCGATAGGAAAGGTGCAGTAGGGGTACGCTCCAGGTAATTGTGGTAGCGTGTGATTGGACGAGTGCCTCACGCAAAGGATGACAGGCGTTGGTGGAGTTGGGTCACGATGAGAAGATTCTTTGGCCAATGTGAATAGATGGAAAGATTTGGATAGAGGAAAGGTAATAAAGGAGGCACGACAGCCGTTGATCTTTAAATATCAATGGTTGGGATTACTTCATAAAGTGACAAGGCGGGGATAAGGAGAAAGGGAAAAGGAGGAAGGGAAAGGTGAGGCTCTATGGGAGAACACAAAACTGGGGCCAAGGGAAGAGGGGCTTATCGCATCGGGAGGAGAGATTTCCGAAGGAAAAAACAGGCTTATAAAGGGAAGCCAATGTGATGTGTTTTGGGCACTTGGTTATAGTGCTCGAACACATGGAGGAGAAGGGTCGAATATTTTTAGGCCCTCGGGGGCTAAAACCTGAGTTTATATAAAAAGGCATTTCTTAGGTAGAAAGAGGGGTTTTTAAGGGTTTTTCCAGTTCCGATAGAGGGAAATTAAGGGTTTTTAAACCATAAACGAGGAGTTCTATGATTTGAAGGGATTTTTGAAGGTTTTTTGAGGGGAATGAAGGGAAAATATCAAAGAGGAAAGGAGATTTTTCATAGTTAAATGGAGGATAGAAAGGGCGAAAATGAGTAAATGAAATGATGAAAAAGAGGTTGTTTAGGGAACAATTTTGAAGGGGGCAACAGGTTTAACTTGGTGGTTTTCTTTTAATGAAACAACAGTGATGTTTACTTGCTAAGTTCAAACAACACAATAAAACTTCAAGAATGAGCATTTTTTTCATGAAAAAAATCTCTTGAAGGCTTAGGACTTATTTTTAGCCATCATTTGCTCTGAAATTTTTTTACCAATGGCTAACAGAATAGAATGAAGGGGATTCATCACAATAAGTTGGTAATGAAAATGGGTGTTAGTGAGGATGGAAACATAGAGGCGCAAGTAAAAGAGTTCAAAAGGTTTGAAAGGTGTCAAGAGAATACCAAAAATTTGTTTAAATAAGGGGATTTAATAATTGGAAAGAGCTTGGAGAGAAGAATAGGTACGGAAAATATGTCTAGAAATTTGGAAGAGAAAAAATAAGTGATGGCATAAGGAGGTGAGCATGTTCAGTTAGATGGATCGTGATTGTCTAAAAGGAAGCCTTGGTTTGTAAAGTATTGATTAGCCTATGGAGTGAGATATCATCACATAGAAAGAAGAGGAAGAAACACTTATTAATGTGTTCTAATTGTTTGAGCTAGAGGAAGGTCAAGTAGTATACATGATATATCCTAAGAAAAGTGGATCCAATCCAAACCAACCACTGTATGAATTTTGAAAATCCTATAGGTAATCCCAAATTTTTATTCTACTTTTGACTTGAAAGAACCTTTTCTTATTATTTTGGGATATAGTAGTAGTGAAAACAAAATGAAGGTGCTAATAAAAGTAGAAGTGGCATATGTTATGTTTGAATTTTAGTTCAAGTGGAGGAGTAGGCCTAATTATTCAAACATGTCCATAGGGTTTTATCTTGGTGAACAACCCAACCAAAAATATGGTTATAGTAGCTCCAAGAACTTTTTGAAGGGTGATGGTGATGAAAAACTGCATCGATTCTTATGTGGATTCATTTGGAGGGTGAAAAGGATTGTAGTGCTAGTTTCTAAGTTGATAAAGTTCCTCACCACATTTTGGGGGAATATTCTCTAATGGTGCATGGAGTTCATATAGATTTATCCATAGGGTGTAGCTAAGGCCTTAGACGAATTAAAGGTGATATTTATATCTAATTTATAGAGGCTAAACATTGAACAATAAAAAATCACTAAGCTGAAGGAGATTAAGAAAATGGTTGGAGAAATTTCTCACGAATATAATGAAAGATTACAGAAAATTATCTGTTGGGAATCACGATTTTCGTTAGACCAAAACCCGCAGGTGTTAGTGAACGATTGCATTGCCAGAGATAAGGATCCACGAAAGGCAATTAGTCCATGTCGCAAAACACACGGGGAGCTTTGGTTTGTCCAATGTCCAACAATATCCCCCCCCCAACACAAGCCAAGTGTGTATCGAACTCGTGACCTATGCTCTGATACCACTTGTTGGGAATCACAATTTCCGTTAGACCAAAACCCACAGCTGGTAGTAAACGATCACATCGCCAGAGATAAGGATCCATGAGAGGTGGTTAGTCCATGTCGTGAAACACATGGGGAGCGTTGGTTTATCAAATTTCCAACATTATCAACAAACTCTCCTATACTCTCCATGAAACTAAACACAAATAATGATCCATTCAAAGTTTTTTTCTCTTTAATAGTGTACCATTAATGCAATAGTCATGGGTGACATAGAGGGATGCCTTATCTTAGGCCATGAGGATAGAATCTTCTAGGGTGAACATCCATTTTACTAAAACATTTCATGCTTGGTAGGATATAAGAGAGAATTATGTAAGGATTTCCTTATAGGTAAAGGACATTGGTATTACTATTGTTAAAGGGGGTGGCAAGAGCATAATTTCAACAATTTATTTCAAATTTTGTATTTGTACTCTAGAAGGTCTTAGAGATTTATAGAAGAGGAATTTGGTTTCCTTGTTTCCCTATAATTTTGTAGAATTTCTAATTTCATATTTAGGTTAGGAATTTTTTGTAATTTTAGGTATAATTTAAGATTTTGTTTGATTTTCAAGGTCTCCTAATCATTAGGAAAGTTGAGTCTTATGATTAGGATTACTTGTGGCATCCTATGTATTTTTCGAACTTCAATACACCAAGGCAAATGAGGGAGGATATTTGGGGGAAATGTGATTGTCCATAAAATGTAGATCAGATTTGGGGACCTTGTAGCTCTTTTCCTTTGACCCTACTAGTTCTTAAAGGTTGTACTTGGAGTAGATAGTAGGAAAAAACATAATATGCCCATGAATATTAGTGTTGGAGCACCTATGGTTTGGGAGAAAGGATAAGGGGTTCAAGGAGTTAAGGGGTTTAGGGGTTTAGAAGCAAGCGGTTAAGGGTAAAGGGTAAAGGGTTAGGGCTTATGGGGTTTATGGGTTAGGGGGTCGAGGTATCAGGGGTTTAAGGGTTAGAGGTTAATGGCTTAGTGGTTAAGGGATTTAGGGGTTAACGATTAACCATCAAGGGCTTACATGTTAGGGGATATAGGGTTAAGTGCCTAAGGGTTATGGTATTTAGGTCTCAGTAGGTTAATGGGTTATGGGTTAATGATTCTAGGGGCTAGGGGTTATGGGTTAAGGGTCAAGGTTTAAGAGGATATTGGATTAGGGTTTTTGGGGTTCAAGGATTCTAAGTTAGGGGTTAGGGGTTAAGGGGTTAGAGGCTTTGGGTTTAAGGGATCAAGGGGTTAATTTGTAATGAGTTATTAGTGTAGGGGTTAAGGGATCATGGCTTTTGGGTTAAAGAGATAGAGACTTTAGTGGTTATGGGTTAAGTGTGTATGGGTTGTGATAATGTGGCCCCTAATCCCCTTGTCACAACTATTGGGGGTTCCCCTATCAATTTTTCTCATTGCCTTACCTATAGGTCCCATAGACCCTATTCCATAAGGCCATAAGGCTCCTTCTCATTCTCTAATGTTAGGATTATAGATCTCAGTAAACCTTGTTCGAACCTCTCACTTCTACCCATCCATGCTACCCTTATGTCCCCTTGTCACGTTCAATACACCAAAATATCCCCCTCCCCAAAAATTCATGAGAATTGAACATTTGGAGGAGATCATTTAACAACAAAGTCATAAATAATACATTTATAATGGTGTCTTGGAGCTTTTAGATGTCATTTCATTCAGCTACAGTGCTAAGTGAGAGATATGCAACTCACTATAGGTGTATCAAGAGGCTATTAGTCTATTGGCTATAGAATTTGACCCTTTTTATTTGTAACTTAGCGAAATGGAAAATATGTGTAGACAATCTCCATTTTTCTTCTTTCACCAGGCCATGTAAAATAAATGAAGAAAATAGTCTCAACCCCTTGGAGAAGGAAAGTTGAGAAAAATAATTAGCATGAACAAACAACGAATCCAATGGGTTAAGCTTAGAGGGGTCTTCCCTTTGTAAAAAAGAATCCATAATATTGTTAGAGTTAGTATGAATATTTACTAGAAGTTGAGTAGTCTTCACATCACCAACCACATCCTATAGAAAGGTACCAACCCCTATAATAAAAATGATGTTTCAAAATAAGGTGTAGTTAATACAAATAATATCATCTTATGAATCTATTACAATATGATTTGGAAAGTAAGTTTCCATAAATGTGTGAAAGAAACAATCCATTTGGTCAGAAAAAGGAAGTCTTTTTGAAGACCTCAAGAAACCCCCTTAAAGGAGACAAGAAGGGTTTGAAACCATAGAATACAAGTTGATCTATGAACCCTATTTCTGATGTGTTCTATGCATGTGTTTGTTCAATTGGTTTGACATGTGATAGACAATATATGAAGCCTTTTTTTCCACATATAATCTTAATTAGATATCATGTTGCTAAGAATGAAGTGTCTAGATTACAGTTAAAGTTGCTATTTTAGTTTGTTGTCTTTTTTTGTCTTGTAGAGTATGAATCTTTTTGGTCTACTGCACTAAGGTAGTTTGGATTTCAAATATTCAAGGAATATGTGAGATAATTTAAGACCATATTGTAATCTTTGAAATAACATGATGAACTACTTAGCATAATTTATGGTGTTGTATTGATTGAGATGTTTATTTTTGGATGGATGGATTTACATCTCTTTAGCCAATAGAAAAAAATCAGTAAGCATTGTTGCAATTATGTTATTTACATGTTGAAGTGTCATTGAGACTTATAGGTATAAGATTTAGACTTGTATGTTGTCACCTATCTGGGTGCGATGATACCTTGTGGAGGTAGGCAAAATTTCCATTTTTTTAACTCTTCGAAATATTCTATATGCTCTTGAGATAATTTCAATATTTAAATAAAATTAAAAACAAATGTAAATTCATGTGATAATTACTAATCAATTCGGGGGTGACTCAAAAAATTGTAGCATGTTGTCTTTTTGAATTTGTTAGTAAGTTAGGGTTTCATAAATTTGTAAGCTTTAATGGGATTTATTATGGTTGTATGTGTTTTAGAGAAGCCATTTTGGAGTGGTGGTTGTTATTCCTTTATTGAATTTGATTTATTTGGTTCTTCTTCTTGTGCATGCCCACTGTGGTATCTTCTCGTTTGCAAATGCTTTTTTATTATGTACAGAAAAAGTTCTTGTTGCATCCTTGAAAAAGTTGCACAATTCTCCTGATTTATCTTTGCAATACCTTGAATTGTCTTGCTTCTTTCAATTGGGCTGGAATTTTCCACCTTAAGAGGGTTGTTAGTTGTTGTCTAACTAAATTGTTACAACATTTTTTCTTGTTTTATTTGTTTATTTTTTCTTCAAGGAGGTGTTTCCTTTAAAATCTAGAAGAAGCATTGCAAGTGGCATGATTATAGCAGTCATCAGAAGATGTTTGTGATTATGTGCAAAACAACCCTTAGAGGGTGAAAATGGGGTATGTTATAACTATTGAAAAATTTGGCTAACTCCAATTAGATATGTTATATGTAGTTCAAAATTAGGAGATTGAAGACCATACTGTTGCACATAAAAATGCACTACTCCTCAAATATTAGGGTAAGTGCAAGAGTATTTATTGAATATATTTTAGTCACATGATACAACTATCCCACAACTCTACAGTAAATATACCAACATGGAACTACAAATTTAAAATCGATCAATGCACTCACTTTCATGGGAAGTTCATGAACATTTTTATTTTGTTATATAATGCACTTTTCCCACATCTGGAGATCACACGAAAATGGAATTCATAATAAATTTTTCTGGGTGAAGAAATTCATTTTTCCTGCAAGAGTAGGTTACATAGCTATAATGTCTTGTGTTTTTTCATACATCCAACCGAAAACATATATTGTAGAAATTTTGAAGGAAAACCCACTCAAATTATCATAGAATCTCCAGGTGATCTCATTAAAAAGGTATGTTTCTCCTTTTATGTTGATTATTCTTTCTCTTCACTGTGTTTTTTATATAAGTTCATTTCAATTCATTCATATCAGATATACTCTCGCTCCTGGCTCCAATTTAAAGGTCGAGTTCTCAACATTGTTTCTTGTTCTTTATTTTGAAAGTGCTTGTGGTTTGAAGAGGTTTCAAGAGACAAGAATCTGAAATAGTTGTTGTTAGGCTAATGCAAGTTTTATAGGTAGAATGTGTGGCTTCAATCCCCGATGTCTCAAATTTGGCCGCACATTCAGGAGCTAGAATGGTCATCCTTCACTCACATTTATCATGAGCTCAATCAAATAGAAGATAAACTCTCTGAAGAGGCATTCAAGTATCCAGCTGATGACCTATCAGCAAGATCAAGGTTGTGGCACACCCCAAAAAAAGGCAACTCTCAAAATTTAAGCTAACAACAACCCCTACTCCTAAAGCTGACAACTTGTCCCCCTCAAGGACCACTACCTTCTCTCCATAATCACGCAATACTTCCTCATCAAATCACTCAAATTCATCATTTATATACGCCCAAAAATCTATTTGTGTTATTTTTCCCGTAACATTTTTCAAATAATCTGATGTTTCATATCGGTGAATGTCAAATGCCAATTTACTATTTGAAAACCAAATTTGCATCCCTTGTAGCTAATGATCGTTCTTCGTTGAATATTTTCTTGAATGGAATTTTGTTTACTAATTTTTATCATTTAATGATTTCTTATATGTCATGATTCTTTTCTATTTCATGCCTTACGACATTTCGTTTGCAACAACTGGTGCAATTGCTAGTTTAAATTTTTTCACATATTTAAAAAAATAAACAATTTTAGTTCATGGAATGTAACTCAATTGGCAATCACCTTGTTATGAAATATTATCTTAAAACATGAGATTCAATGTTCAAATCCCTTAGACTTGCCAACCAAAAAATACTATTTTTTAATCTATTTATTTATTATATATTTAGAATGTGGTTTAATTAAAAAATAAAAATATAATATAAAATAAATAAATATGACATCATTAAATTCATATGGCTTGAATATCTATTTCAAAAAAAGAAAATATAATTATCCACTATCCACTCGTGAAATTTCAATGCAAAATTTTAAATGCTAATGATTTTGTTCTACTTGCTAACTGTCTTAAATGAGTTTTGTTTTAATTGTTATTGTCTTATGTCGTCATTGTCTTAAATATAAATTTATGTATTAAATATTTTTATCTCAAATTGCTTTTGTCTTAAAATTTTTTCCTTTCAAACTGCTTTTTGTCTTAAAATATTTTTGTCTCAAATTGAGTTTGTCTTATATATAAAGTTTTGTTTTAAAATACTTTTGTCTCAAATTGTTTTTGTTTGTCTCAAATTGTTTTTGTCTTAAATATAAAGTTTTGTCTCAATATATTTTTGTCTTCAAGATTATTATTGTCTTAAATATAAAATTTAAGACAATTCAATTGATATTAAATTTTAATATAAAATAACTAAAATAAAAATTGACTTTTTAAGACAAAAAATTTATTTTGTCTTTAAAAAATGTCTTAAAATGCCCTTAGTGTAGTAGTGTTATGTATGCAATGCATGAGTATTCATCCTTTGTATAGCATGAGAGCTAGAGGTAGGAGATGGGTGTAGCTCACTTATACTAGATACATTTTTAGTGGGAATTTTGATTATTGTTAGTAAAAGTGAGATTTGGAAAAAATTTCAAGGGAATTTAAACATTATCCCTACATACTTTCTTGTCTTTACACTTTATACATTTCCCTTAACTTTGATGAAAAAAAAAAAAAACAAAGTCAACATTTTAATACATTTCATATCTTATTTACTAATGAACTTTACCCATTGATAGGAATTTCACCAAGCTTGAAATGGCGTCCGTGATTAGCCATACATTTCACCAAGTTTCAAAAAATTCTAGTAATCAACGGCCACATTTGTCTATGTTAACGGAAACGTAGAAAATTTCCATAAACGAAGATGGACTGGTAGAGAAAGGGCCTAGCGGACCAGGAAGAGCGGGTTCCGAAAATCTGCAATCATCGGTCTATGTGAATTGAGACGGAGAAAATGTAAACGAAGAGTTTGGTGCACGCAATCTGGTTCGGAGAATCGATTATGTCACAGAAACGAAAGAAATTCAAATGGAGACTGAGATAATGTCTGTCTATGTAAACAGATAGAAACATATACGGACAAGTGGGCCCACGTATCAGCAGGTATGTAAACTGAGACGGAGAGGTGGGACCACCCGAGAATTTGCATTAGATATACGTAAACGAGACGGAGAGATTGATTGAATTAATATTGAAATTTATGTCATTGTGGGGGTTGATAATAAAGTAACTTAATAAGGAGATACACTTTTTTATTTGGTTGGAATTTCTCCTTCAATCTTGGTAAGAATTCTTTGAAGTTGGATAGTTAATGGATCTTACATTCCTAGGATTTATTTAAAATTGGATGACTGTTTTTTAATTTCCTCCAAAGTTTTCAATTTTGCCATAGGCTTTTGCTTATTGCTACCATCCTAATATTTTTAAAATTTTAATTTATAATTATTTTTTTTTAAATTAAATATTTTTTTTTTTAATTATAATTATAAAAAATTTATAATTAATAGTAATAAAATAAAAATAATTAAGAGTAATAAAAAACAATAATTTTATAGTATGGATTCTAAATTAAAATTTATTTTATAATATTATAAAAAAATTTATACAAATAATTAATTATAACTATAAAAAATTATAGAAAAAAATTTATAAAAATATAAAATCATTCTATTTTAAAACATAGTAAATAAAAATAATAATATTATAAAATTTATTTCTACCTAAAAAAATTGCTTATTTAAATTTAGTGTGAACCATTCAAGTAAAAATCAATGATTATCTTTAATATTATTATTCAAATCCACATTTAAAATTCAAATTAATCTAATACAACAGAATAAAAAACACTAACTCCATTAACTTAAAATTCAATTATAAAAAAAAACACGAGTGACTCATTTAAAATTAAATTTAATCGAATACGACGAAAGGCACATGAGTGACTCAATCCAATTGAAATAATATCCACCCAATTACAGCATTCATCTCTCAAAGATTGCGAACTGTTACACCATTACCTTGTTTATAATTGGCACCTGAACGCGTTGGGCATCCTTGTTTCGATTGCAGATTTTCTTTGCCTAGAAATGTCACCTAAATGCCCTGGGCATCTTTTGTCGATTTCAAATTTTCTTTGTCCTGAAATGGAACCTGAATGCCTGGGCATTAAGAGAGAGGTCGAATCCAAATTAGCGGAGAGGTCAATTATCTGAGGAGAACTCATTCGAGATACTCTCCAAATCTGCAAACAACAGCCCCAAGTGCTTATGGAGAAATACCACATCCATCTCCCACTTACTGCAAATCGTTTCCTTGTCCAGAGGCCGCTATGCCGTAAAACCCCTCTTCCTTCCATCTTATCCTTCAAACGCTCTCATAATCTTCAGTGGGTCTAATAGGGTAAGAATTTAATTTTAAATCTAATTAGGAGATCAGTCTAACAGGGTAGGAATTTTAAAACTCATGGAATTTCGATTTCAAATCTAAAACCGATGGATTTTTATAAGACCGATACTAGGAAAAACAAATTGGTGGGCTTACCTGTAGGAAAATTTTTTGGCAGGAAAATCACACCATGTTGAGTAATTTTCCTATCATCCAAACCTACGAGCTCAGGTTCTGGCTGAGAAAATTTTCCGTACATAAAAGGCGATTGATAAACTTTCATCCAACCATGTTCAAGATCAGTTTCTTGTTGAGAATGTTTTCCAACCACAAACAAATATGATAATGAACACCAACATCAGCCTACGAGATCAGTTTCCGGGTGATAAATTTTTCGAGCAACAAACGTTTACAACAATAATTAACACCAACATCCGTCTAGGAGGTCAGTTTTGTTTGAGATAATGCCTATTTATGATGCATACTAAAGTTTAGGGATTGGTTTGGTTTGTTGGAGAATGTTGAGGGATTCTCTCAACCTCTCCCTTCAAGAGTGGAATAAGTTGGATCTCACTCCAACTATATATATTTGATGTATCTCAGTTTATTAAATGTAATATAGAAATTAATTATTGTATGTTATTCCTGTGCATCTCTGCTCTCATGATTTCTAATTTGGTGTCGGAGCCTCTACTGGCTTAAATCCCTCACGGGATGTCCAGGAAGATGTGAGAGTATTGATTTTCATTTTCTAATGATCATTAGAAAATGTAAGAAGTTTCTCAACAATTAGTTTCATGAAATTGATAAAAAGGCTTTTCTTAAGAGCACCTAATTTATAAATGATTGAAGTAAAGGATTTACATATCTTGCTACAATTTAAAGGTAGTCATATTAAGATCTAGCTTATCCTACATTAATATATTCCCTTTACTTAAATAATATAAAAAAATAATATTGTAGATTTATTAATTTAAATAATAATAATAATAATATTAAACTTATATATATATATATATATATATATATATAGTTGAATCATTCTTCCAAATATATTTTTGAAGAAGTATTTCAAAATATGTAAACGAATTCTACAATAAACAAGAGATTGCTCTATTTAAAACAAATAACTTACCTTATAGTTCCAAGACAAAGCTATAAAGCTGGGCTTTGATTAAGCCTTCATTAAAAGTTTTGGGGTAATCATACCTCACTATTAAGGGATATGGAGAAGTTATCACCTTTAATTGAGGTATTTATAGAGAAAATGTTTTAATTGATCATTTAAAATGTTTTTGTTGTTAGTTCTGATGAGGTGATGACCGAGGAGATGGGAATACTGGGGCCATGTGCTTGCCACCTAGCAAAAACAGACAAATTAAATGGATGGACCCTATGTATGCAATGCATGTGAGTATTCATCCTTTCTATCTCATGAGGTGAGCTAGAGGTAGGTGATGGGTGTGATAGCCTACTGGTACTAAATCCTTATGGGAATTTTGATTATTGTTACTAGAAGTGAGATTTGGATAAATTTTCAAGGGAATTTAAACATTACACCTACATAATTCCTTGTCTCTACACTTCCCAAGTTTCTCTTAACTTTGAAAAATAATAATTTAAAGACAACATTTTAAAACATTTCCTATCTTATTTATTAATGAACTTTACCCATTGACAAATATTTCACCAAGTTTCAAATGACCTCCATGATTAGCCATACATTTCACCAAGTTTCAAATGACCTCCATGATTAGCCATAGCATGGGATCATACCCTAGATCTTCTTTATAGAATTTACAACTTGATGTTATAGAGAAGGTTTATTATTTCTTATAATATGAAAAATTAGATTTTATCCATGACATTCCTTCCCGTTCTTATGGGCAAGGTAAATGTGTACTAATTCTTAGAATATGAAAACATTTTAAAATGTGAAAGTAGGGAAATTACTTTCAATTTTATTTATCGCATTCCATGAACTATTATGGGTAGGTTATTAAATAATTGGAAATATAGGTTATTAGATTATTGGAAATCATGAACTTTGAGCCTTTTAACACAAAGGTTACCAAAAAATTTATATTAGAAGAGATTTTTAATAAACATTCCCCGCACCTGCCACTCCTGGATATAATACTGTTTTTACTCATTATTGAAAGTTATATATATATATATATATATATATATATATTAAATCTAAATTTTCTATTAATTCATGTCAAAGATACATTCCAAGTAGTTGTTGAACAAAAATCCTCTGACCTCATTCATGTGAGTAGTTGTTAAACAAAAAGCTTCTAACTTCATTCCAACTAGAATTATTAGACAAAATATAATAACATAAACACATTGTAAGTGACAAGAGAAAACTAAGAGACCACATGCAGATAGCCCAAAAATACCAAAAGATGCCAAGAACTAGAATACATCTAATTTCCATCCTTGATATAAAAGGTTTCCAAGAACTAGATTATCCAGGTTGTTTCCTGTTAGAGAAGGAGGAAAAAAACTTATGAAAGTGTTCTTCCATATGTTCCATTCTGCTTTCCAAACGATCTAGCCTCTCATGAATTATTTTTTGGTCACAAAGCAAAGCTACCAATTTTTCCATCAAGTACCACTAATTATGATAGAGATCATTCATAAAGCTAGAAATTTCATTCTTTTCTTCATACCAAACTTGAGTGTGTTGTCGCCGGAGCAGAGTAACTTGTTAGAATTAGTTTTCAGAGAATGAAATTGAGGAGAAAATTTTATTCTTCGTGGAGAATGGATAGCCTGTTGATCCAATTCTTCACCTAAATCCGAAATTTCTACCGTGCTATGCTCCATGTGGCCCTATGGCACACGACCCCTACACGCGCAACCACATTGGCATTGAATAGCCTCCAAGGTATCAAACTTACTCCAAACCAAAAACCAGTGTCAGTTCCTTTGAATTTGACTTTTTTAAGGGAATTATTTTCCAACTTCTTATAGCTACCGCTATTAAGAAGACGATCCAACATCTTTTTGCGGAATTTGGTTAGAATTTTTCCTTCAATATTTGTAAAAATTCTTTGAAGTTGGATCGTTAATGTCCAAAATTCCTAGGATTTTTTTAAAAATTTGGATGATTGTTTTCTAATTGCCTCTAAAGATTTCAATTTTACCATAGGCTTTTGCCCGCTGCTACCACGCTGAATAGAATTATTTTTTACCCATTATTAAAATTTTAATTTATAATTATTTTATTTTTAAATATTTCTTTTTAATTTTTTAATTATAATTATAGAAAATTTACAATTATTATTAATAAAATAAAAATAGTAAAAATTAATAAAAAAATGAATAATTTTATTTTAGAGGTTGTAAATTAAAAATTATTTTATAATATTATAAAATTATACAAATAGTTAATTATAACTATAAAAAAATATTTTGTAAATGTTTTTATTGTGGCGTTTCGAACCACCTACTACCAAGGTTTATTATCAATACAAAAATCACTGAGAAAAGACTGATCTTTAAAACATTGTAAATAAAAAAATAATATTGTAAAATTTATTTTACTTGAAAAACTTGCTTATTGAAATTTAGTGCGAAGCATTAAAATTAAACTCAATGATTATCTTTGATATTATTACTTAAATCTACATTTAAAATTCAAATTAATCTAATACAACAAAACAAAAAATTCAATAATAAAAAATACTCCATTAACTTAAAATTCAATAATAATAAAAAACACTAGTGACTTACTTTTCAGTTTAATCAAATACGACAAAAAGCACACGAATGACGGGATCCAATTTATATAAGATCCACCCAACTCCGGCACTCATCTCTCAAAGATTGCGAACCGCTGCTTATGGAGACATACGGCAGCGAACGGTTACACCGTTACCTTATTTAGAATTGGCACCTGAACGCCTTGGGCATCTTTATTTAGACTTTCTTTGTCCAGAAATGTCACATAAATGCCGTGGGCATCTTATGTCGATTTCAAATATTCTTGGTCCAGAAATGGGACCTGAACGCCTGGGCATTTAAGGGAGAGGTCGACTCCAAATTAGGGGAGAGGTCAATTATTGGAGAAGAACTCGTTCGAGATACTCTCCAAATCTGCAATCAACAGCCCCATAAGCACTTGGGTGCTTATGGAGAAATAGCTCATCCATCTCCCACTTACTGCAAAGCGTTTCCTTCTCCAGAGGCGGCTGTGCCGTAAAACCACACTTCCTTCCATCTTATCCCTCAAACGCTCTCACAGTCTTGAATCTTCAGTGGGTCGACTAACTTTTCTGATCCATCCTCGAAGTACTGGAATGTTTAACAGTTTATTTTGTCCAAAGCTTTAGAAATTTGCTTGTCCATCCTGGAAGTACTGGAATGTTTTACAGTTTATCATGACTACAGCCTTTGCTTATCATTTATTCAAATTCTCCCGCGTTGAAATTTGAAATGAACATTAACTCATCCACAAAACTAGTCATGAGATTATGATCATCATTTATTCAAATTTGGAATTAATAAAAGTAATCATGAGATTACGAGTTAACTGTACCGAGGAAAGACAGACAAGGTTTAACGATCCATACCCTTGATCCGGACGTTAAAATTTGAAATTAATGTTAACAAAACAACAACAATAATCATGAGGAGACGAGACCAGTTACTGCAGTGACCAAAGTGCAGTGAGAAAAAAATATCTAATGTATCTAGTGGTTAGTAACACGTATATTTTTTTATTTAAAAATATTAAAGGTTCAGATTCATCAATATTGTTATCTAAGTTTGTTGTTGATGTTTTTTTTCTTATTATGAATGCAAAAAAAAGTGTAGTTATAGATTTGCTTCATTAAAATATGAGCGATAAAGAAGAATTTAATTGGAGTCAATCTTTTCAACAACTTTAAAATTAAATGACCAAATTCATATCTATTAGGATAGCATTTTGATGATGGCCAAGTTTATGATGGAATTCTAAAAAAAAAAGCAGACATTAAGTTTAGAGTGGAGAGAGTATGAATGATAGAATGTGATCTCTTCGTAGTAATTATAGGGGACATTACCCTCAACCATTAGCAAGGATATAGTGGCCTAAATCACTTGTCATGACTTATGCTAGATTGTACATTACTAAAATAGATTTCAGTTTCATGATGATTGGAAAATGTAAGAGGTGTTGATTTGTGTAGTTTGTGAGGTATTCCAACCCCTAGGGTTCAGGGTTTCGAGGGAAAAGCGCCACAAAGGTCACTTGTGGGCTTGGAACCCATGTATGGGGTTTTGCACTCATTGATGTTTGGGCCAAAACCATGATGAATTTTGACATGTGATGGATGATGATGATAGTGATTGTTGAGACGATTCTAACTCACACAACTAGAATCATCCGATTATGAGTTTTCGTTGAGGAGAAATGAACTTTTGAAGTTGGAAATTAATTATTGGTTTTCAAGACATGTAGGCTTGATGTAAAAATTAGCCAATATATGTGTCTCTTCATGAACTCATGGAATCCCCTCATTAGATTTAAATAGAGGGTGAATTGAAGGTGTTTTAGGCATCCAAGTGTGCAATTTTCTCAAGGGAATAGCTCTGAAATTGGACAACCTAGCCACAACAAGAGAGCGGTCTTGGACAATGTGGAAGAAGTATGCTAGAGGAGGCCAAGTAGCTGAGACAAGTGTGGATTGTTTGAGGGTCTATTTTGGGTTGGAAATTTGTTGTTTCAAGGGCTAAGAGGGTAGGGTGTTAGGCCGAGTATGTATAGGGAAGTACGATGTTGTTCTATGACTGTTTGGGCACATTTTGTGGAGGAAAAAACAACAACAAATTTTTTGTGCTAGGATGCAAGCGATATCACACAACTAGGATTGTGTTAAGGGTGCCAAGGGGTGAAAAGTCCCTTAACGAGGTAGCGTGGGTGTAGAGGAAGTCTTCCTAGGTGGACCACAACCATTAAAGGGCTTGTTTTTTTACTATGGAGTGAGTTTCAGGTTGCAACATGTGCCCTAACCAAGATTGCAGCAAACAAAAGTACGAAAACATAAATGACAAAAATGTTTTGTGGAGGAACGCTGGGTCAAGAACTGACTGGTTTGTATCAAATTCACTTGTGGCATGTTGGTGCCATGTGGAACGCTTTCCGGGGAGGTGAAGAGTCTTCCTAGGGTTCCATTGATTTGGTGAAGGGAAGTGTGTTTGCTACCCAAAGTAGCCCTAGATAAGCTATCGTGACATGACAAAGATAAGTTGAAGGTTGTGTGAATAGTGGTGCCGAAGTGCAACACTTTGATGGACTAAAGTGGTTTTATCCTAACAGTTGGATCTCAGGAATTAGGCCTACCCAGAGAGCATAATGGATCAAGTCGTGTACACTCTACATATATGACTTGCAGCAGTGTTAGGTGGTAGCCCTCTTGGAGTCTTGATATGAGGTGACCTTGATGGAATAAGGCACTACTAGTGAGAAGTACAGAAGCAAAGGACCGATAGGATGAGATATGCCATCAAGTTTTTCATTATATCTTATATACCATAGACTGTTGTATTATTCATATTTTGGTTTAATATAACAAATATTGAAGATTGCACGTTATTATATAATTTGTTGAAAAACTATGTATCTGTGTGCATGTGTGATTTACTGCTTTATATTTCCGCTATGCAAAGTAGTTTATGGTTGAGATCCTTGGCTTGGTATTTTTGGTGATTTTAAGACTCTAACCTAGACCCAAGGTCATGGAAATTGAAGTAGAGGTTGCTCATCAATCATTCCCTTGAAACTGATAAAATGACTACTCTTAAGAACACCTAGGTTATGAATGATTGAAGTAAAGGATTTTTAGATCTTGCTACAAATTTAAGGTATTCATATTACGATCTCACTTGTCTTTGAAAATTTGCAGTGTAGGAATAATTGCCCATACCATTAGTATATTCCCTTTACTCAAATAAGATAAAAATTGATATTGTAGATTTATTAATTTTCAAAAGAATTTTAATAAAAATAATAAACTTTAACATAGAGAAATATCAAGGTTGTTGAATCATTCTTCCATATATCTTTGAAAATTTATTTCAAAAAATTTGAAGGAACTATAGAAAAACCCGGAAAAACTCTAGAATAACCAAAATATTGTTCTCTTTTAAACAAATAACTTACTCTACAGTGCCAAGAAAAACCTACTAACCTTCATCCTTGATTAAACCTTCATTAAAAGTGTTAGGATAATCATACCCTCACTATTAGGGAATATGGATGAGTTGTCTTCTTTAATTGGGGCATTTATAGAGAAATTTTTTTAATGATCATTTAAATTGTTTGTGTTGTCGCACCTTCTGGGGATGAGGATAAAGGAATTGGAAAGCATGGGGCCTTTTTCACACCACTTTGTGAATGAAGAGGAACGGATGGGGTGGTCTGGCCACCCTTGTGCATGCAATGCATGTTAGTATTTCACCCCTTGTAACTCATTAGGTGAGCCAGAGGTAGGAGACAAGGGGCGTGACAAGCTTGCATGAATTGCGTCCCTATGGGAGTTTCGATAATTATCTTAATGCAGGCTTCTATGATTCATGATTGTAAACAAATCACTTCTAGATAAATCACATGGGAGTTTTGAGGTTGACACATTCCGCCTATTATGGCTCATCATTAAGACAAAGATGGATAGCCAAACCTAAGGAAAAATTAAATACAATAGAGATGCAATAAATAAATAAGAACATACATCAAATAAATAATAAAATATATAAATAGAATGTTAGAAAATACAATTCAATAAAAATAAAAATAGAGAAAATCCATAAAACTAGGAATTAATCATAAACTATAATGGAAACTAATAACAAAAAAAAGCTCCCCCAGATGTGGGTGACATGACGCAAACATGAGAAGCCAGTTCCTCCCATGCACAGGCTGACGAAGTCTTGCATCACCAGATCTAACGTGATGTGGAACCTCCTCTCAGAAATCATTTACATGAGCACCCTAATGCACCTAATCTGTTGCCATACCCTGAATCACATGAAACCCCATGAGAGTGTAACTCACATATGCGAATGTGTCACAAAATTGCACAAAATTTGTGCTTTTGCCACAGGTCTTCAAAAGGCAAGGTCTTTCATCATTGTGTCATCCCCATGCTACTTTAGTTAGACTCCAGAGCCTTCTTTTCCTCCCTTGTCATTCTAATGTTTCCTTAGTGTCATTGCGCGCTCCCCTAGCTATCTGACCTGCCTCTTACACACCACCATATTGGTGCTAGCATGCTGGGAACCCATCATGTTGTTTCCCTCCAGGCTGCGTGCTCCCCGTGGTGTTACCCCTAGCTACGCGCCCCGCTTTGGAATTACTTGCCTCTTCACATTCACCCCACTACACGCCTTCAAAGGCAGGCTCCCTCACTGTGCACCCCCCTTCTGCTAGCCCCCATGCTACATAATTTTTAGCTGAGCGCCCCCTCGCTTTGATTTTATGTTAAGCGCTCCCTTGTTGAGCAAGTCATCACACTTGGACCGACCTCCCCCACTCTTTTGATTCACCGCCCCATGGCTCCGCGTCAGTGCTAAAAGACCACAGTGGTAGCCAAATAGGCATGTTCTCGAATCGATATCAGTGTGGCCACGACGATCGTTTGGAATCCATTGACGGCTCCTCTTTTGGTAGCCATGACAGGGAGGCACCAAAACACTCTGAGTGCACCCAGGAGGAGATCACCCTAGCTCAGGAAAATCAAAGGGGCAGAAGGGGCCCCAGGAAGTCCACCATCACATACCCTGAGCAACCTACTCCTTGCAAATCCGAGCCTCTCTTGATTCAGGAGGCCTCGGGGGAGGACACCGATGTGTGGATCATGGACTTGGATGGATTTTGGATGTAATTTCCTGATGCTGAGTACCCAGTTGCTCCCATCCTCTGTGTAGCTGCATCAAAGCCCCCTTGTGTGTGTTCCTCTGAGGAAGAGGCCATTGCACAGGAATATGGATGACGCATCAAGGAGGAGGAACTTGTTACAAAGGATGATGAAGGAACACCATGACTGTGTGGTTGCTTGACTGTTTTTTATTTTCTGTTATTTCAGCACATACTGTAGATATTTTATTTTTTTATGTGTCACGACACACCTTGTAAATTTTGACTGTTCAATGCTATTAAAGGGTTGGTTTCCTCCTCGGAGGCAGCCCCAAACCTATGTTATTTTGAAAGAATCGAAGGCTGGGATTGGAGAAGCACATCTTACCATCTCAGCTCGATGCCTATGTAAATTTTACTTTGAATTAATATAGTTTAGCCTAACTTACCAAAAAAAAATTAACAAAAAAAATCAAACCTGGGTCATACATTTAGAAAATAGTAATAATATAATGTTATTTAATTCAATATGTAGAAGGAATCATAAAGGAAAGATTATGAAATTCAACGAATAAAATAATTAAAAATTAAAAATTAAATTGAATATAAAATAATTCATCTGGAATAAAAAATATTATTTTTATTTGACTAAAAGATAATTCAATAAGAATTATATATATATATATATATATATATATATATATATATATATAATTGTTTTACCAATAAATAACAATAAAGGTATAGTCGAACTTATAGGCAACAATGACCTTTGTCATGAGCCAATATTCTGTAGAAATTTTAAAAACTTGAGTTATAGAATTCGAGTGCCATTGGGGTTTTTTTATGGGAGTTGAATCTATTTATGCATTCAAATATTAATTAAAAAAAAAAAACTGTGTTTTTTTCTTGAAATTATTTTTCCGGATTTAAGTGAAAAAGTCTATTTCATCTATAAGTTAGACTATGCAAAAAAAAATATATATATATAACCATGGAATTTTATTAATTAAATACATAAATAAATGTATGAAAAGGAAAATTAAAAGAAATAAAAATATATATGATCCATAAATCTGAAACTCAACTTATATTTAAATTATAGCATTGAGAAAAGGATTATTGGAGGTTGGAAGACTTATTATGAGCTAGAAAACAATCACAAGTGAGTCAAACTTTGCGTTTGGAGTAAAAAAAATTCCCTCTTTCAGACTCTCGTTACCCCTTTTGTCTTACACAGATGTAAAGTTTGGGGTTGCATTATAACCAGAGAGTCATGGAGAAAGATTAATATGGTTCAAAATAAATTTGTAACCTAGAAGTACCTCAATATAAAGGGAAATGCTCCCTATCTTATCCTCATGATATAAGTTGGTCTTTCCCCCATTGAATTATAACTTTGAGAAAAGGGTTATTGGAGGTTGGAAGGCCTATTATGACCTTGAAAATAAGTGTAAGTCGGTTATTTTTGTATTTGGGGTAAAAAATTTTCCTCTTTGAGACTCTCACTACCCCTGTTGTCTTATATGAATGTGAAGTTTTGGGTTGTATTATATCTAGATAGTCGTGGAGAAATATTGAGATGATTCTAAAGAAATTCACAACCTACAATGTCGAGATCAAGAGAAATATTCCCTATCATATACTCCTGATATATGATGGCCTTCCCCCATTGAAAGGTAGGATTTAAGAAATAGAACATAGTAAACAATTAATGGTTGAATAAAATGACACCCGGAAAATAGAAATTATAAATTAAAAAAATAAATAAATAATAAGTCAGCCATAAATAACATAGAATAAATTAGATATTAAACCCATAAAATATGAATTAACAAACTGATTGAACTTGATCATGAGCACCATAAAGAGACTTACACCTTATAATTGATAGTATAAAAGAACAAACCAATAAGGAGACATTAGAAATAGTAAAAGAACAATTAAAAACAAAAACTCAAATTCAAACAACTTATCTCACAGAAGCATTAAGGGTAGGAAAGGTACTTGAGCATAAACACAAACTAATCCATGTTAAGGTAAGTTTTAATGACCATAAATTAGATATACTCAAGAAATACCCATGCCTAAAAGGAGCAAGAATATTTATAAATGAAGATATTATTCCAAAAGACCAAGTTGTACTTAGGAAAGATGGCCAAAAGGTCAAGGAGGAAAAAATAAGGGAAATGGGTTATCATTAGGAAAAGGAAAGTTATTATTAGAGATAGATTCCAAAATATGAGTCATAAATAGGGACTAGCGTTACTCTAGATCCTCTTATGGAACTAAAATGGTTTTCCATGATGCAAAGGTCATATTTTAAGTTGGATCTCGAGTGATATTGATCTTATTATGTTAGTCGAAACTTGGGAGCATGATGAATTGTTGGTCCCTCACCTTGATGGATTCATTCTTTGGCCATCTTGGAATAAGAAATCCTTTTGGAGGGGTCTTTGTGGCATAGCATGCTATATAAAGAACATTGTTTCTTCTCACATCTGACTTCATAAAATCTACCCCTTCAAATATCAGTACATTTGGATAGAGATATATGATTCTACCACCAATAAGATTTTTCTTGCAATCTGCTATATTTCTCCTATCAACTTGTTGACAGTGCTGGACCCGCCAACATTCCGGGGATCTTCGTGATATGAAGTCCTAATTAGACCTCGCGTTGTTTAGTGTAGGAGTCCCATCGGAATAAAGGTTGGGTTTCCATATTCTTAAAGATCTGGCTTGGCTCTGACTATGAGCAAGAGAGACAGGTGAATTTGTATTTTTGAAAAGCAAGGGGGTTGTGCCTAGTGAATCTCCAATTGCAACTATGTCAAGGTTCTTCTACTGTGGGGGAGAGAGAAAAACGATCCTCTAAGAGAGAGGTAATAGCACCACCCAGGAAGAGACACATAATAACCGAAGGATCCGTCTAACATCCAGTGGAATAGTCCACAAGCTTATGCGATGGTTGTTAAAACCAAAAATTGAGAAATATCTGTCTAGTATCTTGTGGAATATTCCACAAGGATGGGACAACAATAAAAACCATTACAACACATTCTCAACAAGATAATCACTAAAATAACTGAAATAGTTCAACTATATTAGAACACGTGAAAGCAAACATGAAATACAAACATCCACATAATATTCTTACAAACATTCAGAGTCCATGCATGAAGATCATGTTGGCCTCAGAAGGCTTTTTTTATTAACTAAAATTTACAAGAACCATATGTACAATGAACATCAGTAGCTCTAATAGTGGAGCGTTGGAGCCACTCCTTGCTCCACAAAGAACTATCTTATCTCTCTAATGCTTTGTTGTTGGAGCCAAGGTGAAAAATTCCTTTGCTCATACAATGAGGGAGTATATATAGCCAAGGCTGACTCTTTGACTACCATCATGACTATTTGAATTCCCATAATTTTTAAACTTACATGAATCTTTACATTCATGTGTATCCTTTTCACTTCCACTTTAAAATGCATTTTTATTATAATAGACATGGTGTACAATAGTGATGTGGCATATGACCACTCATGACATGACATGACATGCCACTACTGACATGGACTGCTTGGTGACATGGAAATGTCAAGCCGCTGTTGCTGCTGAGAGTTGAGTGTCTTCATGAAACAACTTTCCTTTTCACCTCCACATGCCATGGTGATAGGGAGTCTTCAATGATCTCAAGTCTTGGATAGTGGTTGTAAACTAGTGTCCTTTCGCTTTCTCTTCATCAATCATCTTGTCAGTTCAGCTGCAAGGGTGTCTTTTCTAATGCTTCCCTCCTTCTTTTCTTCCTTCACCATATTTCCATGACATGATAGAGTACTTGTTCTTGCAATTCACTCATGATGGGATGACATCAATTCGAAAAACCCTAGCATAAGATGATGCATTCTGATCCATGAACTGAGCCTGGAATGACTGATATGTTGGATAAGGAGGCATAGTGATTTCACAAATGCGTAATTCACGAAGGAAAGGAGAATCCATAAACCTTGAGACTATGCAGTGTGCAGTTCAAGGTGGGGCGAGGGACATGATCGCGTATTTTTCGAAGCCAATGGGACATGCTTCATGGATGAGAATTGGAAGAGCTTACTTTGTAGTTCCAGGATTCAAGGAAGGCCAGGTAACTTTGGATCTACATATTTCAAGGGATCAAGGGATGAGCTGAGGCTTGAGGTTGCAAACTGCACAATTCAAGTCGACCTAGAGGCCATAACTACACAATCTAGGAGGTCAAGGTTAAGGCTTGGTTACAAAAGTTGCGCAATGAACCAGTCTTGAGAGACAGGAAATTAGCACTCCGAATGAGCCTCTGGATGTGGATCAGCCACAGGAGGAGATTCATGGAGT
This sequence comes from Pinus albicaulis, assembly GCA_034641835.2. NCBI lineage: Eukaryota > Viridiplantae > Streptophyta > Pinopsida > Pinales > Pinaceae > Pinus > Pinus albicaulis. The sequence continues at coordinate 1,902,145,722 of CM076575.1, read as the reverse complement.
GGAGGAGTCCACTCATGCAGAACCAAACATCAGACAAGGCAGAAAGCGTACCACAGAAGCTGAGGGACTGAACGTGGATGCAGCAAAGAATGTAGGAGTTCCTACATCACAGCGCAGATAGAGACAATCACATGACCGATATACTAGATACATGGCTCTTATGAGCAAGTGTATTGTGATAGAGCCATATTATTTTGAAGAAACATCGCAGGAGCTCACATGGGTAGATGCCATGGTGGAGGAGTATGACTCCATTATCAGGAAGAGTGCTTGGGGGATTGTTCCAAGGCTGGTGGGGAAATCAGTTGTAGGATCAAGATGGATCTACAAGGTAAAGCAAGCTACTGATGGGAGAATTGAGAAGTATAAGGCAAGATTTGTTGCTCGGGGCTTCTCACAAATTGAGGGGATTGGCTATGAAGAAAGATTTGCACCTGTCGCACGGTATTCTTCTATACGGACCATCCTTTCTCTCTCAGCACAGATGGGTTGGCACATTCATCAAATGGATGTGAAGACTGCATTCATTAATGGGATCATTGAGGAAGAGGTGTACACTGAGCAGCCTGAAGGATTTTAGATCTTCAGCAGCGAGTCGCATGTGTGCAGGCTCAAAAGAGCACTGTACGGGCTAAAAGAAGCACCCTGTGCTTTGTACACTCGGATCGACAACTATTTCACTGGACTTGACTTCACCAAGAGTGAGGCAGATGCAAACCTGTACTAGATTGTGGTTGAGGGTAAGCTTTTGATCATTGTACTTTATGTTGATGATTTGATACTAACAGGTGATGATCAGTTGATACAATCATGCAAGGCTGATCTTGCAAAGGAGTTTGAGATGAAGGATTTGGGCCTTCTTCATTATTTCCTTGGATTGGAAATATGGCAACGAGAAGGTGAATTGTTTGTGTGTCAAGGCAAGTATGCCCGGGAGATATTGGAGAAGTTTCACATGCAAGGCTGCAAGCCTATCGGCACTCCTCTTCCAGGAAATTAGAAGAAAGAGGATGCTACATTGGCAGAGGTAGTGGATGCCACTATTTATCGACAGTTGGTCGGTTCCCTCATGTATTTAGTCAATACAAGACCAGACATATGCTATGCGGTGAACCAGCTTTCACAAGCAATGGTTAAGCCTACCAAGCTCTTTTGGAAGGTGGAAAAGCATGTCCTGAGATATCTCAGGGGCACATCTGAGTATGGTTTATGGTACAGACATACGGATGAGGTGAAGTTGCATGTCTTCATGGATGCAGAATGGGCAGGAAGCCCAATAGACAGAAAGAGCACATCAGGAGGGATTTTCAATATCGAATCTATGGCAGTTTCTTGGTACAATAGGAAACAAAGATCTGTGGCACTCATTTCGGAAAAAGCAGAATACATGGCAGCAAGTTTAGCATGTGAGGCTATCTAGATGAGGAAGATTTTGGATGGTTTGTTTGGTTCACATTTATATCCCACGGTGATTCATTGTGATAATCAGAGTTGCATTAAACTCTCGGTTAATCCTGTGTTTCATGATAGATCTAAAAATATTGATATCCGGTATCATCATATCAGAGATTGTGTGCAGCGGAAGATCATGTTGCTTCAGTACATTCCTACGGAGGATCAGGATGTAGATATTCTGATGAAGGCGCTCACCAGGAGCAAATTCGAATACCATAGAGGCAAGATCGGGGTGAAGGATAATACCTATCTTGTTGAGAGGGAGTGTTGAGATTCAACAAGATGATGAGCTTAGTGAAAAGAGTCACCTTCACTAAGTGGGCCCGCAGGCTATTTTTTGCGCAAGTCTATTTTTAAACTATGTCTATTTTTAGACATGTCGATCATATTTTAGAATTTGCAGGATGCTATTTATGGATGGTTGATCAAGTCAGAAAAATATATGAAATTCTAATTTTAGAATATTGGGAAAAGTCTATTTATAGATCGTCAATCTAAAAATAAATGCATGTCAATTATTATTAGCTCTTCATAAAAATCAAACTCTAAACAACAACTTATTCTCTTGGAGCACTTCAGTTCAGTGGACAGATGTGGCACAACAGCTGACAGAAGGAATTATGCTATTCCTGAGGGTTTACTGGAGCTAATGCATGGAGGACTCAGTTAGAACTCAAGTGGCAGAGTTATGACATAGTTGGAAGAAGTAGTTATGGAGTTGTATTCAGTTTAACTCAGTTAGACTCAATTGAGCTAGTTGTATCTAGTCTAACTGATTGATACACTAGTGAGAGTGGATTGAATTAATTAGTTAAATAATTCACAAATAATAACTCATTAATCACTGAACAATACAAAGGTTAACTACAGTGCATGGAAGTTTTAGTGGAGACCAGTGGAGAGATAGGTGAAAGGGCAAGATAGACTATTTGTTGTGACTATAGTGATGTATTGATTGCATCCAAAAGTCACTGGAGATGCCAATGAGGATTACGTAGTCAATCCAAGAGTAATTTTAACTCATTTAGAGCTATTCTTCATCATAGATTGTGCAGTGGAGGCAGGCTAGCAGGTGGCAAAGATCGGTGCATGGATTTGCAAGATTGGGCCTGATTAGTGTATGATGATTGTACTATATTGAGAGCTTGTGATAAGATTTGTATGCTTGTATGAGATTTTCATATGATCTCCATGTTACATAATATATATTTGGGGTTTTCAGCTTCTGGCTTTCCTGGTTAAAAATTGTGTTATGTGCGATTGAATATTTTTGTTTATGCTTCACATGTGTGTGCAATTAATTTTTCCGCAAAAGATTAACAAGTGGAATAGATTCAGTTCTTGCATAAAGTTAAATAGTGCGAGATTAGGTGGATCTTGGACATATGCATGCTTAGTGCATATTATTTATACAGGATCCAGATTTTTATCTGATAACTAGGTTTCATTGTCTCTTAGAAACATTTTCCACGTAGGTTTTTTCATTACTCTTTCCTCCTATCAGGTCAAACATGTCCTATTTTAAACCTTGAACTTAATTTGAGTCATCAATATATCCTAACTAAGGACATATTATGGTAAATTTCTACGATTGATGTTGTACTGGGGTCACATTATGAATGTACCCTCTATTTTTTTTTTGTTTGGAATTATCACTTCTTCTAGATTGGAAATATATATCAATATTTCCGTATTTTGCAGTTTTACTCAAACGTATTTTCTTACTTTACTATTGCATTCATTCTACTTGTCTCACTTATTCACAGCCAGAAATTTTTATTACTTGAATATTTGTCAAAATTTCTTGAGACATTTCTCTTTTAAAACACTTAAAATCTCCTTTTCTTTTCATTTTCCAGTTTTGAAGTTTCTTTCAAATTCATTATGGAAAAAAAAACACCTAGCTTGCTTAACTTTTTTCTGATTGTTGAAGAATTTCTACTTCAACCTTAGGTGTTCTGAAATCAAAACCCCATTTTACCTTACCTGAAGTATACATTTCAGCAGAAATCTTAACATTAAATCAGTATAATTCAGCTTATGTCTAATTTGTTTTTCAATCATAAACTATGACTCCTAATGCTTCTGCCCAAGCCTTAGTATCACCTACCATTTTTCAGACTGGGTTAAAATATTAAAACATGATTTGTTTAAGTCTTTTAACTGTTTTAGCTATTTTGACTGTTTTTTGGTCTATTTATTTTTCCTCTCCTTATTATTTACTGTAGAGAGATTTTGTATAAGCTAAGTTTAAAAAGAGAAATATCAGGATTGTAACTCAATTCATCCTCACTTGAGCTTTTCCTCCATCCACAACTGTTCCTTCATCTGACTGTACACTACTTAATCATTGAGAATTTTTTTTTTTTTTTAAGTTTATCATCTCATTTATGTCCTCCACACTTTTACAGAATTGGAAAACAATTCTTTGTTTTTCATTATGTTATGGTTTACTTGTCACATATAGGGATAAAACAAGACCAATCTAATTCTGTAAAATTCCAAATTCATAATTTTGGTATCTTGTTCTTTATTTAGTTTTTCAGAAATCTATACATACTTTGGAGGTTCCAACTTTCATTTTGACCAACCGTACCGGTACTTGCAACAGGAATATACTTGGTCCTACATAGTTTCTATTCAACACCTATTATTGCTATAGTTTTAGTCCTTACAATATTAGGTTATTCAGCCTGTAGACTCTTCGATTTTTTTTAACCCATGGTTTTATCTTCATTTGAAAATCAGCTTCCCTTTTAGGGGGATATATGAGGAATTTTATCCAGCACTATCTCCTTACTCTCTATGTTGACTAATAAATTTTCTACCAGTTTATTTTTTTTTTCAGTTTCCTATCTTAATTCCACAGCACACAATTTCCAGCCATTTCTAACTGCCCTTTGAAATATCACTGATCAATACCGATACCTTCTAGTTTTTTCTCTCAAAAATTTGGTAGGTTCTTATTGCTATCTTACCTAATTTATCCCTATTACCATTTCATAGAAATCGATAATTGAAACATTTAACTCTAACTATTTCTTCATACTTGGTTACCTTTCTGCAATCTTTGGAAATATGATATGTTAATTCTGTACACAATTACAACTTGCATGATTATTTTTGTCTCTTTTCAAATCACACATAGGTTCATCAACCAGAAAAAAACAAATTATTTATCCTTCATGTCTGTAAATTTCTTTTCACAACACAATTTATGCTTCTCCTCATAGAATGTCTATAAAATTTCAGTTATGTATAACTTTATTTTATTTCTAAAGCATGTAATCCACGATAAGTGGTTCAAATTTCCTACCTTTTAACTTGTACATATTTTCTTTTCAAATTTTTGGTCCTTCCACTCCACATCTTTCCTTAGTATCTTTCTGGTTAATCATAGTTACTTTATTCTGCAATTAGAAGCTTCCAGTATTACTAGCTTTTACAAATTTCAGGAGACAAAATTCCTTATTCTTCTTCTTATAGCTACTATGTATGTAGTTTCTTACATGTAATATATTAGCTTCTTAATATTTTTTAAAGGTTTCCACATTTTTTTTTTGATGATCCTACCTTTGCATTTTTCCTATAATATATAAAGGCAATTAGCGAAGAATATTGGTGAGTTTGGTAAAAACTCAATAGTAACCAGTTATTCCAACCTAAGCTCTTGAAAATATTTGGCTTTGCCATCCCACTATCGGTCATTCCGACATTTAATTTGAACATCTTCTTAAGTTAACTCCCTTGTTTTCTTATTCCACTACAAGGCAGCCTTACCTTGAATTTGATAGATAGTCATGAAGGCTTTTTAGGTTACTTTCATATTTAAAATTTTATACTTTATTTATAGGCCGAATTTTTTTGACTGTTGACAGAAGGTTTTATCTTCCTCGGACTTTTCTGAGTGATTTATAGTCTCCCCTACCTTTCCTCCCAGCCCTTCACCTACGTGATTGTCCTGGGAGGTCAATTCTCTCATTAACCTTTCTTATTCTTCCCTGGCTAAATATTTTCTTTCATTATGGGTTTTTTTCAGCTCCATCAATACTCCTTGTATTCGATGTATCATAGCCATCAATGGAATATTTGGATCTATTGGGTTTCCTCCACACCCAGATCCACATATAGCTCATCCCATTTTCTCATGATTCGCAACTGTATAGTTCAACTCTCTTTCACTATTCATGAATTTAACCATTAGTGGAAATTAAAGTTTAACAAAATTTATAGCAATAGAAATTTTCTGGGTGAGCACACATTTTTGCCCAGTGTTTTAACTTAGCTCTGATACCATTTGTAACACCTTTATTTTGACACTGATTTTTTTTTTCTATTTATAATCCTTTTAGCTAAATATAATCCATGTATACTATTTCTAATCATCATTGAATGTACGTCGTCCACCAACATTCCACTTATTACTACATTCTACTCTTTCACACTATAAAGAGATATCATTTGGCTATTACACTTTTTCTAGAACTTCGATGACACTCTAGTAAAAATTTAACTTCTATTTACCTATATGTTAATAGAACAATAATTAAAATCCACTTTAATTATTCTTATCCATGACTCATCATTTCACCCGTAGGATTAATTGTTTTGACACTTCCATACGATAACTTCTTCTCAAACACATGTATATTCCTTAACTTTATCCTATTATTTTCCATATGTATATATATATATATATATATATATATATATATATATATATATATATTCTTGAGCTCACATAAATATTTACACGTAATCCAACACACTCTAGTGTGGTTTATTTATAAGGGTATTAATTGACACCCTCATATCACTTGATATAATTAACCCTTCATCTCAGGCTAAATCCCTACCCTTCTCTACATGAGATTTATTTTAACATATGCTTATTTTCCCATCAAGAACTAACTCGGGTCTATCCTCTTAACATAGGGAAATGGTCCCCTATATTTAATTTCTCTTGCATAATTCTTATTAAGTGTTCAATAATAAACTTGTATGCATTTTACTTTATATGCGGTGTACATTATACTACCGTTGAACCTTATAGGATGAACGCAACCCTATGTACCCTTTAGCATCTCTTATCTGAATTTTCTTCCACACTTTAATACGTCTTTAATTACTTCAACACTAGTCAATAGGTGACTATCCCTTACCTTCTCAATATTATACATATCTCCCAGTACGATGGGCATATATCTTATGGCACCCACACAATAATGTCGAATTACTTAAATACTCAGTTATACACCATATTGGTTGTATTACTGTCTCCATAATATGTTCAAAAATATGTACAACCATATCTAGTATATTCAATCTATTGAATATATAATAATAATGTAACCATTGGTAACCATTACTATTTAACCTTTATATTCAACGTGCGTTTTCGAATTATACAAAAAAAAATTGGCCATTAGAAGCACTACATTCATTCGCGAATAAATTCATATTATAATGCATTCAAATAATGTCATAAATAAATATGATATACTATATTCTTTGAAACAATTATCATTATACAACAGTTTAAAGAGTAATATTATGCTACTCATGTGTATTCCTTATGTCGTTTTAACTACTCAGTTTATCCGACTCCACCTTAATTAATTCAAAGGAACTACCATGGGGATACGACAGCCATATTAGTTGAAAATTCATCAACCTTGTACACCGTCACTTTACCCGAGCATGATATGATACATGTAATACAATTTATGCAATTGTTTTACACATCATAATTAACCCAACTAATACATCCTTCATATTTAATATGCCCAATTTATTTTGTGGAGGTCTGGCATAAATAATAAACGTCTATGTCAAGCTGTAGGTATACCAAACTCCATTGTATGAATTTCTTGAGACTCGCGACCATAAATTCTTCATACCTCATCACACGACATTCTTCCCTCCACTTCTCGATGTGGAAATCCAAGACACCATGTCTAATCTGGTGACACATGAATGGTGGCGATTTAAGACTATATTATGTTTTTCTGGGGTTTAGAAGATCACTTTTATAGAAACCACCCTTCTCATTTGGCTTCCGGTATACTGTTGACCATGGACAACGTGTTTGTCTTTCTGCATTAACATAGAACTCGTAATGTGTCCAGACCGAATGATGAGATAGCATTTTACCACTATCGCCATGTCTCACTGCTACTAGGTAAAGTATTCATAATTTTTCATTCAGTTTGATTTATTTCATTTTAACTTGAATTTCCTATCCTAGTTTTTCCATCGTTTCCTGACTTGCATATTATGTTTTGTTTTGTATGTATTAGAATTACATGGCCACAAAACCTCCATGACCGTGAACAGTGTAACATTTTTTCCTTCTAGAGCTACTCTATGTTTCCATTCTACATTTACAATCTTCAGTGTTTCAGAAATTCCCACTGGTGAGATGTTTGCGATATTTCTTTACAACAATTCCTTTCCAAATGTGTAGTAAATTTGGCTAGTGGAGTATGGTTTATTAATGATCCTGCATTTCCACCAATATATAGCAATGGATACCAATTTAACCATATTATGTCCTAATTTCTCTTAGTTTCTCACTTCTTACCTTGGAGTTTATTGTATTATCGTGCTCCCTTTTTATTTTTGTGTAGAAATACATTTCTATTTACTTCGGTTTTGCGAATGCTAACATAAATATTTACAACTATATGACACGGTGAATACCATTACAAGGAAACGCCGAGTTGGCCTTCTAACTAAACTCCTATTCCATTGTATTCCCTATAGGTACAAAGGAAAATAGTTGTTTCCCCCTCGACTTCCAATGTTTATCAGATGAGTCTAAATTTGTTTCATATACTGTTGAATTAATGTGTATATGTTTTTTAATATTCCTTTCCATCAGTAATTATTTAATTACCAGTTTGTAATTGCTTCACTTCCCGGTTTGTCCCTTTTTTGTTGAAAAAAATATTTACTGAAGGGGTTTATAGAGTATAGGGTTTCTTTTGTATTATATCTTTATTTATGATAAAATCCCCAATTTACATATAACGAATATGTATTATTTGTTTTTATGATGGAATGGTAGAAAGGAATACTTTTCTCACATTTATTCTGGTATACTAATACCGTTTAGCAGTGTATATTATTTTTATACCTTTTTAATAACAAAGTAATTTCACTTCGTTGTCTAGCACTCTGTTATATAGTTTATATCATGAATTTCTGGTAGCTCGTATTAATTTCCTCTTCGTTATTTTTTTTTATCTCATACATAACAGAGGTCAAATTGGCTTAAGGTATTATCTTTGTGGTTTTTGATATAAGAATTGGAGCTCTCTTATACATATATTCATTTCCATAAAGTATTATATTTAATTCAGAGTTTATTTTATGCAGGTAATAAAATCATTACCTACTATTAAATTTTTGACTACTCTCGAGTTCTCAGTTCCAGTTTTAATTGGTAATATACTCTATACAGGTAGGTCCAGCGGCTTTGTTGGGTTTATTCTATGCTCTTAAGCATAAATTTCTGTAGAGTATCATATTTTTATAGAAAATGGCTTGGCTTCCCTCTTAATGAACTTTGGATATTTGTGCCCTGTAATGTTTCTGGAACACTTCACTATGCTGAAAATTTTATTTCTACAATATGGCAGTAGCATATAGGTAATTATATGATTTCTTCTTTTTGGTTTGTGGAATGTGTTCCTAATTTAGATTTAGGTCGAATAATCATATAAAACCTCTTTTAATAGAATGACATGTATTCTCTTTCAGTAATTGAATATACAGAGTTGAACTTTCAAATTGAACTTTCTTTACAACTAAAGAGCTGAATACTATATTTTATTCTAGAATTTGTCTCATTAATACTAGTTTTTTACTAAATATATATTGGAAAAATAAATTTTCCTTAATCGCTTTATCTATACTGTCAATTTTAGCTTTATTTCAATTTAATGCAAGCACATAACATCTATTTGTTTATGATTATTTTTTATTTTTCCTCTAGATAGTTACAGAGATTATTTTACTGATAGTACACAACATCTAGTATCTATACTTATCATTATTTTCTATTTAGAATATATTACACCACTTAATAAATTCTTAATAGAACTATTAATTTGAAACACATTTGAGTTACCTTGAGGCACCTAACGTCAGATCTAGACCCAATACTAGGTTTTTAGACATTCTGAGAGTTATTCCTCTCTGGGATAAGTCTGTACAACACTACAGGATAAACTATTATTCAATAGTTAATCTATTCAATGTACATACAACCAAAATATATTTCTATATTATGCAATTTCCATAGCATATAACATATTCATCAGAAATTCATATAGAGTTATCTACTTTAAACATTTCTATAACTCATCACAGCATTACCTTATGATTCATAACAATTCAAATTAGATGTGCATACCATTTAAGGTAGAGTAGTTTCCTCCCAACCTTAGAGATCTTTCTCTATAGCTCACCCCCGAGCAGAGATCGCTTCCTCCAAAGATAGAAAACCTTTTGTCTATCTAGAATCTGCTTATATATGTTTGCTTTCCCCAGCCTATTTTTCTTAACTGGGTCCAGTTAATTCAGGATGTTGTATTCCTCTTTACCTAGGCTTTCCCTTCCTTTCTTCCACAAAGGTACTCTTAAAGCTAGCTTTTCTGCTTTTCCAGCTTTATTCCACCTCATCCCAATAATTTCCTCTTTACTGAGATACATTTTAGTTTTTTATATCCAATAAAATTTTAGTATTTACTTTATTCATTCTGAGGATTTTTGGAAGTATAAGAAAGTGTTACAACCTTATCCATCCTCATGGATTTGGTTTCCAGATCTCTAATCATAATCTATTCATTTCACATTAATTTCTATTTTATTTTATTAATTTAATTTAATAAAATATATCCACCATCAATATGTTATTTCCGGTCCACTTTGACCCTTAAATTCTTTAATTGTTTATTTTAAAAAACAACAATATAGGGACATTACATATTCCACCCCTAAAGATGAACACTGTCTTCGGTGTTACAAATTTCGATGTTGATTGCTCAACTTGGGATGAAGATTCCTCTTTCCTCTTTTCTCTCACCTCCCAGTAGTTTCTTTAGAGTACAAGCACCTTCCTCTGCTTTTTTCTACACACTGATACACTTTGCAGTTTGATTTTCTTCCTGCTTCATTATAAGAAGTATATTTGGAAGAATATTTTATTCCTGTTTTTGTCTGTTGACAGTTCATATACATATATTTATTAGAATAATCAAAAAAAAATTCTGAACTTTAATCATTTCAATAAATTAACTTGTTAGAAAATCCCTTCATGGTTCATAGTTGTATAGTGAAATTTTAGCACATTTGCTTAACATTCCATGTCTTTCGGCGAGACTTCCTCCTCACGTAAACATGGTCTAGCTCGAATTTCTTGGTGATTTCTCCGCACGTATTTTCACCTTTGACTCCTTTGACCATGGTGTACAATTCCTGTTACACACTGTGATTACAAAAACAATTACCTTTTCATTAGAATTTCATGAATTTAGAAAACCAACTTTATCATATGCAGAGGTTCTACTTAGCTTTTCCTAGTCCATACATGCACTTCATGTACCTTCTACTTGAATGATTTTATCAATCAATTTAGACGGTAATAACCATGCTCAATAATAAGGTCTATAGCTCAATTTCTATTTTCTACTTGAATTTTAGCTTAGCGAGTGTATCGGTTATTACCTTACATCTTGGAATTTCATATCAGTTTACAGTTTTGGTCTTGTGCACGTTGACCACTTTTTATTAACATTGGTTTCTAAATAAAACCATTGTTAAGCTAACCCTTTTTAGTTTCTTTAATCAATCAAATTCCTATTTCTATTATGAAATAGGCATAGGATCCATATTTTTGTCTCATAGCTAGGTTTCATTGTCTCTTAGTAACATTTTTCACGTAGGGTTTTTTCATTACTCTTTCCTCCTATCAGGTCAAACATGCTTGTTTTAAACCTTGAACTTAATTTGAGTCATCAATATGTCCTAAGTAAGGACATCTTATGGTAATTTTCTACGATTGATGTTGTACTAGGGTCACATTATTAATGTACCATCTAGTTTTAATTTTTTTTTGCAATTATCTGTTCTTCCTGATTGGAAATATATATCAATATTTCCATATTTTACAGTTTTACTCAGAGGTATTTTATTAATTTAATGTTGCATTCATTCTACTTGTCTCACTTATTCACAACCAAAACTTTTTATTACTCGAATATTTGTCAAAGTTTCTTGAGACATTTCTCTTTTAAAACACCTAAAATCTCCTTTTCTTTTCATTTCCAGTTTTGAAGTTTATTTCAAACTCATTATGGAAAGGCAAACACCTAGTTTGCTTAACCTTTTTCTGATTGTTGAAGAATTTCTCCTTCAACCTTAGGTGTTATGAAATCAAAAGCCATTTTTACCTTACCTGAAGCATACATTTCAGCAGAAACCTTAACTTTAAATCATTATAATTCAGCTTATGTCTATTTTTTTTTTCAATCATAAGCTATGACTTCTAATGATTCTGCCCAAGCCTTAGTATCACCTACAAATTTTTAGACCAGGTTAAAATATTAGAACATGATTAGTTTAAGTCTTCTAATTGTTTAAGCTATTTTGACTATTTTCTTGTCTATCTATTTTTCCTCTCTTTATTATTTATTGTAGAGAGATTTTTGTATAAGCTAAGTTTAAAAAGAGAAATATCAGGATTGTAACTCAATTCATGCTCACTTGAGCTTTTCCTTGATCCACTACTGTTCCTTTGTCTGACTGTACAATACCTAATCATTGAGATATTTTTTTTTTGTAAAGTTTATCATGTCATTTATGTCCTCTAGACTTTTACAGAATTGGAAAAACAATTCTACGTTTTTCGTTATGTTATGGTTTACTTGACACATATAGGGATAAAAGAAGACCAATCTAATGCTGTAAAATTCCAAATTCCAAATTTCTGTATCTTGTTCTTTATTTAGTTTTTAGAAATCTATACTTACTTTGGAGGTTCCAACTTTCATTTTGACCAACCGTACCAGTACTCCCAACAAGAATATACATGGTCTTACATAGTTTCTATTCAACACTTGTTATTACTACAGTTTTAATCCTTACAATATTGGGTTATTCAACATGTAGACTCTACGATTTTATGTAACCCATGGTTTAATATTCATTTGAAAATAAACATCCCTTTTAGGGGGATATATGAGGAATTTCATCCAACACTATATCCTTACTCTCTATGTTGACAGATAAATTTTCTACTAGTTTATTTTTTTTCAGTTTGCTGTCTTAATTCCACAACATACAATTTTCAGCCATATCTGGCTGGCCTTTGTAATATCGCTGATCACTACTGATACCTTGTAGTTTTTTCTCTCAAAAATTTGGTAGGTTCTTATTGTTATCTTACCTAATTTATCCCTATTACCATTTCATAGAAATCGATATTTGAAAAATTTAACTCTAACTAAGGTTCTTTATACTTGGTTACCTTTCTGGAATATTTGTAAATCTGATATGTTAACTCTGTACACAATTACAACTTGTTGGAATCTTTCTGTCTTTTTCCAAATCACACCTAGGTTCATAAACCAGAACAAAACAAATTATTTATCCTGCATGTCTATACATTTCTTTTCACAACATAATTTATGCTTCTTTTGATAGAATGTCTATAAAATTTCAGTTATGTATAACTTTCTTTTATTTATAAAGTATATAATCCACGATAAGTGGTTCAAATTTCCTACCTTTGAACTTGGAGGCGGTTTTCTTTTCAAATTTTTGGTCCTTCCACTCCACATATTTTTTTAGTTTTTTTCTAGTTAATTATAGTTACTTTATTTTGCAATTAGCAGTTTCCAGTATTACTATTTTTTACGAATTTCAGGAGACAGAATTCCTTATTCTTCTTATTACAGCTAATATGTATGCAATTCATTACATGTAATATATTAGTTTCTTAATAATTTTTAAAGGTTTCTACAATTTTTTTTTTCATGATCCTACCTTTGCCTTTTTCCTGTAATATAAAAAGGCAATTAGTGAAGAAGATTGGTGAGTTTGGTAAAAACTCAATTGTAACCAGTTGCTCCAACCTAAGATCTTGAAAATATTTGGCTTTTCCATCCTACTATTGGTCATTTTGACATTTAATCTAAACATCTTCTTATGTTCACTCCCTTCTTTTCTTATTCCACTACAAGGTAGCCTTACCTTGAATTTGATAGATAGTCATTATGGCTTTCAGGTTACATTCATGTTTAAAATTTTATAATTTCTTTAGAGTTCAATTTTTTTTCACTATTGACGGAAGGTTTTATCTTCCTTAGACTCTTCTGATTGATTTACAGTCTCCCCTCTCTTTCCTCCTGGCCCTTCACCTACGTGACTATCCCAAGAGGTCAATTCTCTCATTAAATTTTCTTGTTCTTCCCTAGCTAAAGATTTCCTTTCATTATGGTTTTTTTCTTCAGTTTTATCAATACTCCTTGTATTCAATGTATCATAACCATCAATGGAATATTTGGATATGTTGGGTATTCTCCACACCCAAATCCTCATACAACTCATCCCCTTTTCTCATGATTCGCAGCTATATGGTTTACCACTATTTCACTGTTCATGAATTTAACCATTAGTGAAAACTAAAATTTAACAAAATTTATAGCAACATAAATTTTCTAGTGTGAGCACACATTTTTTCCTAGTGTTTTAACTTCGCTCTAATACCATTTGTAACACCTATATTTTGACACTAATTTTTTTTTTTCTATTTATTATATTTTTGGCTAGATATAATCCATGTATACTATTTCTAATCATCGTTGAACGTACGTCATCTATCAACATTCAAATTATTAGTACATTCTACTCTTTTATACTTTAAAGAGATATCATTTAGATATTACACTTTCTCTAGAACTTCCATGATACTCTAGTAAAAATTTAACTTCCTTCTATTTACCTAGATGTTAATCGAACAATAACTAAAATCCAATTTAATTATTCTTAGCCATGACTCATCATTTCACCTTTAGGATTAATTATGTTAACACTTCCATATGATAACATCTTCTCAAACACATATATATTCCTTAAATTTATCCTATTAGTTTCAATATATATATATATATATATATATATATATATATATATATATATATATATTGAGCCCAAATAAATCTTTACACCTAATCCAACCCACTCTAGTGGGGTTTATTTATAAGGGTATTAATTGACACCCTCATATCACTTGATATAATGAACCCTTCATCTCAAGCTAAATCCCTACCCTTCTCTACATGAGATTTATTTTAATGTATGCTTATTTTACCATCAAGAACTAACTTGGGTCTAGCCTCTTAACATAGGGAAATGGTCCCCTATATTTAAATTCTCTTGCATAATTCTTATTTAGGGTTCACTAATAAACCTGTATGCATTTTACTTTATATCCGGTGTACCCTATGTACCCTTTAGCATCTCTTATCTAAATTTTCTTCCACACTTTATTACGTCTTTAATTACTTCGACACTAGTCAATAGGTGACTATCCCTTACCTTCTCAATATTATACATATCTCCAAATACGATGGGCATATATCTTATGACACCCACACAATAATTTAGAATTACTTAGATACTTGGTTATACACCTTATTAGTTGTATTATTGTGTCCATAATATGTTAAAAAATATGTACAACCATATCTAATATATTCAATCTATTGAATATATAATAATAATGTAACTGTTGTTAACCATTTCTATTTAACCTTTATATTCAATGTGCGTTTTCATATATACATCGAATTATACGAAAAACAATTAACCATTAGAACCACTACATTCATTCACGAATAAATTCACATTATAAAACATTTGTATAACGTCATAAATCAATAAGATATACTATATGCTTCAAAACAATTACCATTATACAACGGTTTAAAGAGTGATACTATGTTACTTGTGTGCATTCCTTATGTCATTTTAACTACTCAGTTTTTATGACTGCACCTTAATTAATTCAAAGGAAATACCATGGGGATACGACACCCATATCAGTTGACAATTCATCAACCTTGTGCACCGTCACTTTACCCAAGCATGACATGATACCTGTACTACAATTTATCCAATTGTTCTATGCATCATAATTAGCCCAAATGACACATCCTTCATATTTAGTACACCCAATTTATTTTGTGGAGGTCCGGCACAAATACTAAACGTCTATGTTAAGATGTAGGTATACCACACTCCACTGTATGAATTTCTCGAGACTTTTAGCGATAAATTCTTTGTACCTTATCACACGACATTCTTCCCTCCACTTCTTAGTGTGGTGATCCGAGACACCATGTCTAATCTGGTGACACATGCATGGTGGTGATTTAAGGTTACGTTAGGGTTTTCTAGGTTTTAAAAGATCAATTTTATAGAAATATTGCTTTTCATTTGCCATCCGGTCCAGTGCTAGCCGTGGACAACGAGTTTGTATTTTTGCATTCATTGAGAACTCATAATGTGTCTAGACTGAATTCTAAGATAGTGTTTTACCAAGGTCACCGTGTCTCACTGCTACTAAGTAAATTATTCATCATTTTCGTTTGGCTTGATTTATTTCATTCTAGCTTGATTTTTCAATCCTAGTTTTTCCATCGTTTCTTGACTTGCATATTCTGTTTTGTTTCGTATGTATTAGAATTACATGGCCACAAAACCTTGATGACTGTGACCAACGTAATTTTGTTTCCTTCCAGAGCTACTCTGTGGTTCCATTCTACATTTAAAATCTTCAGCATTTCAGAAATTCCCACTGGTGAGATGTTTGCAATATTTCTTTATAGCAATTCATTTCCGAATGTGTAGTAAATTTGGCTAGTGGAGTATGGTTTATTAATGCTCTTGCGTTTCCACCAATATACAGCTATGGATACCAATTTAACCTTATTATATCCTAATTTCTCTTAATTTCTCTCTTCTTAGCTTGGAGTTTATTATATTATCATGCTCCCTTTTTATTTTTGTGTAGAACTACATTTCTATTTACTTCGGTTCTGTGAATGTTAACATAACGCTTTGCAACTATATGACAGGGTGAATACCATTACAAGGCAACACCGAGTTGGCCTTCTAACCGAACTCCTATTCTACGGTATTCCCTATAGGTACCAAGGAAAATAGTGGTTTCCCCCTGGACTTCCAAAGTTTATCAAACGAGTCTAAATTTGTTTCTTTTAATGTTAAATTAATGTGTATATGTTTTTCTTCAAAAAGATATACGAAAATTTCGATATTCCTTTCCATCGGTAGCTATTTATTTACCAGTTTGTAATTGCTTCACTTCCCAGTTTGTCCCTTTTTTGTTGAAAACAGGATTTACTGAAGGGGTCTATATGGTATAGGGTTTCTTTTGTATTATACCTTTCTTTATGCTAAAATCCCCAATTTATATATAGCGAATATGTATTATTTGTTTTTATGGTGGAATGGTAGAAAGGAATACTTTTCTCACAATTATTCTGGTATACTAATACCGTTTAGCAGTGTATATTATTTATATACCCTCTTAATTACAACTTAGTAATTGCACTGCGTTGTCTAGTACTCTATTCTATAGTTTATATCATGAATTTTTGGTAACTCGTATTAATTTCCTCTTCGTTTTTTTTTTTTTTGATCTTAGACATAGCCTCTATGGTTTTTGATATAAGAGTTGGACCTCTCTTATACATATATTTTTTTTCCATAGAGTATTATATTTAATTCAGAGTTTATTTTATGTAGGTAATCAAATCGTTACCTACTATTGAAGTTTGGACTATTCTCAAGTTCTTAGTTCCAGTTTTAATTGGTAATCTACTCTGTAGAGGTTTGTCAAGCGGGTTTGTTGGGTTTATTCTATGCTCTTAAGAATGAAGTTTTGTAGAGTATCATCTCTTTATAGAAAAGGGCTTAGGTTCTCTCTTAATACACTTTGGACATTTGTGCCCTCTAATGTTACTGGGATAGTTCACTATGCTGCAACATTTATTTCCACAATATGGCAGTAGCATATAGGTAACTATATGATTTCTGCTTTTTGGTTTATGGAATGTGTTCCTAACTTAGATTCAGGTTCAATAATCATATAAAACCTATTTTAATAGAATGGCATGTATTCTCTTTCAGTAATTGAATATACATAGTTGAAGTTTCAAATTAAACTTTGTTTACAACTAAAGAGATAAATACTATAGTTTATTTTGGAATTTGTCTCATTCATACTTGTTTTGTAGTTAATATATATTGACAGAATAATTTTTCCTTAATCGAGTTATCTCTACTATCAATTTTAGCTTTAGTTCAATTTCATGCAAGCACATAACATCTATTTGTTTATGATTATTTTTCCTCTATATATTTACGAAGATTATTTTATTGATAGTACACAACATATAGTATCTATATTTATCATTATTTTATGTTTATATTATATTACACCACTTAATAACTTCTTAATAGAACAATTAATTTCAAACATATTTCAGTTACCCTGAGTCACCTAACCTTAGATCTAGACCCAATACTTAGTTTTTAGACATTCTGAGAGTTGGTCCTTTCTGGGATAAGTTTGTACAACACTACAGGATAAAATATTCTACCATGGTTAATCTGTTAAATGTACATGCAGTCAAAATATATTTCTGTATTATGTAATTTCCACAACATATAATATATTCATCAGAAATTCATATAGATTTAGCTACTTTAACCACTTCTATAACTCATCGCAACATTATCTTATGATTCATAATAATTCAAATTAGATGTGCATACCACTTAAGGTAGATTAGTTTCCCCCCAACCTTAGAGTTCTTTCTCCATAGCTCACCCCTGAGCAGAGATCTTTTTCTCCAGAGATAGACAACCTCTTGTCTATCGAAAATCTTCTTATATATGTTCGCTTTCCCCAGCCTGTTTCCCTTAACTGCATCCAGTTAATTCAGGATGTTTTATTCCTGTTTTCCTAGGCTTTCCCTTCATTTCTTCCACAAAGGTACTTTTAAAGCTAGCTTTACTGATTTTCCATCTTTATTCCACCTCATCCCAGTAATTTCATCTTTATTGAGGTACTTTTTATATTTTTATCTCCAATCTAGTTTTAGTATTTACTTTATTCCTTCCAAGGATTTTTGGAAGTATGAGAAATTGTTACAATCTTATCTATCCTCATGGATTTGGCTTCCATATCTCTAATCATAATCTAGTCATTGCACATTAATTTCTCTTTTATTTTATTTTATTAATTTAATAAAATATATCCACCATCAATATGTTCTTTGGGGTCCAGTTTGACCCATAAAGTCTTTAACTTCCTATTTTAAAAAGCATCAATTTAGGGACATTACATTGTGGACAAGTCCACTTACACCAGGATAACTGCTTTTAGATTCGAACATCATAAGCTAGTTCATGCTCCGAAGACAAATTAAGAACTCTGGAAAATGTGCAGAGCATGGATGTCCAATCTTCCTGAAGACACATCAACAACAAATGATACTCAGAAAACAACATAATATTTCTATTTATTATTCTATTTTCTTTTTTTTTTTCTTATAGAAAGAGGTTTTAATGTTACCCTTGATTGTAATGAAAGTAGTTGATGGAAGAAAGAAGTAGTTTAAGTAGTTTTAGGAATTTTTGGCAGTTACAAACTGCTTTTGAATGTATTTAAGAAATAAAAAAATGAAGAAGAAGGGTTCGAGTTTTGAGACCTATGGAAGACTATATTTTTGTGCTTATTTCTTTGAAGAGTTAATGAAATAAGTCTCAAGTTTCCTTCAACTTTTGATGGTGGTTTGTATTTCCTGTGTCATCTGGTGTTATTTCTTCTTATGAATGAAGTGAAGTAAAGAAGCTGTTGGTCTCTGAATTACATTTGTAAGTAAGAGGTAAATATGCTTAAATGCACTCATCCACTCCAACTCCTCTCTGTTCATAAATTCTCTTTGAAACTTAAGTTAATAGATCATGTGTTTACAACATATTACCTTAAGCTTCCCTACAGTTCTTCTTTTTCATTCACATTTCAGAAGTTAAATGCATTGCGTAATATTTTACTACTCCTAGGCATTAAGGGTTTTTAAAAACTAATTTCCAGAGGAATAGAAAAAATATCGAATGATAAGGATTGTTTCCATAAAATACTGTTAAAATGTCTTAAGCACTGATCCATTTTCAAAACCAAGGGATTGTCTCTTAAGAACGAAAAACCAGGAGCATAGTTGTTTGGGAACAGATGTTAAACCTCGAGGATTAATATGTTAAGCTGGGTTTATTACCACTAATCCCCATTTGTTTAGCGATAATCCAAGATTACATTAAACACATGTTAGCCACTGATAAATTCTTTTATACCAAGAAGTGGCTAAATTTGTTCTTCAAAACATCAAGAGATAATTCCCTTTGAAAACCTATCATCTTTGATGTTTTTATGGAGATAAATAATCTTTTAGTTAATATTCACTGCTGTTTCCCTCATAAACCTGAAAAATCTGCTGTTTACTAAGAAGAAAAATTGCTTAAAAGGCCTCATTTTCCCTCATTTTCACCTCTCCATTTTCCTTCTTCACTTCATCCATAAACCCTTTCATTTGCCTCTCATTCCTTCAAATTTCCCTTTAAAGCCATGTAAAACCCCTTTATAAGGTTTAAAACCCCTTTTTTACTCTTATTGGAACCCCCAAAATCCTCTGAAAATCCTTAAAAAATCCTAAAAAATAGTCTTTTTGCATTAAGGCTTTAAGCCCCTTTGGCTTTAGCCCTAGCTCCTTTTCCCCACATGAGACATGAAGCTATAACCCAGAGTTAACCCCCATCGCGCAATCGCAATCAGGGACTTCTATTTTCCTTATTTACCTTTTATTTTGAAATCTTTGATTGTGATAAGCATCTTTCTTTTAAAAACCCCTGATCACTTCATCCATTTCATACGACCTAATAAGCCCCGCAATCGGGTGCTAAAAGTCTTAGAAACTCTTTCCCGAACCTGATTTTCCTTTGTATTTTTGTAAAAAACCGACTTACCTTTGTTATTTCATAAACCCGAAGGAATGATTTGAAATAAATCTGGGCCGTTTATCTATGCAGATCAACGGCCATCAACTCATCACATCGCGAATTTCCATTTCCACTTTTCCCTTGCCCTCCGCCGATGCGATCCTGCGATTGAATCTCAGCCATTGAATCCACAAGAACCAATGGCTCAGATTTACTCACACCCTATCCTAACCCTTCACCATCACGCCCGCTGATTAAATATCCACCATTGATCTTTGAATATGATCCAACGGTCAGCACTTAATCGTGCATCGCAAAATCAAAAACCTTGGTGTTTTGGAGCTCTTCATTTTCTCCGATGCGATCAAATCCCGACCATTCATTCTGCCAAATCCGACGGTCCACGCTTCATCGCATCAGGCTCATTTATCTCGTAATTCCTCTGACATCAACCTTCCGATTGAATCCTAATCGTTGATCTATCTTAGATCTAATGGTCCACAATGCTTCCGCTATTTTAACCCCATCCTTCTCTTTGTCCACCATCTCAGATCTCCACCCTCGATCCCCCAGATTTGATGGTCCACATTCCTCCTTCCTTCTGCCCTTATACAAAAGGTGGGCCCCCCACTTCCCCTTGTTTCTCCGCCATTTCCTTTAAAACCTTACCATTCATGTATATTTTCGTTTCTTGATAGCAGGTTTTAATAGTGAATCTTGACCGTCGATCTTCGAAGATCTAAGGTCATCAGGCCCCATTTTTTCGCCCTTTTCATTTTCTTTCATTTACGCTCCTTTTTCCATTATAACTATTTATCAAAGGAATTCAACGATCAAATAGCCTATTTCACCCTCCACTACACGCCAATTTTTGCTGATGTAACCCTGGAGCCCGCATACCTTTTCACCTCTCAACTCTTCATCCATCGCACTCTACCCACTCTGTTGGATTTGGATCCTCCCATCCAACGTCCTAGAATCAATATCACATAATTTTTGAACCTTTCCCATAATGCGCAAATTTTACGCGATATAAGCGGTTTTGAAAAGAGACGTGTTGAATGCAGACCTATATCGCGTTTTTTGGGCCAAAATCTAAAACCGCCTCACAGCTACGTGAAAACCACTGCTGGTTTTCCGCTATACCACTCCTCCCTCCACAATTTAACTCAAGATTAGATCCTAGCCATTGATCTCTGAGATCGGACGGTCCCGATTTAACCTTACCACCAATTCGTTTGCCCTCCATCATTCCTCCAAATGACCTCATTGAATGATCTCAACCGTAGATCTCCATTCTTTGATCTAATCCAACGGCCCTTATTTAATATCATGCCCAAACTCCATTCTTCACTTGGTTAGCTGTTCTGCCAGGTTTTTCTCCCTTTTTCCGCTGCATTTTCTCATCCACACAGCTTTCAATCACCTCCATAAACCCTCCAAAGCAGTTTAATCCAACAAAACGCAGGATTTTTATAATGTTTGTGTGTTTTTGTGCAGGTTTAATGAAGTTAAATTTAAAACTTTCCGCAGGTGATTACACTGTTATTTTCCAAGGATGATGATCCTTGCGACCTTTTTGATACATATTAAAGGGTTTCAAAGCGATAATTAAATGTTTTTAGGGAGCCGATAAGTCATGATTGTCAGTTTTCTGAGCAAAAACTCAAGTAAAACCTCTGCACACCTGCAAAACGGAAAAACACAGTCAACATCAATTATGAAAGCGTATCAGTGTCAAAGACGAAGATTATGGTTTAAATCAAGTCTAATCACCCATCCAAATATAAATCACTGTGTTTAGGAAGCAGAGAATCAGATCCAAAACACCTTAGAGCCATATTAAAGGGGCTAATTGATTCCCCAACTACTGTATTTTCCACCTTGCAGCTCTCTGCCTCAAAGGAATATCCAGATCAAATCTTAGTTCGAAACACTAGGGCCAAAGACAGCTGAATAGTTATTACAAGAAAAACAAATATCCCAACTATCAGTAGAAGTTATTGAAAAGATAAGAAAGTTCCTCAAAGTCAATATTTTTACCCATTGAGCCTTAAAAAACATAAACAGAGTAAATAAAATAGACTTGTAATTCGAAGCATTCTTGCGTTATGCCTTGCATGGTTTTCAAAGGCAAGGAGTTGCATTTAGTGTAGAATTTATTACACATCAATCCTAAAAATTTTCCAACTCCTCTTTTCTTCTATAAATACTTATGAAGAAGATGAGATACAGGTTGATTGTTCACTAGTTGCAATACTGAAACTCTTTGAAATAATACATAGTCTGTCTGAAGTTGAGGAAGAAATTGAAGTCTTGGAAGCTTGATGATGTTGAAGCATGCTTGTTCTTGAGAAGGCTCTATCATTGGATCCATGAGCTTGGCTGTTGGTGAAGTATTCTGAACTGTTTGATGTTTTCTCCTGTTTTCATTTTGTTACATAAATGCTCACTACAATAGGATGAAAGTTTTAGGCTAAGAAATGACCCTAGAAGCACCTTAGACCTGTTCATCTTTCACTGTTTTATGTTTTCTTCTTCTGAGGTATTTTAGAGTCTTTAATCTCTATCTTTAGTCCTCATGCTTATTTATTTCTCTAATAGTTCAAATAGTTGGTTTCAGCATGATTTATGGTTCTCCCTGCTTCTCTACTGCCACTTGAAAACTGTTTTTGAAGTCTCCCTTTGAAGTACCATTGTTTATAGTTAGCCAAGGAGGTTTGTTCTGATCATGTACTTTGTCCTTGCTTGAACAACTGTTTAGAGGTCTTTATAGTTGTGATCATAGATGTTTTTAGTTGTTCCCTCTTCTATGAATGCAATTATCAGTGAATCTTTTATGTTTTCTGAGTCATTAGAAATAAAATATTTGAGGAAATAGGATGTTCTCCCGAACCTCAGATTTGATTTTAAAAGTTGTCTTGAAGTCATTATTTGCTTAAAGTGTGTTTGTAGAATTCATGTTTAGCCCTGTCTATCAAATACCTCCTTATTATTCAAGTTATGTTTTCAAGTTCCCTTTGTTGAGAATTCAATTTCTCTTTCCAAATCATAGATGTCCATCTCATTCACAAAACCAAAGGATCCTGTGGCCAAGTTAGATTTGCCCTCTGATTTCCCATATCAATTGATGAATTTTTCATAAACCCTTCTTGAATCCATTGCCCAATGAATCTAACATTTCTACTTTCTAGCTATCTTTCCTAGACCTTTCATGTTCTGCTATGCCATTCAACCAAGCAAACAAACCCTTTCATTTTGCTCTCATTCCTTCGAATTTCCCTTTAAAGCCTTGTAAAACCCCTTTATAAGGCTTAAAACCCCTTTTTTACTCTTATCAGAACCCCCAAAATCCTCTGAAAATCCTTAAAAAATCCTAAAAAATATTTTTTTTGAATTAAGGATTTAAGCCCCTTTGGCTTTAGCTCCGAATCCTTTTCCTCACATGAGACCCAAAGGTATAACCCGAAGTTAACCCCCATTGCGTAATCACAATCGTGATCTTGTATTTTCCTTGTTTACCTTTTATTTTGAAAGATCCGATTGTGATAAGCCTCTTTCTTTTAAAAACCCCCGATCACTTCATCCGTTTCATATGACCTAATAAGCCCCGCAATCGGGCGCTAAAAGTCTTAGAAACTCTTTCTTGAACCCGATTTTCCTTTGTATTTTTATAAAAAACCGACTTTCCTTTGTTATTTCATAAACCTGACAGAATGATTTGAAATAAATATGGGTCGTTGATCTCTGCAGATCAATGGCCATCGGCTCATTACATCGCGAATTTCCCTTTCCACTTTTCCCTTGGCCTTTGCCAATGCGATCCTGTGATTGAATCTTAGCCGTTGAATCGACAAGAACCAACGACTCAGATTTAATCACACTTCGTCCTAACCATTCACCATCACGCCTGCTCATTAAATCTCCATAGTTGATCTCTGAATCTGATCCAACGGTCAGCGCTTAATCGCGCATCGCAAAATCAAAAACCTTAGTGTTTTAGACCTCTTCCTTTTCTCCGATGCGATCAAATCATGATCGTTCATTCTACCAAATCTGATGGTCTGTGCTTCATCGCATCGTGCTCATTTATCTCATAATTCCTCTGACATCAACCTTCCGATTGAATCCTGACCGTTGATTCCTCTTAGATCTAATGGTCCACAATGCTTCCGTTGTTTTAACCCCGCCCTTCTCTTTGTCCACCATCTCAGATCTCCACCGTCGATACCCCAGATCTGACAGTCCACATTCCTCCTTCCTTCCACCCTTATACAAAAGGTGGGCCCCCCTCTTCCCCTTGTTTCTCCACTATTTCCTTTAAAACCTTACCATTCCTGTATATTTTTGTTTCCCAATAGAAGGTTTTAATAGTGAATCCTGCCGTCAATCTTCGAAGATCTAAGGTCATCAGGCCCCATTTTTCCGCCCTTTTCATTTTCTTTCATTTCCACTCCTTTTTCCATTATAACTATTTATCAAAGGAATTCAACGATTGAATAGCCTATTTCACCCTCCACTGCGCGCCAATTTTTGCTGACGTCACTCTGGACCCCGCATACCTTTTCACCCCGCAACTTTTCATCCATCGCGCTCTACCTGCTCCGTTGGATCTGAATCCTCCCATCCAACGTCCCAAAATAAATATCACGTAATTTTTTGAAACTTCCCCACAGTTCGCAACTTTTACACGATATAAGCGGTTTTGAAAAGACATGTGTTGAACGCAGGCCTATATCACGTTTTTTGGGAAAAAATCTAAAACCGCCTCAGAGCTATGTGAAAACCATTGCCGGTTTTCCTCTATACCACTCCTCCCTCCACAATTTAACTCAAGATTAGATCCTAGCCATTGATCTCTGAGATCGGACGGTCCCGATTTAACCTTACCACCAATTCATTTGCCCTCCATTATTCCTCCAAATGACCTCATTGAATGATCTCAACCGTAGATCTCCATTCTTTGATCTAATCCAACGACCCTTATTTAATATCATGCCCAAACTCCATTCTTCACCTGGTTAGCTGTTCTGCCAGGTTTTTCTCCCTTTTTCCACTGCATTTTCTCATCCGCACAAATATTCAATCACCTCCATAAACCCTCCAAAGCAGTTTAATCCAACAAAACGCAGGATTTTTATAATGTTTGTGTGTTTTTGTGCAGGTTTAATGAAATTAAATTTAAAACTTTCCGCAGGTGACTACACTGTTATTTTCAAAGGATGATGATCCTTGCGACCTTTTTGATACATATTAAATGGTTTCAAAGCGATAATTAAATATTTTTAGGGAGCCGATAAGTCATGATTGTCGGTTTTCTGAGCAAAAACTCAAGTAAAACCTCTGCGCACCTGCAAAATGGCAAACCACAGTCAACATCAATTATGAAAGCGTATCAGTTTCAAAGACGAAGATTATGGTTTAAATCAAGTCTAATCACCCATCCAAATATAAATCACTGTGTTTAGGAAGTAGAGAATCAGATCCAAACACCTTAGAGCCATATTAAAGGGGCTAATTGATTACCCAAATACTGTATTTTTGACCTTGCAGCTCTCTGCCTCAAAGGAATATCCAGATCAAATCTTAGTTCAAAACATTAGGGCCAAAGACAGCTGAATAGTTATTACAAGAAAAACAAATATCCCAATTATCAGTAGAAGTTATTGAAAAGATAAGAAAGTGCCTCAAAGTCAATATTTTTACCCATTGAGCCTTAAAAAGCAGAAACAGAGTAAATAAAATACACTTGTAATTCGATGCATTCTTGCGTTATGCCTTGCATGGTTTTCAAAGGCAAGGAGTTGCATTTAGTGTAGAATTTATTACACTTCAATCCTAAAAATTTTCCACCTCCTATTTTCTTCTATAAATACTTATGAAGAAGATGAGATACAGGTTGATTGTTCACTAGTTGCAATACTGAAACTCTTTGAAATAATATATAGTCTGTCTGAAGTTGAGGAAGAAATTGAAGTCTTGGAAGCTTGATGATGTTGAAGCATGCTTGTTCTTGAGAAGGCTCTATCATTGGATCCATGAGCTTGGTTGTTGGTGAAGTATTCTGAACTGTTTGATGTTTTCTCCTATTTTCATTTTGTTACATAAATGCTCACTACAGTAGGATGAAAGTTTTAGGCTAAGAAATGACCCTAGAAGCACCTTAGACCTGTTCATCTTTCACTATTTTATGTTTTCTTCTTCTGAGGTATTTTAGAGTCTTTAATCTCTATCTTTAGTCCTCATGCTTATTTATTTCTCTAATAGTTCAAATAGTTGGTTTCAGCATGATTTATGGTTCTCCCTGCTTCTCTACTGCCACTTGAAAACTGTTTTTGAAGTCTCCCTTTGAAGTACCATTGTTTATAGTTAGCCAAGGAGGTCTGTTCTGATCATGTCCTTTGTCCTTGCTTGAACAACTGTTTAGAGGTCTTTATAGTTGTGATCATAGATGTTTTTAGTTGTTCCCTCTTCTATGAATGAAATTATCAGTGAATCTTTTATGTTTTCTGAGTCATTAGAAATAAAATATTTGAGGAAATAGGATGTTCTCTCGAACCTTATATTTGATTTTAAAAGTTGTCTTGAAGTCATTATTTTCTTAAAGTGTGTTTGTAGAATTCATGGTTAGCCCTGTCTATCAAATACCTCTTTATTGTTCAAGTTATGTTTTCAAGTTCCCTTTGTTGAGAATTCAATTTCTCTTTCCAAATCATTGATGTCCTTCTCATTCACAAAACCAAAGGATCCTGTGGCCAAGTTAGATTTTCCCTTCGATATCCCATATACATTCATGAGTTTTTCATAAACCCTTCTTGACTCCATTACCCACTGAATCTAACATTTCTCCTTTCTAGCTATCTTTCCCAGACCTTTCATGTTCTCCTATGTCATTCAACCAAAAAAACAAACAAACACTTGCACTTAATAACTAGTATAAAACCAATATTCAAAGCACACAAGATAAAGCTTTGAAAAACAAATAATTTGAGAGATCCCTCTCTGAGAACAACAGGACTAGATCCTGGAACTCTAAAGATTGGTTTTGATGTTTCCTTTTCTTTTGATTTGCCAATCTATCAAAACACAGGACCCCAATATAATGGCGATCAGGGTGGGACCTTTGAGTTCATAGCTGCCTAGCAAGCTCTTATAGACTCATTAGTATTTAAAACAACCATAAAAACTCAGAAAACCCAAAAATAGTTTAGATTGGCTTCATAATAAGCATGGTGGTGGAACCATAAATCATTTTACCTTCAAAAAAAGCTAAAACGTTTCCACCTGGCAACTCCACTAGCCCTAGTAGGCCTATTACCCATCTAGCACTCTAGATTTCATTAATATTTTGTTAACCAGCCTCGAGGAAGTTTAGAAGACTAGTCCCATACTAGATAAGACATTGTGAGAGGCAAAATTTTCAAAAATAGTCCCTAAAAAATTCAGCCTTTCTCATTTTTGAAAAGAAGGCTGGCTTCACATAGGATCAACACTAGATCCCATCCAGACCCAAATCCTCCTACAATAGTTGACAATCCAGAGAGAATTCTATGACATGCTTCTAAATCTAGAAAATCAGCTGCTGATGGGAGCCTCTTAAGAAAAAAATTTGTCCTTGAAAACCTTGTTGGAAGAAATAAAATAAACCACTGCTCCTTTCATTGAAGAAACATTTTTGAATTATCCTTGGTATGTTGACATCATTTATGTGATTTTGTATTTAAATGCCCCTCCTTCTTTGTCTAAAAATAAAGCTATATTTTTGAAACAGAAATCTTTAAGTTATTGCATCTTAGATGGGGTATTGTATTGGAAGAATGCCGTTGGAATTTTTCTTAAATGTTTACTTGAAGATGATGTAGGAAAAATCATGCATGAGCTGCATGAAGGAGAATGTGGAGGACATCTCTACTGGAAGGCCACAACAAACAAAATCCTCAGATCTGGTCACTACTGGCCCACAGTTTTTCCAGACACTCAGAATTTAGTCATGTTTTGCCACAAGTTTCAAATTTTTTATGGAAAAAGAAAACTCCTTCCCTTACCTTTACATCCTATCAGTGTTGAGACACCTTTTCAACAATGGGGCTTGGACTTCATTGGGAAAATTCACCCATCTTCATCAGCCCAACATAAGTGGATCCTCACTGCCACTAACTAATTTACCAAGTGGATAGAAGTCATACCCTATAGGAATGCTACTGACTCTATCATGATCAAGTTCCTTGAAACAAATATCCTATGCAGATTTGGTTGTCCTAGAAAAATCATAACAGATAATGCTGTTGCCTTTAAATCTAAAAGAATGGTTGATTTTTGTTACAAATACCACATTACCTTGGGCCATTCTACTACATACTATCCCCAAGGAAATGGATTAGTTGAATCCTCTAATAAGAGCCTCATCAGTATCATCAAAAAGATATTGGAGTAGAATTAGAAATCATGGCACAGTAAGTTGGTTCATGTCTTATGGGCTGATAGATTAACTACAAAAAAGTCAATAAATATTGCCCCCTATAAGCTAGTTTATGGCATGGATGCAGTCTTCCAAACATCATTAGGAGTTCGAGTCATGAAACTTCTCCAAGAAGTGCAGATTGAATAAAATGATATGCAGAGAAGAATCAACCAAAAAATTCATTTACAACAGACTAGAGAAGAAGTCTATGAAATAACACAGTTAGTCCAAAAAAATATCAAGAAGCTATCTGATAAAAGGACTAAGGCAAAAAATTTCCAAGTTGGAAATGTTGTCCTTAAGTGGGATTCAAGAAGGGAAGAGAAGGGAAAACATGGCAAGTTTGAGAACTTGTGGAAAGGACCCTATATTATTCATGCCAAGAGGGGTCACAATGCATTTTTCCTGAAGGAATGGAATGGAGAAGATTTATATGGAGGTCCTGTCAATGGTAGGATGCTCAAGAATTACTTCTGCCAAGAGTCATGGGTTTTAAAGAATTTTATTTTCCATTGTAAATATTATTGTTTAAACATTGCATTCAAAGTTAGAAAAATAAAAATCCAAAAAAAACAGAAAAAAGAAAAGAGGGAAGATTGTAAGACGAGAAAGGTACAGCCTCATACCAAAAAAGAGAAACAAAATCTAAAAATGTGCAAGCTCAAATGCCACTCCTAAAAATGCACTTCTAGTTAGTCATACAACCTAATCATGACTAATTAGCTTTTCAATTTACTTCTGATAGGTTAATGAATTAGATTTTCCATACAGCTCAATATTGGCTTATCAGTAAGGTAGATTGGGTTAGAAGAAAAAAAGGTTCAAACAAGCTCAAACTGTAACCAGATGAGAAAGAAAACACAACTCAAAATAGAGTTGAAGAAGATAATGAAGGAAGTTTTAATTTTCAGATCTTAAGCCTTCAACTTTTTTTTTTAAATTTTCTGCCAATTTTAGTCTATGTGCAGCATATTCTTATGCCATAGATCAGAAATAAGTTATACTGTTCAATCCTCACTTGTCTGCTTTTAAATTTCTGATTTTTGAATTTAGAGAACAAAAATCTGTTAGACAGTCTAATCCTGACAGACAGTAGTTAGGTAGAGAAGCTTATGAACTCAATTGCTTAATCCGAGATCATGGAGAAATAAGAGTAGACTTAAATTAGTTTTTTGTTTTTCAAAAGAATAAAATGTTATTGAAGAGAGTTTTCCAGTTTAAATGCATTCTGAAAGAAGAAAAAATGTTAGGATCATTAGGAATGGGTAGGTAGACATGTTGTTTTGACAGAATTCCATTGTTTTTAATTGCTGCAGAGATCATCAAAAAATAAAGGTTGTTTCCCAATGGATTAAGGCACTGGTTTAATGAAAGCCAGAGATTTGTAGCTCAGCTTCTAGACACCTAAAGAACCAACTTTCTTCCCCAAGTGGAGCCAATGTTAGCCACTGATAAATTCTGTTATAAAAAGAAGCGGCTAATTTTGTTCTTCAAAAGATCAAGAGATAATTCCCTTTGAAAACCTATCATATTTAATTTTTTTATGAAGATAACTAATCTTTTAGTTAATCTTTATTACTGTTTCCCTCATAAACCTGAAAAATATGCTATTTACTAAGAAGAAAAGCTGCTTGAAAGGCCTCATTTTTCCTCATTTTCACCTCTCCATTTTCCTTCTTCACTTCATCCATAAACCCTTTCATTTGCCTCTCATTCCTTCGAATTTACCTTTAAAGCCTTGTAAAACCCCTTTATAAGGTTCAAAACCTCTTTTTTACTCTTATCGAAACCTCCAAAACCCTCTGAAAATCCTTAAAAAGTCCTTAAAAATAGTCTTTTTGCATTAAGGCTTTAAGCCCCTTTGGCTTTAGCCCCAACTCCTTTTCCCCACATGAGACCCGGAGCTATAACCCAGAGTTAACCCCCATCACGCAATCACAATCGAGGTCTTATATTTTCCTTGTTTACCCTTTATTTTGAAAGCTCTGATTGCGATAAGCCTCTTTCTTTTAAAAACCCCCGATCACTTCATCCGTTTCATACGACCTAATAAGCCCCGCAATCGGGCACTAAAAGTATTAGAAAATCCTTCCCGAACCTGATTTTCCTTTGTATTTTTGTAAAAACCCGACTTTCCATTGTTATTTCATAAACCTGATGGAATGATTTGAAATAAATCTGAGCCGTTGATCTCTGTAGATCAATGGCCATCGGCTCATCGCATCGCAAATTTCCCTTTCCACTTTTTCCTTGGCCTCCGTCGATGTGATCGTATGATTGAATCTCAGCCATTGAATCCACAAGAACCAATAGCTCAGATTTAATTGCACTCCATCCTAATCGTTCACCATCACGCCCGCTGATTAAATCTCCATCGTTGATCTCTGAATCTGATCCAACGGTCAGCACTTAATCACGCATTGCAAAATAAAAAACCTTCGTGTTTTGGACCTCTTCCTTTTCTCCGATGCGATCAAATCCTGACTGTTAATTCCACCAAATCCGATGGTCCGTGCTTCATCGCATCGGGCTAATTTATATTGTAATTTGTTTGACATCTACCTTCTGATTGAATCGTGACTGTTGATCTCTGTTAGATCGAAGGGTCCACAATGCTTCTGTTGTTTTAACCCCGCCCTTCTCTTC
Source organism: Pinus albicaulis (assembly GCA_034641835.2). NCBI lineage: Eukaryota > Viridiplantae > Streptophyta > Pinopsida > Pinales > Pinaceae > Pinus > Pinus albicaulis. The sequence goes on along the minus strand of CM076575.1, from coordinate 1,902,114,068 downwards.
GTCCACCATCTCAGATCTCCACCGTCGATCCCCCGGATCCAACAGTCCACATTCCTCCTTCCTTCCACCCTTATACAAAAGGTGGGCCCCCCTCTTCCCCTTGTTTCTCTGCCATGTCCTTTAAAACTTTACCATTCCTGTATATTTTTGTTTCTGGACAGAAGGTTTTAATAGTGAATCCTGACCATCGATCTTCAAAGATCTAAGGTCATCAAGCCCCATTTTTCCACCCTTTTCATTTTCTTTCATTTCCACTCCTTTTTCCATTATAACTATTTATCAAAGGAATTCAATGATTGAATAGCCTATTTCACGCTCCACTGTGAGCCAATTTTTGCTGACGTCACCCTGGATCCCGCATACCTTTTCACCTCGCAACTCTTCATACATCGCGCTCTACCCACTTCGTTGGATCTGGATCCTCCCATCCAACGTCCCAGAATCAATATCGCATAATTTTTGAACTTTTCCCACAGTGCGCAAATTTTACGTGACATAAGTGGTTTTGAAAAGACACGTGTTGAACACAGACCTATATCGCATTTCTTGGGCCAAAATCTAAAATCGCCTCAGAGCTGTACGAAATCCATTGCTAGTTTTCTGCTATACCACTCCTCCCTCCACAATGTAACTCTATATTAGATCCTAGCTATCGATCTCTGAGATCGGACGGTCCCGATTTAACCTTACCAACAAATCGTTTTCCCTCCATCATTCCTTCAAATGACCTCATTGAATGATCTCAACCGTAGATCTCCGTTCTTTGATGTAATCCAACTGCCCTTATTCAATATCTTTCCGAAACTCCATTCTTCACCTGGTTAGTTGTTCTGCTAGGTTTTTATCCCTTTTTCCACTGCAGTTTCTCATCCGCACAGCTTCAAACCACCTCCATAAACCCTCCAATGCAGTTTAAACCAACAAAACACACGATTTTTATAACGTTTGTGTGTTTTTGTGCAGGTTTAATGAAGTTAAAGTTAAAACTTTCCGTAGGTGATTACACTGTTATTTTCCAAGGATGACGATCATTGCGGCCTTTTTGATACATATTAAAGGGTTTCAAAGCGATAATTAAATGTTTTTAGGGACCTGATAAGTCATGATTGTCGGTTTTCTAAACAAAAACTCCAGTAAACCGTCTGTGCACCTGCAAAATGGCAAAACACAGTCAACATCAATTATGAAAGTGTATCAGTGTCAAAGATGAAGATTATGGTTTAAATCAAGTCTAATCACTGATCTGAATATAAATCACTATGTTTAGGAAGCAGAGAATCAGATCTAGAACACCTCAGAGCCATATTAAAGGGGCTAATTGATTCCACAACTACTGTATTTGCCACCTTGCAGCTCTCTGCCTCAAAGGAATACCTAGATCAAATCTTAGTTCGAAACATTAAGGCCAAAGATAGCTGAATAGTTATTAAAAGCAAAAAAAATATCCCAACTGTCAGTAAAAGTTATTGAAAAGATAAGAAAGTGCCTCAAAGTCAATATTTTTACCCATTGAGCCTTAAAAAGAATAAACAGAGTAAATAAAATAGAGTTTTAATTTGATGCATTCCTGCCTTATGCCTTGCATGGTTTTCAAGGGAAGGAGTTGCATTTAGTGTAGAATTTATTACACTTCAATCCTAAAAATTTTCCACCTCCTCTTTTCTTCTATAAATACTTCTGAAGAAGATGAGATACAGGTTGATTGTTCACTATTTGTAATACTAAAACTCTCTGAAATAATACATAGTCTGTCTAAAGTTGAGGAAGAAATTGAAGTCTTGGAAGCTTGATGATGTTGAAGCATGCTTGTTCTTGAGAAGGCTTTATCATTGGATCCATGAGGTTTGCTGTTGGTGAAGTATTCTGAACTGTTTGATGTTTTCTCTTGTTCTCATTTTGTTCCATAAATGCTCACTATAGTAGGATGAAAGTTTTAGGCTAAGAAATGACTCCTAGAAGCACCTTAGACCTGTTCATCCTTCACTGTTTTATGTTTTCTTCTGTTGAGGTATTTTAGAGTCTTCAATCTCTCTCTTTAGTCCTCATGCTTGTTTATTTCTATAATAGTTCAAATAGTTGGTTTTAGCATGATTTATGGTTCTCCTTGCTTGTCTGCTGCCACTTGAAAACTATTTTTGAAGTCTCCCTTTGAAGTACCATTGTTTATAGTTGCCCAAGGAGGTCTGTTCTGATCATGCCCTTTGTCCTTGCTTGAAAAACTGTTTAGAGGTATTTATAGTTGTGAACATAGATGATTTTATGTGTTCCCTCTTCTATGACTGCAATTATCAGTGAAACTTTTATGTTTTTTGAGTCATTTGAAATAGAATGTTTGAGAAAATAGGATGTGCTCCCGAATCTTAGATTTGATTTTGAAAGTTGTCCTGAAGTCATTATTTTCTTAAAGTGTGTTTGTAGAATTCATGGTTAGCCCTGTCTATCAAATACCTCTTTATTGTTCAAGTTATGTTTTCAAGTTCCCTTTGTTGAGAATTCAATTTCTCTTTCCAAATCATTGCTGTCCATCTCATTCACAAAACCAAAGGATCCTGTGGCCAAGTTAGATTTGTCCTCTGATATCCCATATCCTTTGATGAGTTTTTCATAAACACTTCTTGACTCCATTGCCCAATGAATCTAACATTTCTCCTTTCTAGCTATCTTTCCTAGACCTTTCGTGTTCTCCTATGTCATTCAACCAAACAAACAAACAAAAACTTGCACTTAATATCTAGTCTAAAACCAATACTCAAAGCACACAAGATAAACCTTTGAAAAAATAATAATTTGAGAGATCCCTCTCTAAGAACAGGAGGACTAGATCCTGGAACTCTAAATATTGGTTTTGATGTTGCCTTGTCTTTTGATTTTCCAATCTATCAAAACAAAGGACCCCAACAACATGCTTAATGGCATTTAACCTCATACTTATCTTCCCTTAACCATGCTTAACGAATAATTAAACTCCCAGTTTAAATTAGCAGAATTTTTGGCAGTTCCGCCATTTTAGGAGTTGCCTCCAAATTTGGCTCTCTAACTCGAGTCCTCTCCAGTTTTGGAGGTAGTTTACTAAGCAAAATCGAATGAGGCTCATCTAGAGCTATTTTTGACCAATTTTGGCTTAGGAAGAGTCATTCATAGTAGATTCACATGCTTTGAATCCATTCGTATAAGTTGTAGAGCCATAGGGGAAATTTTATAGGTGTTTTTGTCACTTTGAAGAAAATTGAAGCCTAGGGCCACCAGGAAGGAAGGCCATGCCTAGATCAGCTGAAGACCAATTTTGGGTCAACAATAGTCATTTTTAGATGATTTTGATGCTCTGAACATAATGAATACTTTTCAGAGGCGTGGGAGAACTTATGAAACTGTTTTTGTCACTTTGGAGATTAAACAAGCCCACGAACACCAAGATGGGAGGTCAAGCCTAGATCATCTGGAAACAAATTTCAAAAATTAAATAGTCATTTTTGAGGTTTTTGGGTCTTCTAATGCTAATGGAGTAGGTTTCAAATCCATTAGAGCACCATAGGTGCATGTAATTATATATTTGACTCTTAATCCCAAGAGGTCCTAGCTAGTTGAAGTTGGTCCATGGAGATGTAGCGTAGAAGGGGTGAACATCATTATTAGCCATTGTGTAATGTGATTGCGGCGTGTTATTTATATGAATTTAATTTGTTGAATATGTGTTTTTAGTAGACTATTAACTCATAATTTGATCATCAAAGACCCATAAAAATTGAGACATAAACCGCTTCACAATTGGTTAACTTGAGACGATCCTAAAGACACATTTTTAATACTAATGAGCGAGCTAGCGGAAGAAAACTAGTTTCCCAATATTCATATCAAGTTGGTATCAAAGAAAAGTTTAGAACATTTTAGCTAAGCTTAGTTAGAATAATTAGTTATTGGTTTTTGAATTTGTGCAAGGAGAATTTAACTTTGTGCAAGTTTATGTGTGAAGGAGAAGGTGAAGATTGAGAGCCCAACTCTCAAATCACAACAAAGAAGATTTGTATGCATTCCAGGTGGTGAGCCTTGGTATTGTAGTAAGAGTGCTGCAACTCCCAGGGGCTTCCCTACTTTACTTTATCAACGCTGGGTTCGTAAAACTTGGAGTTGACAATGCTATATACACAACAGATGCATTATATTCATGTCATCCTCTTCTACTTTACGAAAGGGTGTTATTTCTTAAACTATGATTGAAACTGAAAATTAAATTGATGGGAGGAAATGACATAAAGGAAACTAACTTAATTTTCAGAAAGGAAATGATGGAAATGAAACTAATTTAATGTCCAGAAAGGAAATGACATAAAGAAACTAAAATAGATTGATGAAAATAAATGATAGGAAGGAAACTAAACTAAATTTTTGAAAGGAAACTAATTTAAACCGCACTAAACTTGGCCAACCTGCTAAACACACCCTACTTATCTTATGATCTATCTACCATGCTTCTATCCATGCAGCTAAGCTATCCATGACTTAATTCTAAGTCAAAAAATATTGATTTGTAGCTTGGAGAAGAAAGGGTGAAAGGTTCTAATGGAGGGATAGACACACGAACCAAGGCTTAGAAGTGAAAATAGGGGTTTGAACCTTATTAAAAATTTACTATGGTGCAAAAGGTCTTTGGAGTGAAATTATTTAAAAAGTGCGATGTCAGAGTTACAATGGAGGGTGATCACAATCGACGTTTGGAGCGGTAAAGGTTAATAAGAACCAAATAAAAGATGTGAAATGTGATTTGCGATGTGACATAGTTATCAAAATCAGTGTTTGGAAGTGTTAAGTCTTAAATCCAAAAGGAAAAAGTTGCGAAGTTCGATTTGCGAAGAGGCCAAAGGATTCGATGAGTCAGATGATGTGGCAGTGGGACCAGTGTGGGAGCGTGATACCAATATCGCAATCGAAAAAAAGGAGTGGTAAGTCTTAAAGAAAAAGGGAAAACGATGCAAAGTGTGATTACAAAAAGGCTGTGAAGTGTGAAGTGCGATATCACAGTTTGCAATATCGAAAAACTGGAGAGGTAGCGGAAGTGTCGTTCAAAAAATATTGTGAAGTGCGAAATGCGATATTAGGAATTTCGAGGAGGAAAGGTCGAGGTAAAAATTTAAAGGTTTTTCAAGAATTTTGTGAATAAAAGGAGAGACAAGTAGAATGAAATAAGGAGGGAATAGGGAGTAACCGAGGTGGTTGGAAGCATGAAAATAGGTATTGAAAATGAAGAGGGGAGCACCACGAAGCTGCTCTGCGATTTGTAGAAACAATTCCTCTAATCACTCTGCTAACTTATGTGCAAATAAATATAGAAATGCTTAAAAATACATTGCAAAGGAAGAATGAAAATGGTAATGAAACTCTACTTTTAATCTTAGAACAATGAAAATAAATTTGTTTTTGGGTCTGTGGGATGGTTTGCCCTCCTCGAGCTCTATTGTCAGAGATGAGAAGGGGGTCTTGATCCACAAATTTTTGGTTTTTCTCCTCTATTCTATTACTCACAAGAAAATGAAACCTACAGAAGCACACTAACATAAAAACTAAACAACAACTTGAAACATAAAAGAAATTATCAGAAGTAGAACTAATGGAATGATAGAAAGCAGAGAAAAAATATAGTAGAGAGGATGAGGCACATGGATTGGGCCCTAACCCACAAGCCTGGCTCTCTGAAAATTAAATTAGTAAAGTGAAATTGGTATGCTCATTTCATAAAAGAATAACCTCACACATTTCTGAAAGTTTCATCACTGAATAAAATAAAAAGCTCAATAGCTTGCAACAAAGTTCCGACTAGAATCGACCCCTTCCTAGCTCTATCTCTACTCTATTTATTATACAAGGAAGCTACCGAAAAATCCCTAGAAAATGGTTATTGATTCCGCTTGACTCCAAGTAAACAAATATTGGGTGCACTCCTCTTTGAGTTGCTTTGCTGCCTTTGGAATTCGAATTACTAGAGAGAATCCTTGGGGATCCTTCGACCGCCTTTGGAATTCAAATTGCTGGAGAGAATATTTGGGATCCTTTGGATGCCTTTGAGAGTTAAGGAGGGTGGAAAATCTTCCTATGATTTCTCTTTTTTGTCTCCTCCAAGTCTTTATGATAAAATTATTATAAAAATGCAGATAATTAATGATTTTCTTCACTCAACCTTATGTCAGGCACTCAGAGTATGTTAGCCTTAATCACCACCCATATTAGCATCATAAAACCAAATAATACTAAAAATGCAAGAAAAAGAGATCTAAGAAGGAAAAAAGGTGACCATTAACCCCTACAAATATGTCTAATGATGGAGCTCATCATCACCCCCTACTAAATGGTTGCTCATCCTCTAAGCAACTAATCCTCCTCCTGCATTTCCTTCAAGGCTTTGACAACCCCCTTGATTTCCTAAGGAAGAAGTGTGGGAGTTTCTGCAAAGGGGTAAAAACCATTATTATTTTTTGCATTCTCCCATTCTCTAGCTTGTGCATCTATGTCCTTTTCATCAAACACCAGCAACAAAGGCCAGCTGAGCTTTAGTCCCAACCATTGGATATTTTTGTCTGCATGTCTCTCTTGTATAATGGTTCCCTTTCCAATGCACCCCTCTGTATTTTTGGAGTATGGTACTCCCTATTCTTGAGACTGTGAGGGAGGATGTTCATCTCCTCTGGTTGGCCATCGTGCACTCATCTTCTATCTTCCTAGAAACATCATCAAAGTGGTCGATTACCTGTGTTTGAGTCTGAAGGTAGCTTTCAGCTAGTGTAGGGTCCCTTTCAATCTCTAGATGGTGAAGGATGACTCTTCTTGGGCTAAACAATCATGGTCTGATATATAAGGGTTCTCTATTTCTTCTTCCCATGACCCACCATATCTCTTTTTCTCTAGTATCCTCATTCATCATCCAAGATACTAAAGCCATCAACTGAATATCCCCCATTGTAGGATTGTGGTCCCAAGTATCCAAATTTGTCAACAAAAGGTTATGCACATAAAAATATGCCATCCTTTCCTAATCAGCCATGTTATCTTGCTTGTAGAATTCCATGAATTTCCTACAATCTTGGAAAGGTAGGGATCCATGGGAGGCTAGAGTTTTGATTTGAAATAGGAGCCATTGCTCCTTGAGGTACATAGCATATGAGTCAGAAGGAAATCTGTGCTGAAGGGCTTCTATGCATAATTCTGCCATGGTGGCTACCTGTTTCCCTTTTTGTTGCAATTCCTCCTCAAGTGCTACATTCTCTACCTGTGCCTTCTGCAGCTGCTCCTTCAGAATTGTTTCTTTGATTCTTTCCTCCTCCCTTGGTGATTATTCAATGATAGTCGGGCTCATGGGAGGATTTTCTATCCATCTCTGACCTATCCTCTAACTCTTATCAAATCTGAAATACATAGAGGTCTTCCTTTGTATCTTTGCACTCAAAGAAGCTAAGGTGACAACCACCTCTTTGTCTTGAGCGCATCTAGTGCTGTGATGTGAGTATATTTCTTGCTCACTTTCTGATACCTATATGAATTCTATTTCCACCTCTTCCATTTTTCCTTAGACCTTTGTCTCTTCCTCTTCTTATTCTAGTTATTCTTCTCACTCTTCTTCTCTTTCTTCTCTAATGTTAGGAGAAAATCTTCCCTTGCTCCCTTGTTACTGTGTCTGATACGTGGTATACTTCGGAAGCTAGCTTGACTTCTGGTGATGTTGTTTTGCTACTGCTACCACTGCACACTGTTCAAATATGTAGCCCATTCTCAGTACTGCTATGCTACAGGATCCCTTCAGTCTCTTTCCCTTAAAAATTCTCAATTCACTGGTTTGGATGATAGAGTATCTCCTTTTATTAGATTGCGCAACTAATTTTGGAGCGCTTATGTAACTCGACCTCAACTCCAGTTTTTCGCTAAAGACTGTTGTTTCCTTCTCTCTGTTAATTCATGATGGACTACGTGTTTCCTCCCCTCGTTCTCCTGTACTCCACTTGATTTAAATTTTTGTTCTTTTGCATGCCTAGGTGGCGTAACTTTGCAGTTCTCCCTAGTCATACTTCACAATTGTGGCCAAGAAAACTTGCAACCTTTCTACCCCTTAAACTCTAAGTCTACAAATTTAATTATTTCTGCCTATTATGGATGCATAGTGAGGGGTGAGAAGATATACCTGAGTTTATCTGTTTTTCTCAAGGTGTTTGCAGGAGCTGTAATTTGGAAACAAGTCTCTTATATGTTGCGTTCTTCCTTATTTTCCTATTTTCTAAGTGAGTAGCTTGCTGAATGAGAAACTCCCTCAGTGAGTTGCTGATATTTCTTGTTGTTGCTTCCTGTTGTGTATTCTGCGTGGTGGTGCTCCAGATGCCATGGGTGGGAGTCCTTTCTTTCCCGGGGTCTACTTTAAAATATCCTCCTTGTTTTTCTTTGCAGTCAGTGAACAAATTTGTTTTTGAAGGAAATTCCTGATGTTTGTAGTAGTTTCTAGCTTACTTTCTTTTGCTAAATTGTGCTCAGAAATGGAGGAATATGGTTTATGGAGGTGATGGAAGGAGTTACGGAAATGAATAGAGTGAATTATGTGATGGATGGTAAAATAGAAGGGGAGATAACACAAATGCTTCCCTGTGTTTCTAGAAACCATTAATAACCTACAAAACAACAAACACATAAAACATAGAGATGCAGATGTAATTTTTTTTGTTTTTGTTTTTTGTTTTTTGGTTTTAAAGAAAGTGAGCTGCCTCCATGCAGGTTTTTGACCCACAAACTTGCCTTGGGTGCCTCATATAGGTTTTCACCCATGGATATTTATTCCCTTTTCTTATTTTTTCTCTTTTTTTTTTTTTTAGGAAGTGAGATGCCCCCATCGAGGTTTTCAACCACAATCTTGCCTTGGGTGCCTCAGAGAGGTTTCCACCCATGGATCTTTATTTTTTTACTATTTTATTTTTTATTTTTTCTTTTTTTTTCCTTCTTTTATTCAGGAGCTATGGGGAACTAAACCTATCTACTTATTGAATTTATGAAATCTTCCCTTGAAAAAGGCTTCTTGTAAATTTTAAGTTTGTGACCATTGACAAGAAAGGGGATTCCTTCATCATCTATGGTTCTGATTTGAGTTGCGCCATTATCAAAACATTTTTCAACTATGTAAGGTCCCAACCATCTTGTCGTCAACTTGCCTTTGAAATATTTAAACCTTGAATCATACAACAATGCCCAATCTCCTTCTTGGAAGGTATTTTATTTGATGTTATTGTCATGCCAGACCTTCCTTTGTAGATGAACTACCTCTGTGTGAAGAAGTGTTTGCATTATGAACTCATCCAATCCATTTAGTTTCAACAGCATATATTTTTGGATGTTTTATAGATCTATATTTAATTCAACTGCCATTCTTAAAATATTGAATTCAAAATCAACTAAAAGTAGAGCTTTCTTAGCATAGACTAGTTCATAAGGAGTGAATCATGTTGTTTTCTTCCAAGTAGTGTTGTAGGCCCAAGTAGCTTCTACCAATATGTATACCCAATATTTTTTGCTGCTTCTCACAACCTTGGAGAGGATGTTCTCTAAAGCTTTGTTAGTTAGTTCTACTTGACCATTCACTTCAGGGTGATAGACAGTAGAAGTTATATGCTTAATCTTATGCTTCCTAAAAATATTCTCAATGAGGTGAGAGGTAAATTGTGCTTCCTAATTAGTGACTATTTCTCTAGGGTACCAAAACTTGTAAAACACATTCTCCCTCACAATTTCTTCTACTTTCTCCTTAGTTGCGACCTTCATTGCTTTTGTTTCAGCCCACTTTGTCAAGTAATCAATGAAGACTATGATATACTTCTTTTGTCCGGATGGTGGATTGATAGGTCCAACAAAGTCCATGCCCCACTTGTCAAATGGCTCAAGAGCCACATGTGGGTGCAAAGGAATCTCATCCCTTTGCGTGGGTCTCCGCATCCTTTGGCACTGGTCACACCTTCTAGTGTATCTTCTGGAATCTTGGTGAAGGGTAGGCCAATAGTATCCTTCCTGCCAAACTTTGTAAGCAGTTCTCTTTGCAAAAAAGTGGCCTCCACATGGGCTATCATGACATTCAGAGAGGATATCAAAAAATTCTTCCTCCCTCACACATCTCCTTAGGATTTGATCAGGGCCTAGCTTGAAAATGTTCCCCCCAATCCATGTGAAAGGGGCGCTTTTTCTAATGATTTCCTCCTCTCCCAGAATGAAATATTTGGAGGGAGTCTTACAACAAAAAAGTAGTTGGCTATATCAAAAAACCATGGTGAGAGTGCTGATATAGCAAAGATATGTTCATTTGGAATATGATCATCCACCATTCCTTCTTCACCTATAGGGACAGCTAACCTGGATAAAAAATCTGCAACAATATTATCCTTTCCAGGTTTATAAACAATAGTTAAATCAAATTGGTGCAAAAGTAACAATCATATAATTATCCTAGCATTAACATCCAATTTTTTCGTTAAATACGTGATGGTTGTATGGTCAGTGTCAACAAAGGTCTGATATTTAGTTACATAATGCTTGAATTTGTTCAAAGCATGGAAAATGGCTAACATCTCCTTCTCAATAACAGTATAATTCAGTTAAGCCTTGGACAAGTTATTTTTGATGAAATAAATGGCATAAGGGATTTTGTACCCTAATTTTCCTAATGCCGCCCCTACATCCTTGTCAGATGCATCAGTGTGGATGTGGAAAGGAAGAGTCCAATTTGGACCTTGGAGGATGGGGGCAGTAGTCAACATTCCCTTAATGAGCTTGAAAGCCTCTTGACAAGGACCATAAAAAATAAACTCAGACTCCTTGGCCAATAACCTAAGAGAAGGGGAGTTACCTAATACAATTATTTGGACATGAATGATATGATATGTACTCAACATCCAACATTTTCATCAATTTATTTTCCTCTTCGCAGCTACCGGGCAAGAAAAAATCACTCGAAATAACCTTATCTTTGAATAACCTGTAGTTGGTGATTATGGAAAATATTTAATGCACATTAATGCCGATATAATTATTAATGTTTATAAAAATTACCATTTTTAATGTTCATTGTGTGATTATAGTTCTGAAATTTATATAAGGGAGGAATTTATGGTAACTTACCTCAAAATTTCCGAGAAACATGCATTCGACAAGCCAAATTTTTCGTTCAAGTTGTACATTAACATCGTTGTCCCCAAATGGGTAGAATTTGACTAACTTCTAGGTCCAAAGAGAGGGGTGGTGGAAGAAAATGTAAGGCTTTCGAAAAAGGTGTCAACGATATGAGCATCATCCCCTAGCTGATCATCGTTTTTGAAAGCATCTAACAATATTGTGTCCATTGCATTTGTATCCCTTAAGTGATCATCCATACCAACCTCTATTTGATTGCCTCCATTTCCTGCTTGGGAACAACTACTATTGTTGTAGTCATTCCTAATTGGTGAATCTGGACATAGCGGGAATTGAATCAGTGGTTGATTCAACCATTCTTGTTATCATTCCTCTCCAATTTTTTTCCTTAATTCAGCCTTCCCTCAATTTGATATTGTCATGGGGTGCAATGGAATATGGTAGGTAGGTCGCTCATCATGAATAGAATCCTAATAATTTCAAAATATATATTTGAACATGATTAGTACGAAATCTGTGATATCAATTAGTAAGAACATAAATAATCCACGATTAATTTGTTTGATGTTGAAATAATTAAATTAATATACCAGATAATTATTATTACCATCATTGTCTCGAGATTGTGGCTAGAAGATGAAATATTGTTACAATTAGCAGGGTGAAGTGGTTGTCCATTTTCATCTACCAAATGTGCCCTGCGGGATGCTGCTCCTGATAAGAGCTTCTGACGTTTTGGAGTTGTTTGATTATTTTGTGAATCTGAACTCAATTCTAAATCTGCATAAACCTGCAAATTTGTATACATTATAAATTTTATTAAGATGATTGACATGGATAAAAACCATAAATTCAATTAGATAATGAAAATATAAATAAAATATGAATTAAATATTACGTCTTGAGATGGATAGGGAGAACTCTGCGATGGGCTTTGAGAAACATTATGGAACGAGTTGGATTTTGAAGAATTGTCCATTCAATATAATTATGATATTTTCTCCCTACATTTGAGCAAAATCAACAATAAATTTTAGTGCACACACCTAAAAGTAATTTCGGTGCCTTAAAAATGGACTTATTGTTATCAGTGCTTCTATAAAGATAACTGCACCAGTGTGGCTTTATTTACTGCGCACTAGTGTCATGTTATTAACTGATGCACCAGTGCTGTGTTATTAATTGACGCACCGGTTATGAAAATGCACAAATAAAAAAACTCAACTCTATTTTTTTAAAGTGAAAAAAAACAGTAAATTAAAAAATGGGTGGCAAAATATTTTCAAAAATCTAATCTCATAAAACAATTCTTTAAATACTATTTTTTTTAATTATTTCACTATTTTTGCAAAAAAATTTAGCCAGATATTTGCACGAGAGATACCTGGAGCAAGAGACCATGAGAGCACTGTGGAGCAGCGAAATACTTTTGAACAGAAATATTCAGACAATCAGAATTCCAAACCTCCGCTGATTTAAACCCTGTAGCATAGAATTTCAAACGATCTAGTGATTATATTTTATTGTTTTTTTTACATTTTCTCCAGTATTTTTTATGCAGTAAGTAAAATAATTCATTTTTTTCTTCATTTTTAGAAACAAAAAGCAAAAAAATCCATTTTTACACTAAACCCTTCATTCTTTTTGTTTTTACCCTTGCTTCTTCATGTTTTCGTGATGTCAGAGTTAGGGCTTTCCATTTTAGATTTATAGGGTTTATATTGCTATATATATAGGCCTATGAAATCTAACCCACGAGACAACTTTCATAGTCGAATCGAAATCCATGTCGGTCCTTGTGTGAATTTTAAAAAAAACACAAATTTTTTAATCGGTGCGCCTTGCATAACCTAGAGCACCGATGCACTAGCTTAATCCCAATGCACTGCACATGTACTATTTGATAAAAAAAATTAAAATTATATTTTTTAGTCCATACGCTATATGTAAAATAGGGCACCGATCCGCTATTTCATTATAGCGCACCGCTCACGCACTGTTTGGAAAAAACAATTTTTTTGTTTGTGTTAATCGGTGCACCATGTAACATTTAACACACCGGGTCTCCTAGTTGACAGAGACAACCATACAGTGATCCCATGTTTGCACGGGGTGTTTATAAAAATAGGCCACACCGCCCCCTCCACGACACCATATGCTACAAAAACTAACACTGCACGATTTTTATTATTTTGTCTATGTTAATCGATGCGATGATTAACATATAATGCACCGATTCTCCTTGTTGACATAAAGAATTGTACGATGTTTTATACTATTTGGGCAGTGTGTTTATAATAACACGACGCACCGATGTCAGTGCACACATCATTTAAAAGCGCACTGGTTCCTTGATATATTTTTCTTTTACCTGAAAATATTAATATAATTTATAAATAAAATATATTAATTAATGATATGGTATAGGTTCCATATTGATAAAGAAATGGTTGACAAGAGATAAAGTAACAAAAATAATGATAACTCATCAAGAAAAGAAAAAAAGGCATGTTCTTTGTAAATTATTTACAAAAATATCATTTTTGAACTATATGTAAGTTTAACTAATATGTATTGTTTACTGTGTATCATGCAGAGCCACAAAATAACGAAGCTCAATAATATTATTTATGGTCTAGGACCATAATAGTGTAAAATATTGATGGAAAAATCGCAAAAGGATGAATCAGGTGAATGAAAAAATACTATCGATCCAATATGAGTTTTTTTCTTAATTTTCATTAATAATATACTTAAAAGTATTAGATAACATGTTTCAAATAATATATTAATTCACATATGTTTAATGTTCTATAGGGACCAAAAACTCAGAAAATGAATGTTATTGTAAGAAAAGAAAAAAATTGAACATGAAAATGAAAATGAATTTCTCCTTAGCTCATCTGGAGTGGTGCTAGAGGTTAACGAAAGGGGGGAAAAATTTTACAAAATTTTGAGGGATCTAGTGGAACAAATGTATAGACGTTATTTCCACTTACAATACAAAAATCAATCCAATGATTCCAAGAACCAAATTTTATCTAAACTACAGGAAGAGTTTCCAGAGAACTGGTCAATGGGACATGTCAGACTTTTAATAGCAAAAACGTACAACAACAAAAAAAAAGGAATGAAAAAGTAATATTCCTTGAAATGTTTTTCTAGAATTATTTATAAATATCAGTTTTGCTATATTTACTTTTCATATATCAATATAAAAATTAAATAGTTTATTTTCATGTTACATTTGCAGGAAGATTATGAAAATCTCAAAATATGAACGAGTTGATATTAGAAATATCCTAGTAGGAATATCCAAAAAGGTGTACAAGGAAATGGTCAAAGAAATGGAAAAAATTTCATTGGAGGAGGAGCCATCTCAAAAACAACGTGCTTCAAATGTAATATGTACTCATTGAATTTTTTGATCATTAGGTACAATAAATAAGTAGTTTAGCATTAAATATTAATTTTCAAGTATTTTCTTGTAGAAAAGAAAAGAAAAGAAAATTGAACGCATTCAACACAAAAAAAGACGACAAGGAAGAAAAAGGTTGATATCTAAGTTTTTGAGTAATTGTTACTTCATTATAACAACTTAACTAGATTTCATTTTCTGTATTTTAAGTTGTTTTACAAAAATCATCATTGAATGTCTTCAAACAGGTGATAACATACAAAGAACAACCATCAGAAAAATTGATTGACATTGGGTTAAATATGGGCTACGAGTATATGTTTGCATATCATAAATTAATTGTGGAATTTGTAAGAATATATCAATATTGTTTTACTTAGTTCCATCTATAATTAATAGAACACAAAAATATTTTATATTAAATATATGATTTGTTATGGTGAATAAAACTTGCAGGAAACAAAGTATGTAGTTGATGTATATTATGTAATATTGCAATTTTCATTATTCTCACCAATGTATATACACCCATTACATTTTATTTTTATGTTTGTAGATGGAAGGTGAAGAAGAAGAAAACAATCAACACCGTGAACAAAGAATTCCTGAAAATAACCCGTCATGGAAGTAGCTCGAGCAGTGACAATAGTTAAAGTGAGGAATGATGGTCATTATGTTTGGATATCAAAGCAAGGAGTTGTATTTTTTGAAATATTTGTCTGTGAAATCAGACATTTTGTTTAATGTAATGAAGATAGTGTCCCAATTGAAAGACAAAGGGATCTCAATAACTATCCCATTTTGTATTACAAAGACTATCTTATTTATATATATATAATAAAATATGTTTTAATTTATTCTATTGCGTTCTCCTTTGTCGATGTGAAATGTAACACCACTGATTAAATTTATGGATGATTAAACATTATAATGAAGAGACATGAAATATTATGATATTATATAACAAATTTATCCAAACATCATATTCAAATGCACTAATAAAAATTCAATTGATATGAGTGTCGTATTTTGATGAATATTGAATTTAAAAACAATCAAAATAATTATGATATCATATAAAAAATTAATCCAAACATCACATTCAAATGAATTAATAAAAACTTAATTAATATGAATACTGTTATATGATGTGTCAACTTTTGATGAATAAGGAATTTAAAAAAATCACAATAATTTCACTGTCACAGGTTGATGTTTCTAAAAAATACAAAATGAACACTAGTGCTTGTCAGCTACTGTTGATCGGTGTGTTTCTACGACCTATAGGAACCACACAAATACCAATATGAATTATAAATTTTGATGCGTTTGTGCAATACTGCGCACTGGTGCGGTTATGTGAAACTACGCACTGGTGCATTTGTACGACCTATGGGCACCACACAAATACCAATACGAATTAGAAAAATCTATGCATTTATCTGATACTGCGCACCAGTACGTTTATATAAGACTATAGACTGGTGCATTGATATGACCTATGGCCACTGCACAAATCCCAATACCAATTAGAATTTCCCTGTGCATTTTATCACCTACAATGAACCCAATGCGATTTTAGACGTTTACAGCCTGGTGCATGCACCTTCGACCGCCCCGGGATGACCATCTAGATGACGTGCACCGGTGCATTGACACCGTAGTAGCGCACCGATAAAAAAACATCTATAATAAGCTCCGACCGCCCAATTTTTTTAGTTGTGTTGAAATTCCATTAAATTCTCTGCTAAAATCTCTGTTACCAAAAAGGAATGTTGTAGAAAATGTTTTTTTGACAAATTTGGCTAATTTAGAACACTAAAAAACTCCCTTATAACCTTTTCTAGTGGGTATTTTCCTTGTAGTGTATTATGATTTGTATCAAAAACTTCCCTCCCAACAGACGAATTGTGTTGGGATTGATGAAGGGCTGCTTTGATTTAAGCAGTGCCATACTTTCAAGATTCTAGCATGTCATTCCATGGACCCAACGAATGGATGGTTCTTTGTTTACTTTGGTGGCAATGTGGCTTTGTCGTTACATTTATTTTGATGCCATTAGTTCGCAAGTATTCCTTTGATGCAAGGGTTGATCAAAGCCAATTATATACTTCACTTCCATGTTCCAAGGGAGAAGAAGTGAATTCAGGTAATGAAGGCATTGTCGAATAGAAATATTGTGACAAGAATCCAAAGAAATCAACTATAGTGAAGCTCCTTTCGAGTTCAACACTATTTTTTGTATTACAAATATTTTTTATGGGGTGTGATTTTTGGAAACATGATGACTTGGTGGTCAATTGAGTGGAATGCACTACAAAAATTTTGATTCTTGTATCAACATTGCAGGTCTTCAATAGATGAGGTGCTTATCATCGATGGGTCCCAGGGAGAATGGAAAGGCAAAAGTCACACATGCAAGTCTCGAAATCCTATTGATCTAAATGTTGTTTATTCTTCAGATGCTGACAAATATTTCAGCACCAGGTGCTGACAAATATGTGAAAATTTCCCACCAGATGCTTCTATCACTAGGTTAAATCCAAGAGTCGTGATGCCAATATTAAAAATGCAACAGATGTAAACAGAGTCAGGAATCTACAAAATAAAGGAAAACCCTGAGGTAGGAAAATAACTATTTAAATTAAAAATGAAGCTTGGCTAATCCATTAAGAAAATTATGTGAAATTAGACGAGCATATCCACGGACAACATGAAAGGATTTTTCAAGTTACAAATTTTACATATTATATTATGAAAAACCCTTAACATTTTTAAAATCCTTGGCCACTACAAGTAGAAGTGGTATAATAAGACAGATTAACTATTTTCAAGATGTTAAAACATACTATATGTATGTATCAGTATAAAATTAAACATATTTATAAGTTTTTTAATTTCACCTCAACATGAGTGACCTAAAAAAAAAATAGTGAAATCGAAATACCAATGTTTGATTTGGTTGAAGGTCAAGTTCTTTAGTTGCAAGAATTGACATTTAAAGTTTAGAGAAACACCCCAATTTATTATATAACAGAAATCTACCAACACTATTTAATTCCATGTTTACTGCCAGTTATTCCTAAATTATTTTTAGCTTATGAAACATGATCTGGCTCATCACATATATCACATAATGGAGGTTCAACTCCCACAACTTGATTAAAATAACAATTGTTATTCAAAGGCTTCTTCCAAATTGAAATATACCCATCCTTTTTAACAAGCCTCCAAAACATCCTTGTGATAATGGTCTCCATATCTACAAGCATAAACAAAACATAAGCTTAAAATATAAAAGGAAAAAAATTGAAATTTCATAGCAAGGTAGCGTTTCAATATGTCTGGTAGCTGTAATAACTTAATTTTGTCATTAAATTTCCATGTGCAGATATATCTATCCAATGAAGGCGCCGAATAGTTTAGCCCAATTGGTTCTAACAGATTGGCAGCGTTCATCTTAGTGTCTCCAGTTCTAATCTAGCTGATGTTTGAGTCCTGCTAAATACAATTGGGTTACCAAACAACATTGTGGGTGGTGTTTAAGCCGAAATCAATCCATATATTTAAAAGAAGAGGGGGCCATGAAATGAACTTTTCCATGGAGAAAATCTATCCAATGAAAATATTTTGATTTCTCTATTGGGTTGATTTCAACAGAGAATAAACTAAACATTATAAGCGCAATAACACATTCTAGGGTAAAATATCAGATTAAAGAAACGACCAATTGCTAGACTTCAAAAAAATAGTCAATGCACAATCGTGCATAACCAATGAAAAAGAAACATAGAACAATATTATTTCATTGTGTCACCATATGGTTAAAAGTGATCACTACAATGATAGTTACAAGTGCAATATCTCAAAGTAATTTGCAAATCAAATCCAAAAAAAATGAATGAAAAAGATAACGAAACATACAAAAGAATTTACTAAATTCTTATCTCATTACAATAACCATGTATCACATTTCTAGATGCAAACAACTGCCATTAACATCCTCATCACCATTAAAAATTTACTTGGGATCTATCAAAGGATGTCATCACATGAATATTATGTCATTAGCCATGTTTAGTCCCACCAAAAGGGAACTAACAACACCTTCTCCCTACCACCCAATGTAAATGCAGACCCTAAGAAAAGGGAAAGTTTAATCGTGATCCACTTCCTAGAAAATATATCCAATACATCAATACATAGTTTAGTTTAATATATATAATACATAGTTTAGTTTAATCTCCAATATATAGTTTAGTTTAATATAATATCCAATACATAGTTTAGAAAATATATGAAATACATAGTTTAGTTCAATATATACAATACATCAATAAACATAATATGGATAACTCAAAGGCTCTTCCATGTTATTTAAATATTCATTGCTTAAATTTCACATCATGATATGACACTCATATCCCAAAAAGGTTTAAAAGGAAGATGTGACATAATTTTTATGGGAAATAAAGAGTAATTCTCATGCCACAACCTAGTAAAGATCCTATCATTTTCATATCTTAAATTGGTTCATTACACTTCCTACAAGAAGAGGTAAAAAAATCCAGACTTAGGAGGCAATATTAAGTTCCAATCTATGTACCATATTGGACATTGATCTTGTTGTGTAACCATATTCAAAAATAGAAGAAAAGAGATATCAATGCCTTAGAAATAAGCCACTTCGAGGGGGAAACCTCCAATACATTACATAAATGAACAATTCTTGGATGATACAATTTACAAAACCTCCTTTCTATATATAGGAGTCCATGGGGCCATAATGTAATCCTAGTTGGGCCACAATGTAATCCTAGTCGACCTAACAATAATAATTTAAGGGCACAATAATAACAATCTGGGGGCTACAAGGGTACAATAATAACAATAAGGGGGTTACAGTAACAACAATAAGGGACTATACTAGTAATATAGGGACCTAACAGATCTATTTCCTATCATCACAAAATGGCTTGGAAGTTCTATGTGAATATGTGGAGGTGCTTCTGTGCTCACAATCAGGTTTATCAAGAAACACACTCCTCAACCAAAGAATAACCAAACAAAATTGGGCCATTTATTCTGACAAACAATTCTAAATTGTTTAGTTGCCTAAGGAACATTTTTAAAATACAATATTTAAAAAAAAATTAACCAAAGAAAAACATAGAGATAAAGAAACTTATGGGGTTGATTCTTCACTCATAAATTGCAAGAGTTGATCATTCTTTTACAGAGTGACGTTGTCTTGGAGGAGTATTTACTAATTTTTAGCTAGAGACACACTATTAAAACCAACTAAAATATTAAATGGAAAGAAGTGGTGAAGAAACTTCAACATAGATAAATAAGGAAATTCATTAATGCAGACATATGACATGACTGAAAGGTCAATGGAGAAAAAAAACACAAGAAGTCAAAAAAATAAGGTTGCATTGCCAATGCTACTCTTGGAAGTTACAAGACAAAGAGGTATAAGTGAAATGAAAAAAAAGAGGAATAAAGGGTGAACCCTAGAAAATGGAAAAGCACTACTCAAGATTAGGAAAAGGTAGATTCTACAAGTTAAAAAAGTTCAAGTAAAAATAAGAGAAAAAAGAGTATAAAAGGGTGGTTTAAGAGATGACTGTAGAGGAAGGATTATGAACATCTCTGCAACAAGAATTATGGTCATCTCCATCCTCATCAATGTCTATAAAATATTGTCTACATAGGGCTAAGAAATCCTAGTTGTATGACATTGGAAAATCCTCGTGACAAATAGTGAAGGCTCTCCCAGCATATGAAGCTGAAGGGATATATATAGTGATGGGTGTCTAATTGATCAATCTGGGTTAGAAGAAAACTTTGTACTAAAAGAGACTACATCTATGTGGCCTTCATGGAAGTGATTGTCCAGAAATATAATGGAAAATGTACACTATGTCACCAAATTAGTATAATTTTCATCCAAATCTACAGAGTTATCAGAACACTTGGGACCTGAAATCGTTAACAAAAGTTGGAGGAAGAAGGTGATAAACCTAATGGGGCAGAGGCTAGATAAATAAAATACGATATGAGAAAGTGATCCTCTTGAACCATAATATAGACATATATTTCTCCCTCAAAACACATAATATACAGGATAACTAAGATGAAATGCTCCATCTCAAATAAAGAAAAAAAACTTCAGGAGGGGATAAGGAGAACTTAACTTTAATTCATAATTCTATCTTTTTAGTTTCCATTTTTCCACTTGTGGGGTAGCAGTCTACTACAACTTCATATATTTTTATTTCACAACATTATATTTTTTTAAGATATTTAAAAAAATACAAAATGAAATTTTAATAATGCAGCAAGAAGTCAATATAAAGTTAAATTTGAAAATGGCATAAACGATAAAATCCATTGATCAAAACCATGAATTACAAAAACCAACCCGCCAGATCTATAAGCCCCCAATGGAAGGATGGACAAAGCTAAACTTCAATGGAGAGAAAAAAACAACCTAGGGAAAGGAAAATCCTTTACAGACAAAAAATGTACAATCCTGAAGGTTTCCTACAATTTCTGAGAATATGCCTTAACTAACCAAACAAGAAGTACATATACAAATTTTAAAATTCTGAATGTTTTCTAGAATTTCTGAGGATATGCGTTAAATAACTAAGCATAAGTCAAAAAAATTCATTAGGGGATAAAAAATTAGCCTCAATAATGTATTCAAATAACTATAGAAAGAAGGAAGGTGATTCGAAACTACCAATTGATTTCCTAAATATAAATCTAAGGAATTAATAGTATCATGTTCCCATCTTGAAAGAGTATCAGACTGAATTTCTCACTAGTCATCCAACAACATGAAATTCAGTATAAAATTGAAACTCTATCTAGGATCTAACCAATTCAATCTATGAAAAAGGAAATAGGGAACCCCTAACAAAGCATACAATCAATATCTGAAACCTAAAGCTAATGAGGAACACCCTAGATAGAATACCCCCTTCTAAAATATTAGTATTTTCCAGCCTTACATGGAATAAATGCACAATCATAATCACTTTTATGAAAGAAAATGACACCTCTTAGAATCTGGGGCAGTCTATATTCCACAATCCATTCTCACCTGATCATTTTCCTTCTTCATCCTCCCCCCCCTTCAAGTACTTTATGTCACATCTTACCATTTACGAATGACCTAAATGAGGTGATTAGAGATATGTATACACTTGGATCACACCTCCCAAATCTCTTATCCCTAAGATGGCTTATTATTCTGAGTACAACACACAATTGCAAGATGTCAGCAATGTCATACCTGCATATATTTGTAAACAGTAAATGCATGGCTGGTGGATTCTCATCGAATTTGGATTGAAACTTATGACTAGATCCCAAATCTAACATCTCATCTTCATATTTCATATCTATTATGAGATCAAATGGGGATTTTACTGCGTTTACCAAGGCTAAGGTCACTCCCCTCGACATTATTTGATTATCTAAAAATATGCCTAACCCTTTTAATGAATAAGACTTATAATCATATATATATCGACCTTTGCATGGACCTCCCCAAAGAAAGTCCATTAGGAGAATCTCCTTCTGCCTTGTTGGGTGTTTAGTCAAGAAAAAATGTCATATTGAGGTCCATGCCACACGAAAATTTCAAAATCTCTTTAATCCCCCTCATTATGGATCAACTTCCACAACACTTCTAGGAGATCACATTTCGAATTTGCAAGACAAATCACTAGACCAATTGATAAATCAGCACTAGGAGATCCCAGAGCTAGACTGGCTCCATGTAGAGTAAAACTCTCCAACTTTGGTCAAGATCCAAATGTTCCATCCAAAATTTCTTACCATTAACCTTGGATGTTGGTGGCTCACTCTGACCTGGGAAATATGTATTGCATACACAAAGTGGATGTATTTTTAAGTCCCATTGACCTAATTATTATAGTAATTTATTAGACATTAATAAAACTGTCTAATATTATCTCATCTCCCACACATTTCACCAATACAGGTCCAATCACGAAAGTAAGTGACACAAAATTTATGTGAAGTTGACCTTAAATAATTGTTATTCAAGGCAAGAAATCACACCTTGCATCGTCTAAGCTTAAAAAGTACTTATGGTGGAAGGAAATTGGGACTGGAAATCCTGCAAGGAGATGGGGTAGATGCCTAAATTATCCTATGATCACTGTAGAATAGATGTGGGAATAAATTGGGAATGCTTATGACAATGTTGGGCAGAGGGTAGAGGAACTTGAGCATAATTCTGGTGTTAATGATAATGAGTTGAATATGGGCTGGAGATAGTTACAGATAAGCTCTAACTATATTTATAGATCAGATGCTAACTATGATTTGGAACAATGATCAAAATCTTGAACTGTCAGGAAGACAAGAGAGAAATGAAGCTTTGGCTTCGCTTATTTCTCCATTGGAAGTCAGGTTTACAGTAAAATTCAACCAGTCAAGAACTTGCACAGATAAAATGGTTAATGATCGCAGAGTCAACGTCTCAAGCATTAGGAAACTTTAGAGTGACCTATTTAATATGAAAAAAATTATATCAAGGAAGTTGTAGCTGCTATCCATGGAAATATTAAATTGTCAATCACTAGTTCCGATCGAGAATATCCATTATAAAAATACCATGGGCCAAAATAGCTCAATGGGACCATCTAAGATGTTTATTTTGATAAATTTTCTACCTAATTTTGCAACCTTCTATCCATTGTTTGATCTAATATGAGATCCCATAGGAAATCTGGTGGCCCTGCGACAGCTTAACATGACCTGATAGGCTATTTTTATTTTTATATGTTGCGGCCTAGTTTTGTAATCATATGTTTGTTGGACTTGAAAGTTTGAATGCCAATAACATATCAAAAAACCCTTGGAACTTGCTAAAGTGTTTTTGAAAAATTGGTTAATTGTCCAAAGGAGAGATGCTTACCCTAAGTTGTTTCTTTTGGTCTTCAGTATTTAATTATTTTCATTTCTGAAATCCTAAAAACTGTTAAGTATGCTAGATTTTGAGTGGGATCTAAATTTCTACTTTATTATATGAAATCAAATGAGATTGCAACCACCCTCAAAAATACTGAAAGAATTAAAAATTTAAATAAAAAAGTACAAGGTTTCTCACTCATCAAATTTTATTTTATTTTCATTCATAGGGTCCTTGGTTGTATTGTACAGAACTAGCCGGTTTGGTGACAAAAGCCTAGTTTGGTACTAAACCAACCTTTTCTAGTTTTGTGCCACTAGTCGAATAGTTTTAGCTATCAAAGCGGTCAAAGTAGTATGTTCCACCAATTCTAGTCTAGTTACAATAACACAGATTAGTTGTTGTTGTATTTCCTTTAATTACGCCGAAAGGTGTTTTGTTTACTGGCTTAGGATGGGAAAACACTGCTCACCCTAGTCAACGAGAAGCTTTGAATTTCACCCTTCCAAGAAATCAGATTTTGGAATTTTTTTATCCCTCCCACAAATATAACCTTTCCATCTATCCGGCCACTAGGAACTATTGAATTTTGGGCCAAAACTCACATATCAACAAAAAATTGACCATGATCACTTCCAGATCCTTTGACGAGATTTATCCCTGTCTGGTGGTTTCTGTTTCTGGAAATGAGATTGAGACTCCTATCATTGTGTCTAGTAGTAGGCTTTAGCATACCATTTTTCTGAGGCATATTAATAAACTTCCATTCATTTTACTGGAGCCATCCAGAAAAACGGATTTGGTTGAAAACCAAGGTTTTGGGAAGCCGAGGGCTCCCCTTGGAGGTGAATACAAGGTGGTTTTGTATTTCACCAACTTTAAGGCAATCCGGAAGACCTATGGGGATTGTGGTTATGTTAGGTTAATTATTCATGGTTTCTAGATTTTTGTGGATGAAAGGAATGTGTCTCTGCATGCCGAGTATCACCATGAGTTTTAAAGATTTCTAGGGACTCAGCATATCAGTGTTCCCATTTTGTTTATAAGAGGGGAATGCACTGGTTGACAAGATATGGTTATACATCTGCACGAAGATGATGTAATAGATAGGGTCATACACCTGGACGAACAAGGTGAGTTGGAGATGTATTTAGAAGCTCTAGGCTGTGAGTTGCATTAGGGTTTGCGATGGATGTGTATATTTGAGGATTGTTCCATGCCCTAGTTTTCATGGGAGTTGTAAGCTTTATACTGATGGATATGAACTAAAAAGCTACCCTGACTGTAATGAAAATGGCTTGATAAGGTGATATGTATGCTATTGAATATTTGAAAGGTTTAGTATGCATTACTACTTGATCTCTTTGCAATATGTGAGATTTGGTGTTGATGATATTGTTTTTTTGTTCCTAAAGTCTAACTTTAATACCTAATTGGTTCAAGGAAAGTCTTCATTATGCTGTAAAAGATTGTCTAAGACTATTCTAGGTTAACAAGGCCAAGTTTATGAGGTCACATTTGAGCTCTAGTTAGGATTGTTTTGATCAATGGAAAATGTTTTTGTTAAGGTTGATTCTAAGAGAATTATGAAGCTAAACTACCCCTATAATATTCGCAAAAGGGAGGCAGATTGGATCTGTAAACAGGGAGAATGATGAATTTGGGAAGCAGAAGATAGATGAGTCTAGGTGCGGGAGAAGGGCATGTATTAGGTTGAGTTTGAACCTGTAGCACATCTCAGAAAGTAAGCCAAATTTGGCATACATCATATCACAAAGAAAGGGTCCAAGTTAAGCCTATAGTAGCCACAATATGACCGGTGTCATTGACAGTTAAGGGAAAACTTAAGGGCATCCTTCAAACATTGATAGGGGATAGTTAGGGGCATGAGCAGAGGAAGAGTTCAACAACAGTTAGAGACCTGGTTGAAGGGAAATACTAGAAAAATTTGAGACAAATTAATAAGGATAATGGTGAAATATGGAAAAGGTTATGATGTTATAATAATTTATTTTTTGAGGGAGTATTTGAGGTTTTCCAAGCACTTGAATGACTCAAATTTACCATAATTGTAAGTCTTCATGTATTATTATTGAGTACTTAATCACTAAAATTTGTTTTCGAATGCAAATATTGATTAAGTATGTTCAAATCCTTTTGAGATTTGGAAAGTAAGAGTGTGTTGATCATTAAGAAGAGGAAAGAGTGTGTTGATCATTAAGAAGAGGATTCAAATCAGATTTGTTACTTATTGATGTATGTTTCTAATACATTGACCATATTATCTTGATGATATTGTCATGATTGCAATGTTGATGTATGTTACTCATATGTTTTATGCCTGAGCTGAAGATGCTAGGGTTTGGTTGTATCAAAATTTAGGGTTTGCTGTTGCGTATGGCCAGAAGTTCCAAGGTTTGCATTAAATTTTGTTATCCATAGTTTACAGTGTTGTTATCTATAGAATTCATTATTTAGAGCATGCACCAAAAGATATTTTTCTGCCAATTTCTCATTCTTATCATAGGCCAAAAAATCCTCTATAACAAGGGCACGGTCAAAGCCCATGGCCTCAAGTTGAAAATAAACAAAGAATATTCACATTACATACAAAATCTCTTAATAAATGTATTATTTTTGACTTTAAGTGAATAATAAAGCTATCCATAAATACTTACACATTCAATTGTTTCTCGTTCCTTTGGAGTTACATTAATATCCTAGGTCATTGATCTAAGCAAGATGGTTAAATAAATCCCTGAAGTAGAAGGTAATGAATCTCAAAAAACATTGAAATATTGAATTTCTCTAACAAAGGGCTTTAAGGAATAAAAAAAGAGCCTTTAGATGATGTCTATGCTAACTGAAAATTATAAAGAAAGTAGTGAAAATGAAAAGAATATACTCACCCTTCAACACCTTAAATTGGTCCATTAACGAAGTGAAGAAAATCATCCTGGTGGTCTTGAATAACCCGCATCAATTGAGGATTCAGTGGAATCAACTCCTGAAGCATTGGATGTATTCAAAGAACAAAAATAAAAAGTAGATTTAAGAATAACCACATGACAAACCATTCAAATGATGTGGCAATTTAAGGAGGGGCACAAATTTGTAATATTTGAGGGTTGGCCTGGAACATTGTACGTAGAGCCTAGAACTGTAGAATAAGAAAACACTTAATCATAAATGAACAAGAGAAATTTAACGAATAATAGGAAGTTGATTAGAACTCAACCAAAGAACCATTAATGATTACCATAGATGCTCTTATAACACGAGGGACTGCAAATTGGAAAATATTGTGTATTTACTATGAGTTTTATATCCTTGTTAATGTTGCAAATAGTATGACACCTCACTGTCAACAATCAACATATGTGAAAATCAATTTCAGCATGAACAATCACTCAAACCCATGCATAATAGAATTTCATAATTGCCAAAAATAGTTCCACATTTTGTAGAGATAACAAAATAGTTTACATTGGAAACCGATCCCACCATCAAATTCCAATACACATATGAATACTACGATCAAGGTAAACAAAATTTTTCCCTCTTTAATGTTTTCAGGAGAGTATATTCTTGATTTTTTTGGTGAAATTGAGCTTTATCATACGATGACAGTTCCATAACTATGATTGAAGAATTCGCTTCCAACAATCCCATGAGCTGTTCTAGTCGAAAAAAACTCTCCCAATATAATTTGAAAATCGCATCAGTTTTAAATATTGTCCCTCACACTGAATGGAGAAAATTTAGAAAGTGCTTCAATTTCCCAAGTAGTGTCTCTTATAAAGTGGTAAATGTTATCTCAAATATAGTGCCAAAATACCAGTGTCAATCCTCTAAGATTAAAATAAATTACTCAAATATGAATTCACTAGAAATAAATACTCATAACACTAACTTCTTATCTAACACAAGTAAAAATTTATCTTGGAAAGTTATTAACATATTCACAAACACTTAAAAGTTAATAATAGTTTAGTCACGTAGAAATGGAAGAAAATGTACTCAGTATAACAGTTGTTGTTGTAAAAATTTAGGATATATTTAAGTATTTAAGAAGACTTGTCATCAGAATAATTTATATTAAAATGAAACTAGCTTTGAATCCTCTAGTCATTTTGAAAACAAAACCCTCCAAGATGTCTATTTCAGCGACATTCCCAATACCATTTCTGATACAAAATAGGATGTTACTTACCCATACCCAAATCCCATGGGATGCAAGAAGCCCTGATACAAATCCATAGGGGATGGGAAGGGGTTCCTGTACGACATAGATTATAGAAAAGTTATATCAACAAGAGTACAATCAAATTATAACTGTCACAAATGTCACATGTGTACATGAGTGAAAAATGCAAAGATCGATTACATCAAGTCCAAAATGGGACTGAATGCTGCTAAAAATATCTAGAAAATATAAATTTAATGATTTCAAACAAATTACCAAAATAATAAGAGGGAGACCAAAATTTTTTCAAGAGAAAAGAAAAATTAAAGTGAAGCGCTCTCACCTTGAAGCTAAATCAACACGAAACTATAGCATGAGTAGAAAGGAAATGCATTTAAAAATAGTGTCAAGACACATAGATTGTGCAACAAATTCTCTTTAAATATGTATTATGAGCTATTGCTTACAAAAAATCATGTGCTATAGCATAATAAATTGGTCTAAAAATTATGACCTGGCAGATGAAACTAGTCTGCATCCCAATACTTTGGAACCACATTTTCATTAAATCCACATGAAGAAAGTCCTTTGTGGAATTCAAAATGTCACTGTCAAATTTCTAAATCAAAACTTGCATTCATGAAAATCTAAATTTTCATGATATAAATATTAGATCTTGATAGTGCACTAAAAATTAGAGGAAATAACAATTTTTTCTGTCAAAATGTTATACCTGCATTGCAAGGATGCAAGCTCTGATATCCATTTTAATAGGACCCAAAATTTCTATGCATGTATTTTGTCCCTTGCATCTCTAAAAATATTAATTAACATGGCTTGGTGGGACTCTCAGTTAGAGGTAGTAGTGGTTATGCTGGTGAAATGATTATTATAGCATGTATGCATATTACATACTTGATAATAATGAATAAAAAAGTAAGTAAACTTGATAATAAAGTAAGTAGATGATTTATTTTGTTAGAAGTTCATGGTGCACTCTTATCAATTCTTTTTATATATTTATGGAATCAAAAACAATCTCAAGCTTTCAACATATGGTTGATAAACCAGAGTCTGGATTTTGTAGATTGATCCTTAAATCTTAAAGGTGATCAACTCTTTACAACCAGATATGTGCATCCATTTAAGTACACCATATATTTTAAGGAGTTCCAGTGGTGTTATATGGTTTGATGTTTTAACAAGAAGATATGCATCCAAAAAATTACACCATACAATTAAAAGGAGTTGTATCATCCAATAAAGTATGCATCACTAAGGAGTTGCAGTAGTGTTATATGGTTTGATGTTTTTGTGGTAATTTATTTTGAACCATTATATATATATCCATGTATATCCCATGTGTGATTAAAGTATGATTTTTTAGGTTCATATTAACTAGTGTCAAAGCCATATTTTTGTAGAATTATTATAGGATGGTAATGTTGCTGAAATGATTTTTATAGGATCTCTGCATATTTGATAATAAGTAATCATTTTTAGACGACTAATTCTCCCACCTCTGATCATTGATCTTGTGTTTCCTTTGTTTTGATCCCCACTTTCGCTTGGTTTCCATGACCTCTTTGGAGTCCTCCTGGGGGGGAGGGGCACTACCCCTCTTCCCTTCCCCCACCCCTCTCCGCCAAGCCCTGTTGTCATTTTTTTCTTGTCGGTTGAATGTGAATTTTTCATTAATGTACATAGAAGGCTACTATGGATGTCAATTGATAGCAAAATGGAAATTGCAAAATACAACAGACATTTTGCATTCAAGGATGAATTTTATAATTTTCTTTAGATGTCTAAAATAAGACCATAACTTAAAATCTGTAGTATTAAAAATATTTTAGATACATACATTTTACTATAATGATATGAAATTAACTAGCCGATACAAGATAATGTACGAAATCGTTTAAGACCATAGTATCTACATGTATGTGTACATGTATAAATTACTTATTGTGTGCATGTGCAGAAACAATGTACATGTGAAAACAGTTGTACATAACATAAATATACATATAATAATTTAAAACTTAAGAATTAAGAAAAAAGAGGCTAACAATTTATACTTCAGTTCTGTATGTTCTCAAAGATGGATCCAAGAAGACGAAATTGTTGGGCAGTTCAATCAAAACAATTCTAATGGAATGGCATCCTCAATGATCTATTCATGATCAACTTTTTACATTTTCCATTTCTTAATTTTCAATGTTCTCTTTGATTGAATTTTTATCAGCTTTATGCATGCTGCAGACACCAACTCACTATATTGACAACTTATGACGTCAGGTTCATAGTCTTGAAAGCACGAAAAATCCTGACTTTGATGAGTTTGTTGGAAAAAAGTAAACTTTTAGTATAAAAGGCTCTCTATGTTATATAAAACCGTTATCATCATAGTTTTCCAATAACTTCATCTTTCGTTCAGTGCAACACAACAAATAATACTTGATATTTTCTAGGTTATTAGTAGGTGAAACTACAACAAAAGCATATCCTGCACAATAAAATAAGTAAATAAATTTAAATCATAATTAGCATGAAAATTTAACTTTAAAATTAACATGTGTACACAATTTTACTATCTATTTCTAAATATCTATCATTTGAAAGGAATTGAAATGTCACCTTCTCTAACAACATCATAAACTCGATCACCTTCAGATCATACTTTAGTCTCGTCTGATTGCATATATTCAAAGTTTGTAACAAACATTTTCCCTTTTGTATTTAGTTCTATATGTTGCCAATATTTTACATACATTTTGTTTTCAGAAACATCATTTGACTCTGTGTCGTCTATGCAAACATGACAAAAACAAGAATATTTTATTTTATCAAATGCAAACACATTCTGGCACTCCTTTGTTTTAATTGAATGCAATTTTTGAGTCCCTGTTATTGTTTCAACATCATTTCCAATTGATATATCTACATATTGGACCCAAATATGCCAAAAAAACTTCTATGGAAAATTCAAAGAAGAATATAAATATGTTATTTAAAATACGATCAAAGATAATCATTGTGATAAATAATGTTTAAAATTATAAAATTAATAAAAATTAGATCATGTATATTAAAGTTCTACATCTATATATATGCAAGTTAATTTTTATATATGTACATGTACCTTCGTACCTCCCTTGACCAGTCATTCTCATGTCTTACTATAACGATGAACCTTTGAAAAACTTGTTCAACTCAGACAAGTCAGTGTGCAGAGTGGTCCATTGATATCTTCGAAGTGCTCATTTTATACATGCGCCTGCACCATCATGTTATCCTTTTCCATGACCAGTCTCAAATAAGTTCCAAAAATGTTTAATGCAAGTTTTCATGTGCAGATGACACAACCAAAAGAATGATCATGATTATTTGAATTGACTTGCGCATCCATCTAGCCATATCCAATGTTCATTGAATTTTATTCCATGACCTTTCAATGATTCACAAAGATTATCAGAACAATTTTGTACAAAATGTGTATCATGTTTACGATCGTCAATGATTTACAAGTGATATTATTTAATAACATGTCCATTTTCGCAAGTACTTTCTATATGATCAACATTTTTTTCAACGTGTCTATATAGAATATAGAAAATCATAGAGACTTGCTCATAATGATATTATTCAGTATGTATTTCAGTTTGTGGAACAAATGTGTAATTTTATGCAAAATCAACGATTGAGAAAATGGTCGCTTGTGGAAAAACTTCACGGGATTTTTTGAATTGCAAGTCTTGCCATTAAGCTCTATGGTAATGCTTGGTGTATTTATTATTTTTTACCTAAAACTTTCTCAAAAACTATCACACAAATTTATTCTTCTTCTAAATCAATCCTTTTAGCACTTGTAGTACTACTTGAACCAATATATGTATGAATATATTCATATCTCTTCCATTTCACTTTTATGTTGGACAATGATTGATAATTTATATCAATAGGATATTTTTTGTGAACTAGAGTCAAATTTCCACAATGATCACATTTTTTTACCACCAACACATTTCTTTTGGTAAAATAACTCATGGCTTTCTCTTGCATATAGAATTTGAGATATGAAATCATGGATAATGGAAGGAGGAGGTGAATTTTTCCAAAATGTTTTAACAAAATTAAGGAATGTGTCATAATATAACTGAAATTCCACATGATAATGACAACAACAAGTGTCGTGCACAGTGATAGGTTTAGCATACCATTGTTTTTGCCACACAAAAGCATTGTTTGAGACATTAATTTCATGATTCTCTTCTATTAAATTGTTGAACAACTCTATCTCAGTGGTGTCCAAGATATGTTTTACATGTTCTTCATACTGATTTCGTGTTATTCTTCATTGCATGAAATCCATTCCTTTTGGTGAAACACATGATTTTTTCATCGAATATTCATATATTATTTTTTTAACATCTTCTCCAAGTGTATATTTGTATGGTTTTCTACAAATAATTTTCCAACAAGTGAGTTGATCATTTACATCTATTTGCAATTGAAATTTTTGATGTTTATGAAATGTTTTTCGTGAGGTACCTAATGCGTGTGCCATAAATTTTACCAGATGATTCTCTTTAATACTTGATGAAACCACTGCCATTTGTGTTGCTCTATGTGCATATAAATCACTTTTCTTTCTAGATATTCCAATTGAATTTAAATCACTATTTATATTTTGAATCACATTTTCCTTCACTTTTTTTAATATTTTCTTGATCTTCGAATACCCAATAGAGTCATAGCTTCCTTTCAGTTCCTTGATGTTAATATACTTCTCAAAATTTGGGCTTGAACTGCGACATTTTTTTAGCTTTGAAGAACATATCAATAATGCACTTAACACGATATCATATAACATGGTCAAATTTTTTATATCCATATGTGTCAGTGTCAAGATTTTCTAAAATCTCATCCTTAATATTGATTTCATCTGTACATATGAAAATTAAATGTAGAAAATGAGTTTAAATTTTCAATAAATAATTAAATTAATAAATATGTATAATTTCAATAATACACATTCAATATATATATACACACTTGGTGATTCAATTTCTTCACTTGAATTTCTTTCAACATTTTCAACATCTTCAGTCATTGGTCCAATATCTCTTTCATTTTCTCTTCCAAAATTTTATATCTCATCAACAATGTTATGAGGAATATCTCTCTTTGTTGACATTGAAAAATATTTTTCACATTAGTTCATCAAATAAAAATTAAGTTTCACAATACACTAGTTAAATTTTAAATATCATTTATAATATTTACATTTACATATCTACTTCAACTTCTAGTTGAGCTTGATTTTCCCTTTCAATATTTGAGCATTATTCTCTCTTTTTTTTGCGATATTCTCTCTCGTATTCTCTACCAGCCTCAAGGTCTCTTGGTATATCATATTTTATCTTGCAATCTCTTTTATTTCCCATGATAATTTAGTATGAAGCTAAAAAAATTCCTTCAAAATCCTACAAAAAAAACTCACTATCAAAATTTAGACAAAAAATCACTTCAAAAAATCATCACAACATATTTAATTTAAAAAAAAAACTCACTTTAGAAATATTGCACAAGATACATACTTCAACCCAAAACACTTACCTTAAATATTCTGTCAAAAAAATGTCTTTTAAAAATGAAGCACAAAATATTTCTTTCTAAGTCCTGCAAAAAAATCTCACTTCATAAATTTAGACAAAAACTTATTTTAAAAAATTATTAAATATTTACTTCAACCCAAAACACTTACTCTAAAAAAATTTCACTTTAAAAAATACCACCAAAAAATTTCTTTCGAAAATTAAGCCCAAAAACCCTTTCAAAATTCAACCCAAAAAAATTCCTTTGCAATTTCAGCCCAAAAAAATTCCTTTGTAAATTCAGCCCAAAAAATTTCCTTTTCAAATTCATTGAAAATGAAGAAATGTGTGAAAATAATGTTTTCGTTTTTGAATATTTATAAATTTTTGAAATTTGTTGTTTTGGAGGGGCTTTACCGAATTTTTTCTGGCCGACAGAATTTATGAGAAAAAGTTCGGTCGAACTTTATCAAAAGTTTGGACAAAATTTTTTGTCATTAAAACTAACTAGATGGATTAGGAAAAAAATTCAGCCGAACTCATACAAAATTTTGGCCAAACTAAAACGTCAGCAACTACCTTGCATCTCGACTCTAAAAACATTTCTTCAAATTTCAAATGGTTAAACTCCATCAAATTTTATGAATTAACTTTCAGAACCAAAACTAGAATTTACACTATTCAATCTACTTTCAGGAGATATAAATTTTATGGAATTCCATAAATATTTACTAATTTTAATTCATTTTGTAGTAGAAAGGGTGCAAAAAAATTCTTGAGGATATTATGATTAAGTGATTTATCAAAATTCTCTATCTCCCAAAATACACTGTAAAAAAAAATTGAAAAATTTATGGTGCATTACATTGGTCCGGTAGTTTTTATATTTTTAGTTTATAACTAATATGTTGAGAAAATTGACGTGGATCGAAACATATTTTAAGTGTGTAGTTTTTTCATATTGGTTCAATTGAAAAAATTCTGGTAATTATGATATTCATTAGTTGGTTTTGTAAATATAACGATATCGAAGTAGAATCTATCTAGATTATTTTAAAACATTTTTTTTCTCAAAAACACCAATTTTTCAAAAAATACACCATCGCGTCTCAACATGACTTTTTATGAATCCCTTGATTGTTAAAGAACACACACTCAAAGAGTTGTTAAGTTGACATATCAAATGAGAATAAAAAAATTCCAAAAAATAAGTAATAGAACGCTAATACAATTTATGACATATTTTATTTTGATCGTAAAATGAAATTCTAAACAAAAAATTTGTTTTGGCAACATTTATTTCTCAAAAAAGGGAAAAAGGTGTAATCGAACTTCACATTTTCACCCTTAATTAATATCAGAAAAGGGATGTGCTAAAACATTTCGCTCACAAGATTTACTTCGTTAATTTAACCTCACACTTCCTTGCAACAAGAATATATATTAATAATTGTAAACATAAATCCATGATGGGGGTGTCTCTGAGAAAAATTCTAGTTTCGATGATATCTCCTGCAAATATTTTCATTGTTAGGTTTATCTGACAAGTAGGTTAATTATGAATATACAAAAAATTTGGTTCGCGACCAAGGTGGAGGCCCTCAAGAAGGGAGAAAAGAACAACACTTGTCATAATAGATTGCATGTGTGGTAGGAGCACTACTCGATTGAATTTTTAACCCTTAGTTATTTAATGCACCATAAATTTCAACATCTCGTTGCATCAACCGATGCATGTGGTATTATGTTAGTACATTTCCTACTCTCTATAGGCTGGAGATTGCATGTCAGACCCCTCATGGATTGGAAATTCTCGCCCCTCAGTCTAACATAGAAGGTATGTTCATTAATGACAAAATTATGGTTTACAATATCCAATAATCTAGTTGCGATTACATATTCTACATTTATCATGCAAGGTAATGATGTGTCATGTCCCTCATGTCTTGGGGAATTTTATTTGCATGGTGGAGACCACAAGGTGGCAGAAAAGTCTATTGTGGAGCGCATCCTCCAGACTTTCTCTACAATTCCTTCACAGTAGGACTATTAAGCAATGTGGTCTCAAGTTCATACACCTTCAAATATATTAGTAGTAGAGGGGAGGTATATCTTATTGGTCATTTTTGTTTCACTATCCAATTAGGGTCTTTTTCATATCACATTGTTGAAGGCTTCTCTGATAAAAAGGTATATTGCAAACCCAGTTGGTCATGTAGGTGTATGTGTGACCATGTAAATGTTGTGTCATGGTACACAAGTTATAACATTGTTTCTCTATGATTTTATGTTTAAGACTACTCCTTATAGCATTGCATACTGGTCTTTCAGAGTATATATATGTTATTGTGAATTTTTTATTCAAGGATTTTTTCACTAGGTCAAACTTATTACTAGTATTAAACTCCTTAGTCCTTCTCAAGTCCCAAATTATGGTGCTTATTTTGTCTTTGTGTCTATGTTTTTTGACCTTTTCTTACACAAATCTAGGTCTAGACCCACTTTTGATCTTGTCACGTTCCTTCCCTTGGTGGCTCTTAAGAATTTGGATGCAACAAAAATCTTCTTTCCTTAAGTGGGTTTTGGTGTGTGGATTTTGGTATCCCAGATCCTTTTCCATCTAGTTTTGATAGGGTTTTTTTTAAGGTAATAAATGCCTATTACAAAGTCTTGGTGTATCCTTTTTATGTTACATCCCAGCTCTTTTTCTATGAGTCCTCTATAGTTAGTGGTTTAGGTGTAAGGAGGCCTTTCAGTTTTTATTGCAGACACATTCTCACAATGGCTCCAAGGCTTCAGGCATTGTG